>JAVRXN010000013.1:39264832-39644832 GCA_033556935.1 Timema podura | reverse complement strand
AGTGGAAAGCCATTTAGAAAAACCCACCCTTAGTGCACCCGACTGGAATAGAGTCCTGATCTCCGTCTTTTGCAGTCTAGTCCAACATTAGAGTCGCACCTTAGACCAAGCGGCCACCAAAGCGAGTAACATGTTAGCTTACTTAGTAAAAAAGAAATAAAACTATGTTTAATGTTAATAATTTTAAGATAATAATAATTTTAGCACAAGCATATAATTGAATAAATTGAAAAATGATACCTGGACAAGGGTATCAAACCTGGGACCTTTGGCTTAGCAGGCCAATTTGTTTCATTTTTCAATTTATTTTATTATAATCAAGATATGACTCATGTCTGTAATCATAATCATTCATCCCCTAAGCTTCGCCTTTAATATAAAAGTTTATCTAAGCTTATGTGCTTGTTTGAATAAAAGTTTATAATAAAGTTAATGAAGGTGAATTAAAATGTGTAATGATTTAATGAATCGAAACGAGAATTTATTTAAATAATATTTATATTATACCACAAACATGGTAATTCAAAAATATTAAGTCTGCTGTAAGACTATTCTAAATAGAGTACCGAGCTTCATCATGGTTTCACATAGGAGGGTAGCCAACACACCAAGTGATCTTGGAACAAAATGTTGGGATGAAAACCTAATAAACACAAAAACTAATTAAAAACTAGCTTTCACTGCCACAGGCAGATTTTTCAGTCTTAGAGTATGAATTTTTACTCTTAACTTAAAAGAAAAGACTGACTGTGGCAGTTAAAACTAGTTTATAAGAAGTGTTTTTGTGTTTATTAGGGTTTTATCTTAACAATAAACTCCAGTCTGACACCTTAGCTCAGTCTGTAGCATGTCTGCCTACTGAGATAAGTCAGGGGCCCGGATTCGATTCCCGGCATGGCCGAAAATTTATCATTGATGAGAATATGGATTTACCCTTTCACATTGATAAATTTACTGCCGCAGACTGGATGTTGTGCTTGTCCTGGTCTTAAGATAGATTATAAAGGATATGAAGCCACGACAGGCCGGGCCTAGCCAGCCGGTAGTGGAAAAATATAAGACATTAATAAAAAAACTGACCCAGGGTATAGGTTGGAAACACTAATGGATGTAAAGTAAAATAAACTCCAGCATCACTTAGATAAGTGTGCTGGCTAGCCTCCTACTTTAAAAGTTAATATTTTACTTTGCATTTGATTACATTTTCAAGGTTCAACACAATCTTCATAGTGCCTGTGGCAATTAGTATATCATGAAGGTATGTGTAGTTATGTTTGCATAGTAGATTGTAGTCTTATTTAAACCACAATATTAGATTTTTTTTTTTACATTGTTTATACTGTTTCCAGCTTGTGGCTTGGGTCAGTTTTTTTTATTCAATCAATATATTTTCCACTACTGGCTTGCTAGGACAGGCACAGCATCCAGTCTCCGGCCATTAATTTAGCACTGTGAAAGGGTAAACCCACATTTCAGCAATGGCAAATTTTTTGTCCATGCCGAGAATCGAACCCGGGACTGTTAGATCAGTAAACACACATGCTATAGACTGAGCTAAGGTGTCAGATTAAATTTATTTAACATAAAGATACCAATATTAATAAACCACGAGTAATCATATTTCTAGAAAATCTAAATTAATTAATCTATGAAAAGGAGCTCTGTTGTATTTTGCAAAATATTTCATATTTCTCTAATGATTGAATTCCTTTAATTTTTCGGGTATAGCTTTCACTATTTTTTGCTAGATTCATTACAGTAGAAAGGGAATGATAATATTCAAAGTCAAATCTGACATTAAATGGTTGACTTGTCCTATTCAAGAAGACAAATGTTTATTTACCCTGTCGACGGTGATAGATCTTAGCGGGTCCTGCCCTGCCTCCCAATGGTCCCGCGCCATCCACAGGTCAAGTCTGAACGCCTGCAGCTGTCCCCAATACCATTGTCCCTGACACTCCACGGTGCCGGCGCACACCTCCTGGGATACGCAGTCTGGCTGCGCCGCCAACCGGCAGCAGAAATGACCAAACAAAGGGAGCTGGTGGCTCTTGTTGTCTGAGCAAATATTACAAACATTCATGAGCAAACTTTTTACTCCACAGTGCAATTTAATAACAAACTGGGAGTTATTAAAAACTCATCTTGCTAGTAAAAGATTATGGACTGGATTCTCTAACTCTCGAATCATTAAGAAGAGTTGAGGAAATTTCGGATTTGAGATTTTTTTTTTAAAAACAAAATTTTAAATTGGAATTTGTTTTAAAGCTTTAATTCTGAAACATAATTATAGGAAAAACATAACAACCAGTCCCAAGACCAGCAACTAAACACACACAATTGAATGTAAGAATATTATAAAAAACACATTTTTTACAAAAAAAAATTAGCATTCAATGATTATTTCTATTTTTTTTATTATCTCAATTAAATTTATATTTTATCTTATGTTCATTATTTTTTACAAGATTTTTATTTGAATTTATTATTTGTAGGTAAAATTAAGATTAATATATTTTGTAAATAAAAATAAAGTGGATTCGACCCAATTCTATAAAGTCTTAAATGACATAATTTAAATTAACATTATTGTGGAAAGAAAAGGGTTTAGGGAAGGGGGTAAGGGTTTAAATTGGAAGGAAGTACACAAGTATTTTAACGAATATCAACACACAAGGAGTAAATATTGTAATTATGGAAATGTCTGTATGGAAGAGACCACAATTAACTTAAAATTAAATTTTATTTTTCTAAAGAATTTAAATTAAGTGAATTTAAGTTGAACAAGTTGAATTAGATTGACGTGAAAGTGAAAGAAACATAAATATGTAATATAAATATAATATATATGCACAATATTTAAAAGATATTTGTAAAAGATTTGGTAGTATTAGTTACAAGTTATGTTACAATATAATGAAGCATATATTGAAGTTATAACAACCATCCAAAAAATTAGGTACATTTTAAAATAATAGACATTAGAGTCATAATTACACTTAAAACTAGGTTGTAAAATCAAATTATGACTCAAATGTATATTATTTTAAAATGTACCTAATTTTTTAGATGGTTGTTATAAATTCAATATATTCTTAATTAAATTGTAACATAACTTGTAACTAACATTACCAAATCTTTTACAAATATCTTTTAAATATTGTGCATATATATTATATTTATATTACATATTTAAGTTTCTTTCACATCAATCTAATACAACTTGTCCAACTGCACTAAAAATTGAATTTTATTTTTCTAAATATTCTTAAACGTTCCTTACTAAGAGCAATCCAAATGTTTTTCAAAAATCTTAATTTAAATTAGTTGAAGAATGACATCTGGATATGGGAATCAAACCCTGGACCTTTGACTTACTGTGCCAATACTCTATCACTAAGCTATCCAGTATTAATCCCATGATGGTCATTCTTCACTCATATTTTAAGACAAAGTCTGTGATGGACATGTGGAAATCATTGGTTACCTATCATGAGCTATTATTGATTCCACAGCCACCCCCCATCCCTCCCCCCCCCCCCCCCCCCGACTCAGGTTCACAATAAAATATTGTATTATTATTATTATTATTATTATTAGCACCGCGTCTTACTACCCGTTCGGGTTATACACACTTACGCTAATGTGTAATGGTAGGGTGATTGTGAGATGAAATGGAGGACCTACAGTTTAACGTGGAATCCGAACCACGGTGGAGGCCTGACATTCCACACATTCACAAGCTGTAAAATATTGTAATTAAATCAAATTTCAATTAATTTCAATAGTGAGACATAGGTTATTGTTGATTTGACTGTGAAATAATTGTTTTGGTTTATTTATAATCTTTTTGTATTTAGGACCTGTTTAGCAAAACAGTTCTCCCCGGGGTCTCAACTCTGTGTACTTACCCACATTTTCCAACTTCATGTCATGAGTGTGGATACTGTCATGAACATCTGCAAGAGTCAGTCGAGCCATTGCCATCAACTCAAAATGTGGTCCACTACAATCAAACACAGTAATTGTTAGATGTTAAATAGTATATCGTTACAAGGAAAACCTCTTTTCATCTTATGAGGTAATTGTATTATATTTGGAAAAATGTACAGTAAAGATGGATAGAAATATATAAAAGGACCGAACATAAGATGGATTTTACAACTAAAAGAACACAGTTTACATTTTACATTACTGCCATTGGACAAAGAGGTAATGGACGGAGAATTGGGCGGTAATTATATATTGTCTTCAAGAGGCAGCCATTACCTTTTTGGCCAATAATTATTTAGGCTACAAAAATAATGAAACTTTAACCGAGACTCACATTTTCCCCGAGTTGAGCTCATCCCGTAGAGAGGCGGCCAGCTTTTTTCCAACTGTACGGCTTATGGAAGAATGGATGGTCTTCTTAATTTTGCGTGGGGTGCTCGCGATGCTAAGATCATCCTGCAGAATATGACTATATACCTCAAGACGGAACTCAAAGTCTGCAGGGATCTGGTTACTGAAACAACACCCAATAACTTAACAGGTCACATCTTCAGATTCAAACCTAAGTTTATTTGTTCTGTTTGGCGAATGAATGCAACATTATGAACAGAAGATGTATTGGAACATAACTTAGAGATTAACTTTATCGAAAACATTAAAATTAACTTAAACAACAAAATGTGCACACTGTTATTGCCCTAGATTAAAATAATTTTAATAAAATAAACTCATATTTTACACACAACATATAGCCTACTTGAGCCAGATTAACTTAACTTCCCAAAACATTCAAGACATTAAGATTATTATCACACTTTGAGAAGCCTTGTAAAAGGATTTGAACCGGACATTCATATTTTTATTTTGTCATCCTTTATCAATTGTAATTTGAATAATTATATTTTATACATTCTATTTATATGAACAGTTAAATTAATTTTAAATTGTTTATCCTTTAGCGCTCACACAGAAATAAACATAGTGATGCCAGTGAGGGCCTTGTGCAGTATTACTAGCTATAGGGCTGACTTACAAGAGCAGGACGTCGGGGAAAGTGATGTCAGCAGGACATCGGAGAAAGTGATGTCGGTGAGGGCTATAAGCAGGATTACTAGCTATAAGGTTGACTTACAAGAGCAGAACGTCAGGGAAAGTGATGTCGGTGAAGGCCTTGTGCAGTATTACTAGCTATAGGGCTGACTTACAAGAGCAGGACGTCAGGAGAAGTGAGGTCAGGGAAAGCCATAAGCAGGATTACTAGCTATAGGGCTGACTTACAAGAGCAGGACGTCAGGGAAAGTGATGTCAGTGAAGGCCTTGTGCAGTATTACTAGCTATAGGGCTGACTTACAAGAGCAGAACGTCAGGAGAAGTGAGGTCAGGGAAAGCCATAAGCAGGATTACTAGCTATAGGGCTGACTTACAAGAGCAGGACGTCAGGGAAAGTGATGTCAGTGAAGGCCTTGTGCAGTATTACTAGCTATAGGGCTGACTTACAAGAGCAGAACGTCAGGAGAAGTGAGGTCAGGGAAAGCCATAAGCAGGATTACTAGCTATAGGGCTGACTTACAAGAGCAGGACGTCAGGGAAAGTGATGTCGGTGAGGGCCCTGTCGACGGGGCACAGTAGCGCCGTGTCGTAGATCTCTGTGCCAATCCTGGCAAGGCAGAATACAGCGAACCTTCGGTAGTCCCCCTTGTTCTTGAAGTGGTCCGTGTCTCTCCACATGAGTGGCATGCGCAGGTCCGACAGGGAGACACGTGCCGTGCAGGGCTGGGTGCTATAGCTGTCAAATTCAAACATATGCAGATTTCAAATTTTATTCAGGGAAAAAAGTATTAAATTAAATGTAATTAAAAAAATCACACCTGGACACGAGAATTAAAACCCGGAACTTACGGTGCCAATTCAAATATTCAGGATGTTTGGGGATAGCTCAGTGGTAGAACATGGCTGCGCTAAGCTAAAGGTGCTGGGTTTGATTCCCATATCAGGGTGTCATTCAACTAGTTTCCAGATACGGCCGTAAGCTCCTATTCGTAACCTAAATTAGCTTCCACCTTTAAAAGATATTGCAAAAATATGTTACAAGAAAAAGTACATTATTTGTATTACATTCTATTCAGATAGAATTTGACAAGTTGATGCATTTGTTTTGAAAAATAAGTCACGAACAGGGAGTTTTACCCCGGTCTCCTTTCAAAACACAAAATAAATGATCATTGATGTACATACAGTTATTTTTAAACTATGAAATAATAGAGAACAATTAATAATAAAAAAATTAAAAAACTCTTATTTGAAACATGTTTAGAAATTAACTTTAATAATAACTTTGACTTGATAAATAAGAAAAATCAATTCACCTCTAACCAGTATTATGTTTACTGTATTAACTTTGATTCATGCAAAATTAAATTTTCAAATAGTTGGGGCTGAAAATTAATCTTTATATATATAAAAAGACAGAAGGAAAATAGGGGGAAGGATTTTCACCTGTAACAATGTGATTTTGCAGGGTTGTGCCCAAATAATCATTATGAAGTGAGGGAGGGAATGTTGGGAGGGTAGATGATACAATCCCACGCGTGGAGTAGAAATAGAAAAATACATAAAGAATAACTATTCTAACTGGGGAGTGGGGAATAGGGAAACATCCCCCTGGCGCGGCCCTGTGGTATAACCCTACCATCTCGTGCCGTGAGAGATGTATTCCTAGAATTGTTCTTAGATAAAACCAAACACCTTCAAATCAGATATTAAAAAATGGTGTAACTCGGACAACGCCACAGAAACAACACTAGCTCTAGATGGAATACAACAAAATTATAATGTCATTTTTATAGTACCGTACAACATTGATTTTCTGACTCTCTTCGGTGGCCACATGGTCTAACGCGCTACTCTTGCAGTGGGCTAGACTGCCGATGACGGGGAAATCGAGGATCAAATCTGGGTCAGGTGTACTGAGGATAGTTTTTCCAAAGTGATTTTCTACTCTCCCTCCACGCAAATTCGGGTACACTAACTATTAATGTAACCTTCCTAATCCCTAAAACCATTAGCGTAATTAGTACTTAAGCGTATAACCCAAACGATAGTAAGACGCGATGATAAAATAAAATCCTAATTAAATCTATATTAATAAAATGGAGAGTTTGTTTGTCTGCCATGAGCATTGCTAAATATCTACCGCAAGCAGAAGGATACAAATTTTAAATTAGTAGCTCCTGTGTACAAACATGAAGCTTAAGCTCGAAGCTGGAATTTTAAATTTTTTATTACTAGAGATAATTTATTAGAAACTGAATCATAAGAAATAAAAGATAAGAGATTTTTTTTCTGACTTTTGAAGCAAAGAAGATGTGGACAAGAGGGGGGAATATGTTTGACAGTGTTTCAAATTAGGTTATACAGGATTTAATCAACACTAAGACACTATTATAAAACCAAGCAAATGAGCTGTAGAAATAAAGTACTAAAATGACAACTTTTGATACAACCTTGGTCCCTTGTATGGTTCCTTGTAATATTGTAGAGCAATGTTATCATTATATACAGTGTGTTACATACCTCAATCTCCTGCATGACTCCTTGTAATATTGTAGAGTAATGTTAGCTAAAGATACGGGTGATACATAACCCAGTCTCCTGCATGACTCCTTGTAATATTGTAGAGTAACGTTAGCTATAGATACAGGTGATACATAACCCAGTCCCCTGCATGACTCCTTGTAATATTGTAGAGTAACGTTAGCTATAGATACAGGTGATACATAACCCAGTCCCCTGCATGACTCCTTGTAATATTGTAGAGTAACGTTAGCTATAGATACAGGTGATACATAACCCAGTCCCCTGCATGACTCCTTGTAATATTGTAGAGTAACGTTAGCTATAGATACAGGTGATACATAACCCAGTCCCCTGTATGACTCCTTGTAATATTGTAGAGTAACGTTAGCTATAGATACAGGTGATACATAACCCAGTCCCCTGTATGACTCCTTGTAATATTGTAGAGTAACGTTAGCTATAGATACAGGTGATACATAACCCAGTCCCCTGCATGACTGCTTGTAATATTGTAGAGTAACGTTAGCTATAGATACAGGGTGTTACATGCCCCAGTCACCTGCATGACTGCTTGTAATATTGTAGAGCAATGTTAGCCTTAGATAGAGGGTGTTACATACCCCAGTCCCCGGCTAGGCTCCTTCTTACGCCTCTGCAGCTCAGCCATGTAGGCGGACATGCGCTCATTGGAGGTGACCAGGTTCTTGGCCGCCTCTAAGGTCTGAGTCTGGTGCCTACAAGCGGCCAACAACTTGGTAGTGCCTTCTCTCATCTTGATCTCAAGATCAATCTTCTGCTCAAGGTCAAACTCCTAAAACAATACAAGATTTCGATCTAATTAATTGTTTCCATCGTTAAAAAGTGAACCTAAGTATGACATACTAAAAGTAGGGTTCGTGCCAGGCGCGAATTCAGGGGTGCGGGAGGAGGGAGTGTTTCAAAGGTTCAGTTGACCCCCCTATGAAAGTTATAAAATTAATAGAAAAAACAATATGAAAGTTCAAATTTTAGAAAGAAAATATGATACAGATAAATTATACATTTTATTTCTTTTTACACGCAGACACCCTCAAGCCGGGTTCACACGTGCGTTATTAGTCTACGTTTATTCAATTCTCGATATGACTCACGCAAGTGTGGAAAAAAATATTCGTGTTCATGTACGAATAATGTTGTCGTACATAGCGAGTAACGAACATTGTTCCGCAGTGAGTCGATAAACTACCACACCTCAAAGAGGACTAATAATCACCTGAGAGCAGTTCGTCCACGAATACCGAATAGAGATAATGTGTGGGTGTTGACAGCAGGAGCGGTAAAACTATGGGGGACTCTGCCCCCCTGAAATAAATCCCCCCCCCCCCAGATATATTTCAAATCCTCTTATATTATCGAATATGAAGCTGAAAGATGGCCTTAAAAAATCTGCCGGAGATGACCGCTTCAAATAACTACTAGACTAGAGGCATCTAACTGACAGAAAAAGTTAGGGGAGGAAAGCTCTAAATAGCTTCTAATGTCATCCAAATTTCAAAAATGTTTAGGGGAGGACAATCCCAAATAGGCTAGTTTCTGAAATAATTCAGTTTTCAAAATGTTGTCGGTGTTAAGACCACTTCGAAGATTATCTTCTAGATGTATCTAACTATCGTAAAAAATTAAGGTGAGGATCACTCTAAATAGCCTTTAAGAGGCATAAAAATTTCAATAATGTCTAGATAAGGAACACTTTAAATGGCTTACAAACCAATCTAATATTTTTTTTTTAAATCAAGTCGAATACAGCTCATAGCTCCTATAATGATCCATTTTTCAGAAATTGCTGAAGGAGGTCCACTCCAAATGGTTTCTAAAAACTATCAGATTTTAAAAAACTGTAGAGGAGCCGAGGAGGAACACGGCTTTAAATATACATAAAACCATATATGAATGTAAAATTATTAAATGGCTTCAAACAGAAATATAACATTTTAAGTATCTATGTTATTTATAATTATGAAAATTATCTGGGTAGGCCCCTGGTTCGTGCATATACTGCAGGGTGTAATGATACTGTTTTGGGACCCCTCTAATATATTCAAAAAGTCATGGATGAAGTGTAATTTTCTTTAAAGTGTTATATGTAAATTATCCTTTTAATACTTCATCCATGGAAAATCACGCATTTTCAGAAATAATGTCAATGTAATACGCTTTAGACTTTTTTTTATTAACTCCGTAGTATTGAAAGGATTTTATGACGCAGGCTCCCTATACCCAATAGGAAGCCAGCCTTCACAACATGTATTCCCAGGAGTCTTTCTATTAGTTGGTTTTGACACTGTAGACAAGGGGGTCCAAGAGGCGAGGGGTAGGTCATATATAAGCCGCTTGTGCGTATGAACACGCAGAGTGCCATAACATAAATACACATTGCCGGTAACATATATCTAGAATAGAGTTATAATACATTAGAAAGTGCCACTAACTTAAATCCATCGAGTACACAGAAAATTTTAGTGAGTAAAACTACAGAAAATAATCTGTAGTTCAACGAAAGTTGTATCATTTCATTTAATATCTTCGTACCGAAGGTATAATCATCTTAATAAACCGTGTGCAACATCAAAAGTCTTATTTACTTAATATCGTTATAGTGTTCAATCACAGGGCATTATCACGATTACAATCCGTACCGCTTTAATTAGTGCTCGATCACGAGGAAAATATTAGCTAAGTAAACGGTAACAATTTTAATTGGCACTCGATCACGGGGCTATAAATACCAATACTAAACCGTAGCACTATAAATGGCTCCCAATCGCGGGACAATTATATCACATAAATCCTAATCACGATAATTGGCGGCCAACGTGGGGCGCCAATTATAGTGCTACGGAGTGTTTATCCCGCGATTGCACCAATTAAGATGATACGGTTTAGTATTGGTATTTATAGCCCCGTGATCGAGCGCCAATTAAAATTGTTACCATTTACTTAGCCGATATTTTCCCCGTGATCGAGCATGAATTAAAGCGGTACGGATTGTAATCGTGATAATGCCCTATGATTGAACACTATATATGATATTAAGTAAACAAGACTTTTGATGTTGCACACGATTTATTAAGATGATTTAATCTTCTACACTAAAGATATAATATTTAATGATACCGTTTTAGATGAACTACCGATTACTTTTCTGTGTACTCTAAGGATTTAAGTTAGTGGCACAATCTGATATATTGCTGGCACTGTTATGTGATATTACACTGTTCTCTGGATTTATGCTACCGGCACTGTGCATTTATGTTATGGCACTGCTATGTGATATTACACTGTTCTCTGGATTTATGGTACCGGCACTGTGCATTTATGTTATGGAACTGCTATTTTTCCTACCGGCACTGTGTGTATTCATACGCACAAGCGGCTTATATATGACCTACCCCTCGCCTCTTGGACCCCCTTGTCTACAGTGTCAAAACCAACTAATAGAAAGACTCCTGGGAATAAGATGTTGTGAAGGCTGGCTTCCTATTGGGTATATGGAGCCAGCGTCATAAGATATTTTCAATACTAAAGAGTTGATAAAAAAAAGTTTAAAGCGTATTACATTGACATTATTTCTGAAAATGCGTGATTTTCCATGGATGAAGTATTAAAAGGATAATTTACATATAACACTTTAAAGAAAATTACACTTCATCCATGACTTTTTGAATATATTAGAGGCGTCCAAAACAATATCATTACAACGGATTCGAAACCTCCATTGCATAAATCAAAAGGAACGCAACTAGATAGATACACACGTCTTGTTTACATAATTTGCTAACCAAATGAGTTTTTTAATAAGTAATTCATCCATATATTATTAGGTGGGCAGTTCTATTGTGATAGTGTTACATCCTAACTTGCTTATGAATAGTTTTTATTTAATTGTATATACTTATAATATTTTATATAGCCTAACTTTTTAAATATTTTAGATACATAACTTTCTACATTCTCTTAATATAAAGTTAAATATTCAAAATGGCTCTAGCAATTTTTTTATACAATAATAAATATTGTGCTTTAACGAGTGTTAAAGTAAAAATACATCAACTCTGAAGTTAACTATTCTAACCATAAACTGTGAAATTATACCACTATCACCGTTTGCAAACATACGCTTCCAAAGTATGTAATATTTTAATGAATATTTTGATCCAAAATTATTTTAAATGTGACACCTAATCTAATTGTATATAAATCAATAGGCCTATGTATTAAAAATTTTAATAAAGCACAAAAGCTTATATATTTAAATGACAATACTGCACTTATTAAAAAATACGTATTTACAGGGCCAGCAAGTAGGGAATTCGCCCTCCAGCCCCGGTCTCCAACCATACATTTTTTACTTTTACATCCATTACTGTTTTTAGTACATGGTTTGGATAAGTTTTTAATTCAAGCCATATATATTTCACTACCGGCTTGCTAGGCCTGTTGTGACTTCATATGCCTTATAATCTAACTTAAGACTAGGAAAGGCACAGCATCCAGACTCCGGCCGTTAATTCATCACAGTGAAGGGTAAACCCACGTTTAACCAATAATACAGGACTCGGCCATCCCGGGAATCGAACCCGGGACCCTTAGCTCAGCAGAAAGACACGCTACCGACTGAGTTAAGGTGCTCCGACCACAAATAATCTTAATAAAAACTTAGACACGTTAGTTAAATCGGTAGCATGTATGTTTATTGAGCTGGATTACTGGTTCGATTCCCGGCATGACCGAAAAATATATCATTGGTGAAATGTTAGGTTTCCTTTTCTCAGTGATGAGCTAGTGGCCGGCGGGCTTGATGTTGTTTCTGTTCTAGATTTAGGTTGGTTTATAAGCCGGTGGTGATGTATTCAGTCGGTTCATAAATTATCACAATTCGGCCACTGAAAAGGGATAAAGTTAAGTGAGAGGTGATTGAATAATGTTTTTTGAACTTTATCCGACTAATATTGATATCCACCCGGACTTTGATAATGTCAAATTCTAGGGTTGAGGTCAGGTTAGTTAGGTTAAGTTAAGTTGGGTGAGGTTAGGTTAGGTTATGTTAGTGGAAAAGAAAGCATCAAAATGAGGCATTTGGAATGTCGGTTTGCGAATGGATAGATGAGCGTATATCTGTTAACTTTTCCTGGCTGTCAGTTACCACCAATCCCAAGCTGGATGGGCTTGTGATTGTCTGGGTTGCCTCACACCGACATTGATACTTTCGAAGACACAAACTCAAACAAAAAAAAACAACAGAACAGAGATTAAAATGTTCTTGCACTAACGTTTCAAAGAAATCCGCTCTTAACAGAGTGTGTCGATGATGTACTTGTGATCTGTCACTTAGAAATAAACCTACTCCCGGGGTGGAGGGGGTGGGGGGTAAACCAGTCCGCTTACACCGCCACGACAAAGCGACTCGGCTTAAGTGCTTGTAAAAAAAGACAGGGAGGGTGTGTTACTGTATTTCGGGCCCCTTCCCCTCCGCACCACATAGTCTACTTGTGTGGCGTGTCGTATCAGTCATACGTCAGATTTAGTCGTTACATGATCAACACAGTACCAGCCGCTTACTAAGGCCAGAACGCGACAACGAAACGCTTCCAACACAAAAATCATCATCAGCACAAAAAAAAGTCTCCCCCTCCCCCCTCATGTCACGGTCAGAGTATTAGGGGTAACTTACTTCAACAATACCCAATCTGCGCGGAGAAAATTGGTTCGAATACCGGTGGGGTACAAATTTTCATCACGTGATGCTAAAGCAGACAGCTTACGAGATATTTACATTAGAAAAGGTTGTATTTTATAAGAAGAATTTCACATATAATTGAATATATCAGATTTTTTAAAAAAAACTCCATGGTTTGAGCCCGCAAGCGAGATATACCGACCGACCGAGCGGCCGCTGCCGTTGGATAAATGAGGTCTAAAACAGCCAACACACGCTGTCCACATACCCATTCATATAATACCGTGAAAAAAGAAACATCAATTTTTTTCTATTGATAAATGTTTTGTTCTTACAGTCGTAAATCAAACCAGGTTGCCTTAGCTCAGTAGTCATTTATGTGCTATACCCTGATTTTGGCGGGAAGAACAGTTTTAAACATACATACATGTTTTTTGTGATCAAAGTTGCTAACATTTTAGTATAGTATTAATATTTTATAGGTATTGATAGTATCTATCAAATGTGATGGTTGCAGACCATATTACTTGACGTATGAATACATTAAAACCAGTTTCGGTGGCCGAAAGCTTTATTGCAGTAGAATAGACAGACGATGACTGGAAGATCGAGGTTCGAATCTCGGCCGGGTGAAATTAGGGGTTTTTCCTAGATGGTTTTCCGCTCTCCTTCTACGCAAATTTGGATACAATTCTTATAAATAACCTTCCTAACCCCTAAAGCCATTAGCGTTATTAGTACATAAGTGTATAATCCAAACGGGTAGTAAGACACGGTGCTATAAAAATAATATTAAAATATGGTCTTAGTATTATTATTTAGCACCGCGTCTTACTACCCGTTCGGGTTATACGCTTAAGTACTAATTACGCTAATGGATTAGGAATTGGAAAGGTTGAATAAAGGAAGTGAACCCGCATTTGCGTGGAGGGAGAGTGGAAAACCATTTAGGAAAAACCACCCCCAGTTCACTCGACCGAGATTCGAACCTCGATCTCCCCGTCCTCGGCAGTCGGGCTCAACACGACTAGCGCGTTAGCCAACTACGCCACCGAGGCGGGTATGGTCTTAGTAACTTGTCTAGCTGTTATTGTTCTTCCATTTAATAAATTGGGCGAATTTCAGTTAACTTTTAATTGTTTTAGAATGGAAGGCTATGTTAAGTTAGGTCGGGATCTGCTTGAGTGGCGCAGCAATTCACTCGCTGTATGTTGACCCATGATGCATTGCAACGCTAACTTAAAACAGCTGATTATCAACATATTTTATTTTCTAATGGATAAACACATATTTTAGATGATTCCCTTGATGGATGTTTTCAACTTGTAACGCTGTGTCGTGGCACAATCCAATACACCGACACGCTTTATATATTAACGGGTTATTTCAAATCTCCTCACAATAACTAACGAAGCCGTTTGCTAGCTTTTAGCTGTAGAGCGCATGCGTTATCAAATTCGCATGCGCACTGATTTGAGATGGTTGGTTATGAGATTTTATTGATTTTTCTTGTGCCGAACATCTCTGGCAGAGCGTATGAAGTAGAGAATACTTTCACTTTAGCAGAACCGCTCACGCCAACTAAACGGAAATCTTGTGATTGGCTTAGAGCTTGTCACGCGACCAAGTTTCTGTTCTGCGCTGGTCTTTCCACAATATTTCACAGCCTTGCTCTGCCGAATGTCCTCGAACTTGCCTGGAAATTACCGATGACCAACCGGCGACGCTGTCCGAATCGAAGTAAATATTCTCCGCGAGTAAATATTTTGCTTCGATTCGATTAGTTGCAAGCGGTCCGGACAGCGATCATCAGCCAGCGGGAGTAACCATGACAAGGGTGTCGCCCTCCCGGTGAGTTAAGAGAGGCGCGCACAGGACCGGAAACTGCGTGACGACCAACCCCCCCCCCCCCCCATATCTGGTCCTCTCTCTTCGCCTTCCTAGCGTGCCGTGACCAGAATACACGCGAGACTAGCGTGTCTCACATGGCCACGCCTCACCTGCACAAATATTAGTACAACCGCACGACACGTCCACCCATCTTTTTTTCTTGTGACCACACGAAAATAATTAGGTAAAATGGATCGATACTTGTGGTGGGCTCTTGGATATAGCTATATATATTTATTTTTGATCCGCGTCTTACTAACCGTCCGGGTTAGGCGCGAATGTACTAATTACGCGAATAATTTTAAGGATTAATAAAGCTATATTTAGAGGAAGTGTACCTGCATTAGCGTGGAGGGAGAGTGGAAAACCACCCTCAGTATATCCTACCTATATTCGCACCTCGTCATTGGCAGTCTTGTCTACTGGCGAGAGTAGCCCGTTAGACCACGTAGCCACCAAAGCGGGTTGTTGGATATTGATAATCAATGTCTTGTATGGTGTAAATTTTACATCATGTCTTTCTATACTCTCTATAATCAATTATAATAAATCAAATTTGAATACTAAAATTAGACAGCTACATGAACCGCAAGTGCACCAATGATCTGCCGAAACATTTTATTCCAAAGCCAAGAATCTTTTCTGTTTATCCATTTAATTAGGGTATTAGTGTGAGGCCTTTGTTTTTATATAGACCTTTTGATCAATGTTAATGAAATATCTACCAGCACTAAAACCCTAATAATATACACGTGTAGTTGGTGTGATAGTTTGCATTACTGGTTCTCAAATGAAAACACAGTTTTTTATTTAGTTTGAATCCATGCCGGGTTGACTAAGGATGGTTTTCCTATTGAACACAGCTCTCATACTGTACCCGTTGGAAGAGTAGTGAACACAGCTCCCACTGTACCAGTTGGAAGAGTAGTGAACACAGCTCCAATACTGTACCAGTTGTAAGAGTAGTGAATACAGCTCCCATACTGTACCAGTTGGAAGCGTAGTTAACACAGCTCCCATACTGTACCAGTTGGAAGAGTAGTGAATAGATTCCATAGTTTCCCATCTAAATGTGAAATGAACATGGATCCCTTATTTCTGGGCAGTAAAAAGTTAGTCCCTCAGACAACTTGCGCACACGTCCAACTACTAAACTGACGTCCAACCTCCTGAGCTCAATTTGTTCCAATTGACCCTGATCTTTCATCAGAAGTCACGCTCCGCGCAAGTGTTCTCTGCGTTTATTAGAGGTCCCCCCTACATCATTCGTGGTTGACAAAAGATGGCAAGAAAAAAACAAAATTGTACCCTTATTCGTGTTGCAATGTCGATAATATTCTCCGTCATTTTCATGGAAAGGTAAATACGAACAGCAATCACTTAAAGATAACAATACTAATACATTTATTATAAATAGTGCTTCGTGCAAGTAAAGTCACCCCCTCCACCCGCCCGATCAAAGTTAGGCTTGTCGGTACGATATATATCGTACCCACGAAGCATTGGACAATCAGTAGGACGGAAATAGGTCTCCTGTAAACATTAGATGGAGGAATACATGGACGAAATTAACTGTTTAATTTCCTCAACAAATCCCTACAATTCCATCGTAATAATGACTCTCTTTAAGATTAAAATAGAAGATATTTACTAAAAATTCGTAAAAATTTGTGAAACAAAGTAATAAACACTGCTACAGAAACACTCCACCAAAGAGCATAACAATCAATTCCATATTTCTAACTATTCAATAAAATGTATTTGCTCATAGCTCAGAAACTAATGGTTTTATAAAAATACATTCCAGATTAAAATAATTTCAATTTTAATAGCATTACAACTTTATAAGTTACTTCGCATATCAAATAGTTACGGAGATATGATCAAAATTGAAACTATCTGATTATTTATAATACCCTTCAAGTCATTTTCATGGAAAAATTAAATTGCCATTTTGTTTATAACGTTAAACAATGTCTAGACCAGGGATGTGCAAACTTACTTACAGGAGGGCCAAATTATTTTAAAAAGTTTGGCGGGCCAAAGATTTGTGTATATATATATATATATATATATATATATATATATATTCAAATCTCATTAAAAAAAAATATAGATACACATGAAGATTGACAGTCATTGTAAATGCAATGTGAGTGTTTAACAATCATAAATACCTTAGTGGCTTGGCAGTCCTATGATTCCAAGTTCGTAAAGAAGATGTATGTGATGGGGTTTGAGATGATTCTCAAGAGAAGACAGATAGATGCTCATCAGCAAGTCGGTTTACATCATGTGTGATCAATTAAGAATACGAGCTATCAAATAACGCAGTCACCTTTGACTCGTTAAGGTTTTAGGGTGCTAAATGTAGCCTACAATGAAAAGTGTTTCGTGTACGAATGCGCATATCATTATGGATTAAATAGCCAAGCTATTATACCTGTTAATTGGGGTTATAGCCGCATCTACATATTTTCTTTCTTAATTTTATAAGTAAACAAATAAAATTATTATTAATTATTATTATTAGCACCGCGTCTTACTACCCGTTCGGGTTATACGCACTTACGCTAATGTGTAATGGTAGGGTGATTGTGAGATGAAATGGAGGACCTACAGTTTAACGTGGAATCCGAACCACGGTGGAGGCCTGGCATTCCTAAATAAAATTAAAAGTAATAAATAAATAAAAGAACCTGATATTAAAATGAGACTTTAACCTTAATTAAAATATATAATAGCGTCGCTATTTAATCCATCAAGATTACTAATTAATTTAATCAGTTGAAAAATGAGAGCTGGATACGGGAATCGAACCCGGGGCCTTTGGCTAAGCGCGCCAATGCTCTCTCTATCCAGGATTAGTCCCGTACTCAAGGTCATGCATGATCCTCTCCCGCAACCGACTGAATCCTGAACCTCCCCTGGGCACCGCTAATATAGTCGCCGCCGAGACAGAAACTAGGAAGGTCCGGGAGAGCACCTGGCCGAGGAAGAGTGTCCAGGCCAAGTACAATTGATTTAGATTCAGACATTTACAATAGCGTTAACACATTTTACATTACATTATACAATCTTAATTACAAACATATATGGTAAAAGTCTTCTCAGGTGATACGCGTCCAATCCGCATGAGAGATAAACTTATATTTCCTGGCACGACGGACGGACTTTCCTCTTCGGCCGCGTGGAGTCTGGGTGGCTGCTGGACGATCGCGATATACATACTGGATCTGGAGGCGCGGCGGTATACCTATTATTACTAATACTATAATGTCAATTGATATATTAATCGTTAAACGCATGTCAGATGAAGTAAAAGGGTGTCCTAACAGGAAAACTAAGAGGGTGGTCCGAGACGTAAGTCAGGAGCCATTTTGATGTCACCACATGGGAGCTCCCCCGGCCACCAAGAGGATTTGAATGAAAGTCCATTTTATGATAATTTTCGAAAATGTTTTGTTTCTAGATGGAAAAAAACAAAAACAATGGTAAAGCATACTTTTAAACAAGGGTGGTCTAAACGTTTGTATGGCAAAGTGGCGTCATCCGAGGTCATAAAAAGTCCCAAGGAGAAAGGCCTATTGATTCTGCCCTGTTCTTGTCGTTCCTCTAAGAAAGGCAGACACTCCAATTGTAACTTATGAAAAAACTAGTGCCGCGTGAGACTTTAACTCTTAGATCTATTGATTTTATTACGGATACTTTAGTCCTAGCCTTGAGGGTTTTTAAAAGGGGTATTTAATCATGGTATATATAAAAGACCAAATTGGTAATAGCTAAACATAATGCAATAAAAATCCATTAAACGATCGTAATAATAAGTGACGGTCGCACAGGAAATGGAGTGTTACAAAGTCGATGAGAATGATGGGAGAGTACTCTAAGTAAACAACCCTTGACGAAACAGCAGAGAGAACCTCCCAAAGCTCGATGGAAACTACCCTCTATAAGAACAGAGTTCAATCAAGTTGCGGTCCCTCATATTCAGCTCCCATGACAGCCCAGGCTCGTTGATACCGGCCTCTCAAGCTAGTCGGGACGGATACCAATGAGTTGATGACTGAGATAGTGCTGACAGGACAGTGGCAAGCTAGTCAGCAGTCCAGTCAGCAGCAGGAGACACCTACCCGTCAGGTGATGTTCTCGTGTGTCCGAGCTGCAAAAACAACCGGACATGTACACGGTGTTCAACAAGTACAGGGTGGATGGTACAGTCAACACGGTGTTTGCTATCAATCACAGAGTATATATCCGCTTCGGTGGTCGAACGGTCTAAGGCGTCACTCTTGCAATAGACTAGCCTGCCTATAACTGGGATCTCGGGGCTTGAATCCCGGCCGGTTGTACAAAGTGTTTTTTCCTAAATAGTTTGGGTAGTAAGACGCAGTTATAAAATAACGTACAGGGAGGGGTAGTATCACCCCCACGGTTTTAAATCTCAATAAATAAGTATAGGGAGGGATTCAGGTATTTCCAAAAATGTTTTACCTTTCCTCTACAAGTACCTCAGTCCGTGATGGAGAAGGTATAGTTCCCGCTACAGATGTGAGACGGAAAATTTTCCGTGGAAAATCTTCCCTTTACTTTTTCCGGAAAATTTTCAATTACTATTTCTGTAGAATAATTTCAACTGATAAATGGATTATGATAATAAAAGTAATAATAATAATTAGTGCTAGTGGTAATAGTAGTAGTAAAAAACCTGTTTCGGTGCCGCATGGTCCAACGCGCTACTCTAGCAATAGACTAGAATGCCGATGACAAGGAGATCAAGGGTTCGATTCCGGTCGGGTGCACTGAGGACAGTTTATCCTAAACAGTTTTCCACTCTCACTCCACACAAATGCGGGTGCATTTACTCTAAATTCAATTTCCTCCCTAACACATTAGCGTAATTAGTACATAGGCGTACAACCCGAACGGGAAATAAGACGTGGTGCTAAAAAAAGTAGTAGAGAAATAAAGACGAATGCGAGCCTTTGTACACAAGTTATGTTCATAAATCATAGTTCAATTTTTTATCATCAATAAGTCAACTAAAATAACTTTAAAGTTGGCCCGACATTTGTTCCTCCCCTATCCTCAGTGCTTCCTATACCTCCCTTACCCCCGTGCCAACATCTTATAGCCCACTCATCTATTAACACACTATATTTTGAAGCATAAAAGGTTCTAAGTGCCACCTCTACAATTTAACCCCTCCACCGCAAGCCGCCATTGCGGAAAACTTTCCTATTCAAAATTTCCCGGAAAATTTTCATTTCTAGTTGCTGTCCATTTCCCTCAGTCAGTGATAGAATAGAGAAGGTCTAGATCATGTCTGTTCCTCAGCCAGTGATAGAGAAGGTCTAGTTCCTGTTATTGTCCCTAAGCCCGTGATGGAGAAGGTCTAGTTCCTGCTATTGTCCCTCAGCCAGTGATGTAGGTCTAGTTCCTGCTATTGTCCCTCAGCCAGTGATGGAGAAGGTCTAGTTACTGTTATTGTCCCTCAGCCAGTGATGAAGAAGGTCTAGTTCCTGTTACTGTCCTTCATCCAGTGATGGAGAAGGTCTAGTTCCTGCTATTGTCCCTCAGCCAGTGATGGAGAAGGTCTAGTTCCTGCTATTGTCCCTCAGCCAGTGATGGAGAAGGTCTAGTTCCTGCTATTGTCCCTCAGCCAGTGATGGAGAAGGTCTAGTTCCTGTTATTGTCCCTAAGCCCGTGATGGAGAAGGTCTAGTTCCTGCTATTGTCCCTCAGCCAGTGATGTAGGTCTAGTTCCTGCTATTGTCCCTCAGCCAGTGATAGAGAAGGTCTAGTTACTGTTATTGTCCCTCAGCCAGTGATAGAGAAGGTCTAGTTCCTGTTATTGTCCCTAAGCCCGTGATAGAGAAGGTCTAGTTCCTGCTATTGTCCCTCAGCCCGTGATGGAGAAGGTCTAGTTCCTGCTATTGTCCCTCAGCCAGTGATGTAGGTCTAGTTCCTGCTATTGTCCCTCAGCCAGTGATGGAGAAGGTCTAGTTACTGTTATTGTCCCTCAGCCAGTGATGAAGAAGGTCTAGTTCCTGTTACTGTCCTTCATCCAGTGATGGAGAAGGTCTAGTTCCTGCTATTGTCCCTCAGCCAGTGATGAAGAAGGTCTAGTTCCTGTTACTGTCCTTCAGCCAGTGATGGAGAAGGTCTAGTTCCTGTTATTGTCCCTCAGCCAATGATGGAGAAGGTCTAGTTCCTGTTATTGTCCCTCAGCCAATGATGGAGAATGTCTAGTTCCTGTTTATGTCCCTCAGCCAGTGATAAAGAGTGAAGCTCAAGTTTTTCTGCGAGACCCTGGCTTGTTCTCGGAAGGTCAACAGCTCCAGTAACACATGTGGGCGTCGCACGCAGATCTTACCTGACTGGCCTCATCCAGTGACATCAATGTGGGTGCGCCCTAGACCTCGATTTTGGTATAGCTGTGTTTAAAACATGCTGATACGTGTGCTGCACACGACTTACAGGCACAATTTTAATTTGTAGAACTGAGTAGATGGTAGAAATATAAATGCAATAGAAGCTTAATAGTTTCATTTCTAGTATAAAATCGAAAGTATCCATCGGTTTACATTATTATAAGGAAGAACGATCAATTAGCTCTCAAGAAGGTTTATTTAACTAATTATAAACGTTAAAAAATATAGATTTGGCTAAACCTAGCTAAAGTGAAGATTTTGTCTTATTTACTTACCTATGGTCAAATAATAACATGGTGTCCAGCGAAACTATATTTTAAAATTCCTTTACTTTCCCAGGTTTTTCCCGAGCTAATTTTCAACATTTCCAGTCACTATATTATAACATTACGGTATTTTATGGCGATCGAAACTTATTGTTATACTATTTTAGACACATAAACATTTTGAAATTATAACACTATGTAGGGGTTCAAGGATGTCAGCGTAATAAAGCAATCGGCCGTTGGGTAGTGCGATCTAAGTTAGATTTCAGTTAGATTACATTGAGATATTAAAGGATCGCCGCCTTACACGGGCTACTGACTCAACTTTGGCTAAAGACACGCGTTAGAGGGGTTGGAAAGGTGAAATGATAATCCCATGTTGAACTTTAGAATATAGATGAGTATACTAAAGATGGACAACTATACTAAACGAGATTCGCTGTGAGTATTGACTGCAAAAAAAAAATGTTATTCTGACCGTTGATTATCGTAAATGAAAGTAGCTTAGGCCTATTATCTTAATGAATATGTGAAAATTCCAGAAATTTGGTCAAATTCCTTGACCAAGCAAATTCCCTGACTTTTCCACGACCAAACGAATTCCCTGACTTTTCCATGACTTTTCCCCAAAAGAGCAAATTCCCTGACTTTTCCATGACTTTTCCCCGAAAGAGCAAATTCCCTGAATTTTCCATGACCAATCGAATTTCTCGAAAAGCAAATTCCCTAACTTTTCTTTGACCAAGCAAATTCCCTGACTTTTCCCCGTTTTCCAGGTCGCTGGACAACCTGAATAATTACTAATGATTGTTTGGGAATTTATTTTTACTAAATTTTACAAAATTTAAAAAATAAAAATATTTGTAGCAAAGTAGCATGTAAATGCTTATTGACATTTAAATATTATTTGCTATTTGAGATGCTAAAACATTCAGGTTCCAATCATTTAAACTTGTGTTTGTGTCCGACGGCTCGAATCTAGACTTGAAGTTCGAAACAGTGACATTTTCTTAGACTAATATAATATAATTTTTATAATAATTAGTATAAAAGTATACATCGAACTAAAAACATCACATGTTCTGGCTGTGTTTTTGGCAAAATGTCCTTTATAAAGATTTGAAAAAAATGACAATCCTTATAACTGATGCTATTTTATAGCGTGAAACACAACTAAGAACTATAAAAAAAATTGCTTCACGAAGCCTGAACTAACTTATAGACGAGCCCTTGGTGGGGCACAGTTTGAAAAACGCTGCATTAGACTATCCGACCACCGTAGCGGGTCACAAGTTACGGTCTTCAGACTAATAGTGAACATAAAACTGCTTCAAACTTCAAGCCTAGATTCGAACCATCAGACCTCAAAAACAAATCCAACGCTTTAGCAGATACAACAAGGGTTAGGAGAGGTTTTTTTTTTAGCACCGCGTCTTACTACCTGTTGAGGCTATACGCACATATACTAATTAAATTAATAAACTAAGGATGAATTTAGAGAAAGTGTAACCGCGTTACGTGGAGGGAGAGTGGAAAAACATTTTAGTACACCTAACTGGGATTCAAACTCCGATCCCTCAGTCATCGACAATCTAGTCTAACGCGAGAGTGACGCCTTGGACCATGCGGCCAGCGAAGCAGCTGTTAAGAGAGTTTGGTGCACACCTGAATGACCTCGCTTTGAGCTGATACTGGTGTATTCTTAGAAGGAACTAACAGAAAAATAAAAACCTTTTTTCCCATTTTTAAAAGTACTTTCTAGCAGATTCCGACTATTGGGTAAGTTTTCCTCTGTTGAGATAGTAGTCTAAGGTGGGGATGTAGGAAACGCTAGAAAAGGTCTTTTTTTTTTTGCAGTTTTTATAGCAAAACTTTTTCTGGACAAAATAAATTAAATATTGCTACAGTAGAAACATAGAGTTTAATTCTCTTCACATTGTGATATCAACAGTTGTTGAATATCTGTCATGAGCATAGCATAGTTAGATGAGAAACTTTTTAAATTAAGAGAAAAAGTTGGCATTAAATTCCAGGACACCCTTGATAGATATTCAAGAACTTTTAATATCACCACGTGAAGAAAATTAAATTCTTATGTTTCTAATGAAGAACTAACTTATTTCATTTGACCAAAAAAAAGTTTTGATATAAAAACTGCCAAGACACTGCCCTTAGCTCGTGTTCCCTATGCTCCCGCAGTAGAAACCACACGAGCAGGGTAGAAGCTGTAATACCGAAGAAACCAGTGCCGGTAGCCGTAGTGTGACGTCATTAATACCGATAAAACCGCTATAGCAGGTAACACGACTAACCCTGACTCGCGAGCAGTGGCGGGTATGCCCCTCATGCGGGCCACATCCTGTCACCCTACCCTCGCGGCTCAATGAGACTCCTCCACGTGACCTCGACAGCTAAGTGGATTACCGACACGGAAGGAGCGTTTATATTATTGTATTTGTTCCCGCGCATTTTCTATTAGTAAGTTTTAACACCTTGATTATTAACGAATTAATCTAAGGGATAGTGAGTGATATTAAGAGGTCTACTCTGACTATAGGGGGTAGTGATGGGCACAATCGAGTAAAAATAATCGAGTAACTCGATTGTGTTGTGTAATCGGGAGTACTCGATTCTTCCGGGATTACTCGAGTAACTACTCGGACCGTGTTATTCTTTTATTTTCTCTTTTCTTTCAGATAAGTATGTATCGACCTTATTGGCTGGACTGTTTACCACGCTATTTCCATTTAAAAGGTATATTCCCTTAGAGCTCATTTTTCATCAACAGTTTCTGCTGCCACGCAAAAATGACCCTTTATGGTTTAAGAGTTGCACATGCATTCTCAATACAAATTACTCGCAGATGTAAAGTACACAATCGAAAAGCATGCTACTAGATAAGCGTATCACATTTCCGATTCTTTTCAAAAGTACTCGATGAAAGTTACTTGATTCTTTTTACTCGGCACCTCGGCAGTCTTATTTTCACAATCGCATTGACGAAACTAGATATTGTCTTTCTTAATTATTTTAATTTCTCCTTAGTAAAATATGATTATTTATAAATTGAAACTAATTAAGAGTAAGATACAAAACAAAAAACCAATTGTTTTCACTTTTAAAAAGGTACAATTATTATCAATTTTTTTAACATGAACGTTTAAAGAAAAGTTTATTTTATTAAAAAGAGCACAAAACAATTTTTATTTGTGAGACATTTCTTAAAACGCATACTTTCGTATTGACTGTACATGCAACGTGAAAACTGAAAATAAGGGGGTGGAGGTCACTGTCAGTGTCGACTGCCCACTACAGGAAGAGATTATGGACTTGTTATTAGTATCGAATTCCATTGCAAGACTCCCGAGTAATGTTGTCCAACCGATTGCCACGGGACGATTCGAGTAGATGATTTGCTAAAAATTACTCGAGTAACTTTACTCGATTACTCGATTCTTTTTAAAGAGAATCGAGTAGTTACTCGATTCTTAGAATTACTCGATTGTGCCCATCACTAATAGGGGGTTAGGGGGAAGTTCCTCTCAGACCTCAACCTAACAACCACCACCCCCAGCAATCTTGCAAGCTTTACGCCTAAGGGGGCGGCCAGACTGGGCGAACGAGCGCGCGAGCGACTGAAATATAAAATAGAACACATTGGTTGTAACGAGAGGTGGCCAGACTGGAGCGAGCGACTAAGCGCGCACGTTTGAAAGATAGAACTGGTTCTATTTTTCAAGCGCGCGCGCTCGACCTGGTACAGTCTAGTTTACAGGCGCTAGGCAATATTATTGCATGTTGGTTCATTGAGTGCTAGGAAAACTTCTCATTTTGATATTTTCATTACTATCGATAGGTTTAACACACTTGCTACTAACGGTCTAATTTAGTTGGTAAGATCATAAACCTTGCCTCTGTGTGTGTGTGTATATATATATATATATATGTATGTAAAACTGGTATTTTAAAATACTTTAATATTATCTAAGTAGGCCTTTACAAATAATAATCGACATTAGCGTGGAGAGAGGAGGAGAAAACTACAACAATAAATAACTTGTCAAAAACCACCCTCAGTTCACTCAGCCAGATTCGTAGCCTCCTCGTTAACAACTATCGAGAGCTATCTGCTAATCACGCGCTCCAGTTTGGTCACCCAGTCACTTGCGCGCGCGCTCGCTTGTCAGTCTGACCGAACCCTAAGTGCTGTTTCACACGTACCGATAATATCGGTGTCGGTGCCGATATAGGTGATAGTGAGATTCCATATAATCTTATGGCCCTGTTGCACACGATGCCGACACGACAGCATTATCGTGACGACTACCGACATGTCGGAGCCATGTCGGCGGTCCCCTCGATAAATACGCCGATATCAATGCGCAGAACAGTTGGCCACTAGTCTGCAGCTGTCATCTTGCACTGTTTGGTTTTGTTTCCTCCGTTCTACTTTTGAGTAAAATGTCTAGTAAATTCAAGTATGACATAGTGACCTTAATTGAATTAGTGGAGAGCAGAGCGTGTTTATGGGACAAAACAAGTGAGGAATTCAAGGATCGGGAGATGAAAAACAAACTTTGGCTTGAAGTGTATTCCTTCTTGGAGCCAAATTTCTTACAACTAGACAGAAAGGAGCAAATAAAAGTTGGTAAGTGCTAAGAGTCCTTGCGGCTACTATAGGATGCACCCAAAATTCTCTTCCTCTCCGGTTACGATGTTGCCTCCTCCGGAGATGAAGCAAACACAACAAAAGAAACCTCTTATTCCACATGGGAACCATGGTGTTTGCTTGCCACCATCCACAAAACTGCCTATACCTCTCAAGCACCGATAGCGATAGTGTCGGTGTGTGTGCAACAATCCACGCCGGTATCGGTGATAACAACGATATCGGCACAGGTATCGACACCAATAATATCGGTACGTGTGCAACAGCACTAAAGCTGCGTCCAGACTAGCGAGCCGATCCACGTCGCGAGCCAAACCCCAACATTCCTGCGAGCCATATTTTGCTTCATAAGTTATGTACTTCGGTAGATGACACACGCAATGAACAAGGGAAAAATTAAAATTGGTTGCCGCGGCACAATTTATCTACATCTTGCAACAAAGACAAAAAAAAACACAGGACAGACGATGGTGGCAAACACAAATGTGCTTAAGGCGAGCGCAATATAGTGGAAATAGTTTGCTCCACCAACTTAAATTTGAAGAAATTAGTGGTCAACACAAAAACTTTACTCGAATGTCATCAAGTGATTATATAATTATTTTGATTGGGCAAAAAAAAAAAGTTTACGGTTGAAAGAATCCGTAAGTGTGCAGGAAAGACTCGCAATAACAATACGTTTCTTAGCCGGTGACTCTCATACCAGTCTACAATACCTATTTAAGGTTTCTAAACAGAGTATATATATTAATTAATCATATGGGGTAGAAATGAGGAAGGAAGAATTTTAGAGATAATCTACCCGCATTTGCGTGGAAGGAGAGTGGAAAGCCATTTAGGAAAACCACCCTCAATAGACCCGACCGGGATTCAAACCCCGATCTGCCCACCTTGAACACGCCAGTCTAACACGAGATTTCACGCATTAGACCACTACGCCACTTGGGCATATTTACCCACAAAATCTAGTTAGGGTGACATTCTATTCTTTGTCCCCCCTCTCTCCCCAGAGGAAGTTTCAAACTTATTTTTAAGTGTGCAACAAACTTTCTAAGAAAAAGTATTACCATCGTTGTACAGTTTATACAAGCGAGTAGTCAAAAACTGTAAATATTGTTTTAATATGCTCTCTAATTTTAAAGATTAAATTTCTTTTTTATTTATTTCCCTTGGCCTGTTATAAAACGAATTTGCAGTTAACATTAAATATGTCAATTAAAAAAAAACCAACAAAATTTCAAGGTGTATTAAAATTTACAGCACCAACGAACGCTCATTTAATATTTCAAGCGCGTGTGACGAAAGCTTAATTAGAAATAAACAATAATTTAAAGTTGCAAGTGGTTCGGCTCGAGGCTGGCTCGCAGAGCCATCCATTGTGTTTTGAACCGAGCTTCGTAATATCCTTTGAATGTTCGTCGAAATACCGACATTCACTGGGGTTGCTAAGAGCATTCCGACGAACCCATTTATCCAACGTTTAACGAGGCTCGGCTCGCTAGTTTGGACGCTGCTTTAAGGTGCGTATTCACTTGAGCATTTTACTCCGAAAGAACAGAACGAACCTGAATGCACACTAACGAATGCTCAAGTGAATACGCACCTTTAGACCACGTGATTATTGTTGTGTATGTGGAGGGTCTTTGTTCTAGCCTAGGCCACAGACAAATAATATACTCAGACACTCAGCCTCCAGGCTTAAAAGTTGTTGCGCTCCTTATGGCAGCTTGAGTCCTTCAAACCTAGGATCGCTGCGATTAGTCCTATCATCACCCAGCAGTGACACTAGCGAAGCCCAGTGTTGAAGGACTAAAGCTGGCAAAAGGAGCGCAGCGAAACCCCCGTAAGGTCGAGAGTCTGTTTCTTACTTGTCTGTGGCCTAAGCCGTAGCTAAAAGAGACAGTCCCTTTGTTCTCACCGCGTATTAGTACCCGTTAGGGTTATACGCTCACATTAATTACTTTATAGGAAGAGGGACGAGGAAGGCATAATTTTAAAATAAATGTACCCGCATTTGCGTGGAGGAAGTGTGGCAAAATATACAGGAGGGAAAAAATCAGTGCATCCAATCGAGATTCTAACCCCGATCTCTCGCATTCCGTCTAACACAAAAGAGCGACGCGTCAGACTGTGAGACCACCGATGTCGGTTCCTCCCTTTTGAAATTATTTATAAAAATAAAATACAGTAGTACCAAAATTGATGTAACTTTTTTAAAGATTTTTCACTCAATATAAGACAACACATAATAATTGTCTTAGAGATGTATTTTGTTTCAATCCTTTGATAGGACGTGTAAGAACTACTAGAAATTATTACCATTATTTATTTTTAAAATGCTGTTGAATATTTTAGATCTTACAACATAAAATACAATGGCCATATCATAAATAAACACCATTATTTATAATCAGGCAATATATCGCTTTTCAAACTGCCGAGCAGGAAGTGAGAGAAGGGTATCTTTGTGATACCGCCCAGTGCTGCCAACTCAAAATACCAAGCTTGAAATTATAGTGCTCGGGTGCTAATAATGGAGAAGATAGAAAGTTGGTGCCATACTCGCGCACCTAACGGGATTGTTATAAAACTAAGCCCGTGACCACATAAAGATATATCTAAAACAATATTAAGTTCTTGAGAGGCCAGCAAATATGAAATACAAACATTGCGATTGAATTGTGTGGTGGGTAAATTACCTTTAGGAACCACACTTTAAAACAACAGTAGAACTACTAATGCAAAACTTATTACCTTTATATGTGTCATAATACAAAAACAAGATTTAAAAAAAATTGAAATAAAGTATCTAAATCTACCACTAGATTAAATTTAAACCACAATTTTAAAAAGCTAGAAATCCTGCTACCCAAGGCCGTAGCCAGCCAATAATTTCGGGGGGGGGGGGGGGGTTTGGTGGGCCCATCCCCCAAATGACGGAGGCTAGAAAAAATTATAAATAAAAAACTGTTCTAGAAGCTATCTGAAGTGTTTTTTTATGGCAACACTACCCCCAACTATCGGGGCTAAGACAAATTCTAATTATTAAACAGATCTAGAACTCTCTTAAGTGCTATTTTATTGGTACTAAATACTAGAGGCTAGGAAAATTTTATATATTTAAACACCTCTAGATGTTCTCTAAACATTTTTTTTATAGTAGCATAGCTGTTGAAGTTAAGGAAAAAATTATAAATATTAAACACCTCTAGAAGCTCTCTGAAGTGCTTTTTATGATAGCACAGCCCCCTAATTTGTACTTGTACCTTAATTTTGATATTGTTTGAACCATAAATAAAGCTATATATATTTTGTTCATAAAATTTCGGGGTGGGGGTGGGGTTTGAACCGCGAACCCCCCGACCCCCCCCCCCGACTACGGCCTTGCTGCTATCCGCTGTTTGATCATTTCACCCACCGGACCCAATCTGGAAAATGCTATATCTAGGAGGAAAACCTCTGGCAACCCTGATGCCGCCTAGGACATTGAAACCAAACTTTTCAGCCCTTCTCTTGTCGACCAACAGGTTGCCAGTAGGCGGCTGCACGTGACTCAACGTTTATTTTCGTCTGTCTGATCATTGTCAACAGCTAGGAGAAGTGTGCATGCACCTCAATGCGTGGCCCAACTAGGTTGAGAGCGGATATAACGGATACTAGAACTCAACACCGGCCAACAATAAATGTCACGTTTTGGATTTTATCCCAAGTGTTTAAAAAAAAGTACCATTAATTGATTTAGCATCTAGTGCGAACTCATCCTGATACGTGCTATGTTTTATGATCCCATATACAGGTTAATAATGTACCTCTATTTGATAGCAGTGTATACCGTTTAGTTTATTGGTAAAGGTGTATTTAGGTAAGTATAGCAAAATAAAATAAGGTCAACACATTTTGAAAGCCAAAACAGCACGATATAATAAATATATTGTTTCGTCGGATTGTTTAGTGAGTCGATATCAACTAGATAAATGACATGGATTTAAATAAAAGGAATCGATTCAAACTAATGCGATCTAAAGAGTAGATTCCCCAGTGGTTTGTGGACTGGATACCGAAAGTGAATTGTCACGTAAGCTTGACTCCCAAGTCCACGTGGCCGCCGAGGAGAACGAAGTAGCTCCGATGATAGAGCTCGGTTGTTGCGGTAATGGACCCGGGTTCAGTCGCCAGTTGGAATTATTTTGGTTCCCAACGTGAACTTTCTTACCATATAATTGTATGGGCAAACTATTTTAAAAATTAGCTCAACATAAAACATGACTCACAAGACTCGTTATAATATATGTCTGAACCTAGCAGCAGGATTTTTTTTATTTGAGTACCTATTGAGTCAACACATGACACGCAATATTTTTCAGTAAGCTCTCGAGATCTAAATAAGGCTCCTTAGTCGATCTTTTGACGACGAAGACGTAAGTGCTTCTTAGCTTTTGAAGAGCCCTTCATACAAGAGTTATCTAAATCCATCTCAAAATGGTGAAAGATTAAGGTCGAGATCCGGTGTTAAGGCAAAGAGTGCTTCTAAGTCTTGTGTTGATGCTTTTTTTTTCTTCTTCACAGGGTTCGAAGCTCACATACCTGCAATTATTTTTTTATAGAATAACGAGAACATCTGGTTAAAGTATTTCTAAAAATAACATTATTTGGAGTTCAAAAGAAAATAACTACTAAGTATGAACCGACAGTGGGACAAAATTTTGCTAAATCTAAGAGACTGCCGCCAGGAAGTTTTGACATCTCCTCGAGTGGCGAATATGATACAACACACTCTTAGCTAAATCTACACTGACTAACTTTTTTTTTAAATTATTATTTGAGGTATTCAACGTGTACTTTCTGAACCGAGGATTATAATCAGCAAATGAGAAATTCTATGAGCTAGAGCGAAAGTGCCTACCAATTTTGCCTGGGTTCTTTTACATAACACAATCGACATGGGACCGACGGCTTTGCTTCCCTCTGAAGGAAGTTGTGCTACGGGTTTTTATCGCTCAAGAAAAATCGGTAAAACCTCAGCTGGGTGTGAACCCACGATCATCGGGTCCTGAAGTGGACACTTTACCCCAAGACCACCGAGGTGGACTGACCAACTGCTCGAAAAAAATGTATTAACTATGTTTGGTTTTTACATTTTGTGGCAGAGAATATCCAAGTAGTCTCTGCATGTCTTTATGGCTACACTTTTCAATGAGTGGCTCCTGCCAAATATCATAAGTTTATAACTATAGAAGTTTACTGACGAGTTTGTTTGCTTCAAGATTTACTGATAAGCCTACCTAGTGAATAATAAACTAATCTTGCAACGTTTCAGTTTTTTTCAATGTACATTTGGTGAACGCATGAATAAAACACGTAGAGGTAACATGTACTAAACGCTTACGCAACAACACATACAGTCTATGTATGACCTATTTAATAAAGGTAGTAAGTTTAATCAAAATTATGGAAATGAAGTATGTAGGAAAAAATATGCGAGGGAGGCCAAGAAATGGATGGGAAGAGCAGATAACTAAAAGTGTGCAAGTGAAAGGATAGAGGAAGATGAAGAATTAAGATTTATGAAATATTTAATACCTTAGCAGGAGAATCTGTGGTTACATAGTTGAGGTAATTAAAACAAGTTAACTTAATAAATCAATTAATTTAACTGAGAGTTTAAAAGATCATTTTAGAACGTTTAACTATGATGGGTTCATCATTGAAAGAACCTTTTAGAAGTCATAAAAAGTAAAATGTAGAGTACGCAACCGTTATTACAGATTGTCAATACAGCTCGTACAACCCCCAAAGTAGTGGTTGCCAAAAATAATATAAGTAGATTTAGTAACTTGTTAAAATGCCATATGGTTCTTCTATTGAAATCAAACCATGAAGATGGACGAACCTGCAATATGAAGGGCGATATTAAAAAATATGTACATCAGATTCAAACATTCCCACGGTAATAAAACATATTGAGTTCCTTAATAGTTACTTGAGACTTTTCTGACAGTTTGTCAAGTCACGAGAAACGTTTTGTACTCACGAGCCATGCGTTATTAATCATAGCATCTTCGAGAAGTTATGTCAATACGTCATTTGTCAAAGAGAAAAACGTGTTTTCAAGGACGAGCGTTCAACATTGAGTACATTTTAATTTATTATTAGTATAGTATTGGTAATATCTTTCAAAATCGGCAGCAGCATATCACAAGACTTGACGTATAAATATATGTAAAATGTTCCCATCTAAGCCAGACTGTATGTTGACAGCTAAACATTATGTAGATCAAGGTTAATATACTCCCGATCTTTTCCGGGCTGTCCATGCCAAACATCATGCGTTTCTCAATATTTTAAATGCAAAGCTCTAGATATAAAAATACCGGTATTTTTTAATTAGGTCTTGGCACAGTAATTACTAATAACAAATAAGTCTGGGCTCTTCGCGAGCGCGCATGAATTGGAGATAAAACTTTTTTTTTAGCACTGCGTCCTACTAAACGTTCGGGTTACATGCTTATGTACTAATTACATTAATGTGTTAGAGATTGTGGATTAGGAAGTTTGAATTTAGAGAAAGTGAACCACCATTCAGGTGGAAAACTATTTAACTAACTATATACCCAACCGGGATCGAACTCCGATCTCCCCGTCTTCGGCAGTCTAGTATATTGCGAGAGTAGCGCCTTAAATCGTGCTGCCACCGCAGTGGATGGGGGATAAACTAATAGTTATCACTTCTCCCTAACTTTTCCCTACCCTTACCTCCAGGTATTTTCCAGGTTCGTATAAACTAACTGTGCTAACTTACTTTCTCTATGGCATTAGGAATTATAAAGTTCATGGCCGCATTTACAAAACTACGCCACCTACCTCTATATTGAATTAGCTATATCCAGTCCACCTCATTACACCCTATTCCTATCTTGAGCTAGTTCTATCCAGTCCACCTCATTACACCCTATTCCTATCTTGAGCTAGTTCTATCCAGTTCCCCTCATTGCACCCTCTCTCTTTCAGGTTCATTCAAAAGGTTATCCTCCCATCTGCGTCTATGTCTCCTCAATGGGTTTACCATTCAGTACCTTGAACGCGGTTCTAAATTCTTCCATTCACACTGTATGTCATGAGCGCCATCATCTACGAGACTTTACTATCACAATAGTGTCTTGTGATGCGTAGAGGGTATGTAATTCATCATGTAATCTCTTTCATCCCCAAATATCTTCATCCCTTTTTGGACCAAATATCTTCCTAGGCATAATGTTTTCGAACACCCTAAATTTATTTTCGTCATTTAAGCCAAAAGACCATGTTTCACAACCATAGAGAACAACCGGTAAAACTATTTTTGTGGTCGAATAGTAGCAGAAGAATATCTTAAACTATTGTAAATTAAAGACTATCTTAGAGGAGTTTTATTACCAACCACAAATTAAAGTGTTTAAAAAATGAACAAATAAGACCAAATAAAAATATTATTTTAATTTTAGGCACAAAATAAAAACATGTGATAGTCGAACCACCCCTATCGTAGTTTCGGTCTAAGAAAAATTATTACATGACGGTCCAGTTCTAAGTTATTATTTTGTATCCAAAATAAAACTATTCTTATATTGTCAATGCTATTCCAACCAATCTCATACAGATATGTTCGCGCAGTCTTTGATACACTGAAATTTCGCGATATAGGTTTTTACGAACCGTTACTTAGAACATTAAAATGGCTATCAAAATATGTTTAAAGAGTGTAACATTTTTTAATTAACCTAATACATGTGCAAAATTAAACCAAATAAAATATTTTTTGCGAAATTTACTATTTGACCTTTCAGATTCAAATTTTGGTCAACTTGTTGATTTAAATGCGAATTAACATTAGCAATTTCTCCCTCCCCCCACCCAGAAAAAATCCCTCGATCTAGGAAATTTATTTTTCTCGGCAAAAAAAATATTAGTAGCATATACTGTATGTTTGCGTCAGTTATTATAAAGGTCAAAGGAAAATACTTGAATATAAAGATAAATAAGACAATGCACAGTATAAGCTAATTAAATAAAATCTTTTAAATCGAGATTTTATTTTATTGGTAGACCTATATACAAATGTTAGCCGAAATGATTCTATTTGTTGCGCCATAACACTTAAAATAAGAGTTACTTTGCTACAATTTTTCACCAAAAAGAAATATTTAATTTACCGAAATCCAATCATTGTATTTACCACAAAACATTATATCTAGCGATAACCTATTAATATGACAATATTAGTCATCAGCTGAGATCGAATCAGGGTATTCTAACCACTCGGCTACCACGCAAGTACAACCATTGAGGTGAGTGGGAGGAGATGAACCGAACACGTCATGTGATCTTCCCTCCCCCCCTTTACGACGAGGGGACTGAATTGTATCCATTCGGAATGGTATCCATTCCGATAGTTTTGTAATAAACTGCTTTTGTGAAAATCCTGAATTGTATCCACTGGAATTATATCCCCCAAAACCTGAATCGTACCCCCTCGGAATGGATACCATTCCGATAGTTTTGTAATAAACTGCTTTTGTGAAAATCCTGAATTGTATCCACTGGAATTATATCCCCCAAAACCTGAATCGTACCCCCTCGGAATGGTATCCATTCCGATAGTTTTGTAATAAACTGCTTTTGTGAAAATCCTGAATTGTATCCACTGGAATTATATCCCCCAAAACCTGAATCGTACCCCCTCGGAATGGTATCCATTCCGATAGTTTTGTAATAAACTGCTTTTGTGAAAATCCTGAATTGTATCCACTGGAATTATATCCCCCAAAACCTGAATCGTACCCCCTCGGAATGGTATCCATTCCGATAGTTTTGTAATAAACTGCTTTTGTGAAAATCCTGAATTGTATCCACAAATGGCCGACTTGAGTTTTAACAGAAGGAACGTTTAACGTAAAAGCTTTGTCACAATTCTGGTAGAGGGCAGCAGGATGGAATCTTCTTAACTTACTACTTGTATACTAGAGTGCAGACAAATCCAATCAAATTATTTAAATAAGTTTAAGTAATTATTTGAAATTCGTAGACTCATATAAGGCTGCCAACATTACATAGAATATTAAAAAGCATAGCGTTATAAATTATTTATGATTTCCAATTAAGAGGATATTCGTATCCTAAATCAGCCAGTCCTGCTCGATTATACACTTTAGGCCAGGGGAACAGAAGTTAAACGTATGGACATTAGGAGCACCTTTTAGAAAATATAAACAAATTGTTTGCAGTCATCATTGATAAGATTTTACTCTATTTCACTGTTATTTATAGATATTGACTATCTTTGTATTAATATTATCACTGTTCACCATAGTTTTTATTTTGTTTCCTTGAAGATGATTCAAAAATTCATTTGTAATCAAATCGATATATGAGAATTTAAAATAACTTTGTCATTAGTGCTCTAATTCTCTTTTCAAGTGGCCTGTTTAAGAATGAGGTTTACTTTCAAATAACATTGAAATGACCTTCAAATTTAAAGGCAACTTGTAAATGGTGGTTAGGTAGTTTCTGCCTTGAAAGGTCTCAGACACCCTAGGTTTGTGGACAACTGAAAAGAAAGAGAGTAAATGAGTTGGGTGGGGATGTTGGACTTTGGCATTGAGCTACAGCTTATTAGTTTCGCGGAAATACCTGAAATATATTTCCTTTTCTTGAAGATAGTAATTCTAACTACTTGTCAACTTCCCGTAAAAGAAATGAGTAATATTTATTTTAGATATTCATTCATTTAAATTTCTCCAAATATAATCCATATTTAAAATAATGTAATGATAATAGGTAGGTATCAAAAAATAAAAAAAAATTGCGTGGTTACGGAACTAGTGATGCATTTATTCATTAAAGTATTGAATTTAATGTAACAAACATGAATAATACATTTTTATTTGATACATTTTAATATGCATTTAAATAACTTCCAAAACTAACCACAAACACACATGTTTGTTTATAAAGTACAAATAATTCTAAACGCACTATTAAAGTAGCATATTACTTATAGTTAATTAATTAAATATATATATTTCTTTTTTGTTTAATATTTCAAGTGACAGGTTCACTTTGACATGTTTATATTCCAGTTTGATACTTTACCAAAAGTAAAATTCCGCTAAAATTGAATGAACAACCGTATTTTTGTGTTTTTCTTCCAAATTTGTACTCAATAGTTCGAACCATTTTGAACTCAAAATATCCATAAAATCTAATGGTTACATTTTAATATTCATTGCACACAATTTTTTTTAACAAACAGTTTGCTCCTATAAATTAGTAGCTTTTCCCTATGAACGCCTAAACATAGCAAAAATAGCCGTTAACACTTGAATTGTAACCACTATTGAATTGATGAACCAAATTTAGTTTAGAAAAGAGACACCTTTTATTTGATCAAAATAATTGATCATATTGGACCAAAAACAGCCTGTTTGGTCGAGTTACTTTAAATGTACCATATGTATATAATTTATACTCCGATTAATAGGCATGTGGACTAAATATCGGGTTCTGGATATCTGGTGACAGTGAGGTCAAGGTTCGAATTCCAGATAGGTGCAATGAGAGTGTTTCCAAAATTGTTTCCCACTTTCCCTCCACGCAAATGTAAGTACATTTAATTTAAATTTCACCTTTATCTCCAGCTACTCAACTAGCGATATTAAATTCGGATAACCTGAGCGGGTGTTATCTAGGTGTTTTGTACACTTTAAAATGTACATTACATTTTATTAAGATTTTTGTTTAGCACAAGGTCTTACTACCCGCCCGGATTATACACATTATGTACTAATTACGCTAGTGTGTTAGTTATGAGGAAGGTTGAATATGAATTAAGTGACCAGCATTTGCGCTAAGGAAAAGTTGGAAACTACTTGAGAAAATACACCCTCAGTGTAGCCATTCAGGGATTCGAGCCCCGTTCGCTCCGTCATTGGTAGTCTAGTATATTGTTACCCTTAGACCTTTCGATGACCGAATTGGATTAGGGTAGTGTGAGTGCATTGTAACAGGGATGAGGTAAGAGGTTTATGGAAATATAACAGTAAAATTTGCAGGATGATAATTATTCCCAGCGCAACTGACTAGGTTTTGAACCTTGACCTCTTTGTTAACGCTGACGAATTCAAACCAAGACTGATGTATTACACCTCACGGGGATAATATTTACTGTGTTGTTTTTAATTTCAAATTCAGTTTTTTGGCATAGGTACGAGTACAATTTATTGTGGTTGTGTCTTGACTTGTAAAGTTGAACGTTCTGGAACCTTTAAGTCATTGATTAACATTATGGCCCAATACAAAAAAAAAAAAAATATTGTGTGTTATGATTATTTTATATTTATTTTATAATTTCAGGATTAAAATAACAATTTTAAACCTAATCCAGTCTATTTTACATTGTATTATTTCACCAACCCTTGCCACTCACATTATTTTTGCGACCAAAATTAACAAATATTGTATTATAAACTATCATTAGTGTTATTTAATAAGTATTGATAATATATTAAAATTGACAGCTATAGGTCACGTGAGCTGACGGATGCATACATGAAAGTAGATCTATTAATTCTTATAGTGCCTTCTTATGAAAACTTGACTAGTATCCAATGATTTTTGGAGGAATGACATCTAAAAGGCCTTTTTTTATTACTACATACCACTATATAGTAGAATTCTTGATAGGATTGTCTCAGACAATAATTAATACAAAACTCGGTGGAGCGCTTTAGTTTACATTGATAATTTCATACTACAACCGAAACCTCTAAGAAATTAAACTTTTTTTTAATGTTATGTTGTATATTAATATAAATTGAGAAGATTTGGACCTTAAATTTTTTAAACTTTGGCCACCATTTTCATTAGAGCATATGACTTTTCCGGCTAAAATATTAGCATATCTAATATTATAAATTAAGAATAAATAATTATTGTTGTTCATTGTTTTATCTGAGGTTGAATCAGATATATTTTTTAACTAATTTCATATTAATTACGATAATTGATGTATTATTTTCCGAGTCCATGTAATGATTGGTTTAAAAACAAATGTAAATGGTTATTACTATTAATCATAGTAACTAAAAATTCTCTTGGATTATATAAGATTCGATAAAATGTAATATAATATAATTCACATTATGGATCATACACCGGTTACGAAATACCTCAGACTTGGAATATACACTGTACACAGTCAAAGTATACTAATGATCAGGAGGACAAAGGTGTCGGTTCCATCTTGCCTGAGCTATAGCTCAGAGGTACAGCAGTCTTTTCACCTTAGGAGTGAGTGGTGGTAACTGACATCTAGCAGAAGTTTTATTTTTGTGCAAACATTGATTGAAAGTCCCTCATATTAATTAACCTATGTGTAAATATTTATTATTTGCTTAATAATTGATGATAAAGTAGTTTTATCAAACGCTTACAATCAATACTTCCCTTGGAATTACTGAATTAAAAAACTACTGATAGCTGTCATTTACCACTCTTCTTATGTTGAGTCGACTGTATCAGGAATGTCAATACTCGAATCCTAGTCTGATTTAGCAAGTGTGGGTATCTGACATTGTATCCCACACACTCTCCCTCCTTCCAAATGCTAGTACCCTTCCTTTAAATGCTACCTTTCCTAAATTATAGCCACGCCATTTGTGAAAGAAACAGATATAAATAAATTTTATTTCATAAGTGGCTCTCTACCAAAATGTGGGTACACTTCCTCAAATAATAACCATCCTCATCCTTGAGCCAACAGAGTAATTAGTACATATGCGTACAACCCAAACGGGTAGTCATACCCGGTGTTAATAAATAAAATAAATATAAAGAGTATTTGGGTGAGTATCATATGATAAGGAAATAGGTAAAAACTATGTTGCCTAAGCAACTTAAATAAAAAAAAAAACACACATTTTATGTGACATTCAATTTTAAAGTCTAATATGTTCAAATTTACTTTAAGATAGTTTAATTTTTTTAAATAACGTCATTTGAGTTGTTTTTTTAAAATGGAAATATCCAAATATCAAGGAATTACTAGATGGCATAGATTAGAATGCTAGGTAATTTTTTTTATATATATATAAACCTGTAGGATTGTTGCATGTGTTTCCACTCCTAGGAAGAAATATGACTTGGTTTGACCCTCAATATAGTTCAGTTAGGGCAGATATCATTTACAAACATTGAATATTACTACCCTTTCGGAATACCCGCACATGTACACTAATAGAATAGGGATGAGAAAGATAGAATTTAGAGAAAGTTTACTTGAATTTTTGTAGGGGAAGAGAGGAAAATCATTTATGACTAGCTACCTCAATACAACCGCTGGGATTCAAAACCCATCCTCTCTGTTAACGGCAAGCCAGCCAAGAGGAGACTGACACTTTTTACCACGCGATAAGTGGTGTAAATTGTAAGGGGCATTCTTAATTGTTTTTAATTTTCTTAAAAATTATTTGCTTGTGTATTTTCTCTAATCTTCCCTCCTCTACGGACATTATCTTTTGAATTTCTCGACAATTTTTAAAATTCAAACCTCTCTGCTTTTTTTTTGTGATCAGAAGGATAGTTTCTTCCATTCTTTTTCACCATTTTGAAAAAAAAAAGCAACAAATTATATTATTATTATTATTATTATTATTATTATTATTAGCACCGCGTCTTACTACCCGTTCGGGTTATACGCACTTACGCTAATGTGTAATGGTAGGGTGATTATGGGATGAAATGGAGGACCTACAGTTTAACGTGGAATCCGAACCACGGTAGAGACCTGGCATTCCTCACCACATTCACAAGTTGTGATTAATACACGTCTTGTCAGAGGTGAAGGAAGGGTTTGGCAATCAGATAAATCTGTGTCGGGACCGAGGATTGAACCCCGGACCCTCAGCACAGAATTCTGACACCTTACCCCTAGACCACCAGGTCACCGTAACAAATTATAGTACTACCCATTCCAACCAATACAGCACTAGCACCTGACAAACTTTGTGTAGGTGCTGGCTTGTTAGAAACTTTTCAGGTCTTAAAAGAGTATTGAAAGATAACCGAGCCCTCCCCCTTCTTCCCTTCTGTAACCAACCAAGCGTACTTAATGGGGTTTTGACAAGAAAAGAATGGAGGTAAAGTGACCTATCTCCAATGTAATATTAAATCGAAAAGGGATGAAAATGGTATTTTTGGGTTTATTCAGTTTTTTCATATATAAACACCCAATTACAATTGTACTGTTGCAAGCGTAAACTAGTTGCGATAATAAATGCCTAGTTAAAAATTTAAATTTTTTTCTCAATTAATAGTTTGAAGCTCAAACACATTTATTCATTTATATCTAATTTTTTATCTAATTATTCCATGGTTTTATTAAAATTTGAGTCTGGCATTATCGTTTTGCATATTGATACCTTAAATTTGACACAATAAATATTTTATTATCATTCATGATAGTTGAGATATCATCAGAATAAGAATAACCTTTGGGTAAATGGGTGAAATGCGGGTTGCGGGCTGCCCCTTCAACTGTAAAGCTCCTTCTTAAGTATTTTCTTAAAAACGAAGTATTCATTCTCTTTAAAGATTGCAGTGCATATTAGAAAATTAATTTGCAACCTTTTTTAACATGTAAGATTTGTAGCTAGTTGTATATAGTTTTATCATCCTAGCTACAACTTGATTCACCATGACTAATATCGGGGATCGAAACTCGCCGGATGTTTCGAGATAATTTTGACTAAATGATTTTCCACTTTATCTACATACAAATGTAGATACACTTTCTCTAAATTATACCTTTCTCATACTATCCCTAAAGTGTGAACACGAAGTTAGTTCATAAGGCTATTGAGACGTGAAGAATTGAAAAAGTAGTAGACATTTCAATCAAGACCTTTATAGAAATCTTTAAAAAACTTTTGATTTGATTTGTGGAAATAATATTTTCTTTCTCGCACCCCTCGGTTAGAGAAAGTATTGATATCGTAAAAAAAACCTTGAAATTTTGATAAATATCGACGTTTCATGGCCCCTGAAACAGAAAAATATATTTTAGCGATGCCGCCTGTCTGTGTGTTTGTATCTGTGCATAGAGCCTAAACCATTTCATCGATCAAGCTGAAACTTGATATCTAAGGTTGGATAGGGTTCCCCAGAGATCTTTTTGGAATTAGATATACAAACATAAAATTAAGGGTAGTTTACTTAACGACGTTACCTACTTGACGAATTCGAAGGGATTTTATGAAGCGGGTTGCATATTAACTTAACGCACTCAAGCATGAAATATGTGGCCTCTTCTGACAGTTCTTACCCCCTCCATGACTACCCTTCCCCTCTTTCGCAGATTAGCGTTTTGTAACTTAGTCAGAAGGGTACAAACTCCACTCGCCATTCGGTAAGACCGACAGGTCAGCCTTTCAGTGATAGATTCAAATTAACCATTTCTCGTGCTGATAGCTAAGTGAACTAAATTAAGGCACTAGAGTGACTAGACAGATAGTTTACAACCTGGGAGTAGCGACCCCATTCTTGGTCATGGCTTTTATCGGGTGGAACACGTTGCTTGTTGAGATTATAATGTTATGTTTACTTTTTAAATTGATTACTACTTTAGGAAGGTGCAAAATTCAAATACAGTAAAAACATTTTAGTTACTAATTAGGTTCCTTTTGGTTACCTAGCTCAGACTGTTGCTTGCTTACTTAGTTTGCTGGAGGAGTCTCGTGTTTAGGCGAGAGGCGCTGCTATCATAGCTTTCAAAATACCCACTAGGCTCGTTGATTAACTTTTGAAACATCTTAGTCGCATTCATATAAATAATATAGGATAATATAGTTTATAGGAATTTTATCATACACGTGGGCTTAACGGCACGCTAGTTTGGTTTAACTGATGAGGTCAGGATTCATATTCTGACTGGCGGTTCTGGGATTGATTTTCCCTAAATAATTTTCCACTCTCCCTCCTTGCAACTCCGGCTAAACTTAATCTTAATTCAACCTTTTTCGTCCATAACACATTAGCGAAATTAGTACACATGTTTATAACCCAAACGCATAGTAAGATGTGGTGCTAAATTTTTTATAGCCCTGATTAATAAGAATATTATAAAATTAAAATTTAAAAACCAGGATATTAATACTTGTAGGCCATCAAGGGGTCACGATGGTTTCAAAGACCAACATTGATTTCAAACCTGGCTTAATTTGGAAACCACTGAACTAAACTCGCATTTCACCCACACGTAAGTGTTCGAATTATACAAGTGAATTGGGTATTTTCCTAGTCATACTCATCAAAATGTTAGTGATGGATGTTATCATTTATCAATATATTTTATGGCTAGGAGATTTTAAAATGTGGCTTGATCGTCGTTGTAGATAATTCTCGACAATTAGCCATGGTCAAACTATTATTTAAGCTATGAATGAAAACCTGAGCTTTCATTAAGCCTAGCCTAACACAGATCAAAACAGCCAATGATCAATTGGATTTGGATGTCTGTGTCTGAAATTTTCGAGCTGTCGTCTGTTTTACATTGCGTGAGAAAGAGAAAACCCTTCGGGTATTTCTTTTTCTCTTAATACTTGATAAGACATTGTGATATACTTTACTATTGTATGCGAATTATTAATATATGTCAGGCTATATTAAATTTCGTGTGATGAATGGTTACTAAAATACCTTTATAAATGTATGGAGCAAATAATAAATAGCGATAGATCGTCTCGCTCTTAAATTGCAGTAGATGCGCTTATAGACACCTACGTCTCTTTCTATCTCATTGGTTTCCTCGCCTTTTTTTAACCAGAGGAGGTGCAATTATATAGCTTAAAAATGAAGACAATTACTCATACGAAATAATCACCCATAATGTATTATAAAAAAATTCACTGATGCATCTAGTGAACGCAATATATATACTAAAAAAACCAATTCTTAAACCACATTTTTCACCCAAATTATGAAAATTAACATTGTTCCTTAGCTTTAAAAGTCACATATAAATATCACGCCATAAGTATATTTTCACTAGTGTGGCAAAGACAGTAATTTTATGGTGGTTGTAATAATTGTGGTGAACATAGCCTGCAAAATCTTACATGGGATTTGAAACAAATTGAATAACTTCCATACCTCTTAAAATGTTTATAGGAAAATATGAAAACGTTGTCTTGTAGAAACTTTTTTATTTTGATTATAAATGAGCGAGTAAAGCATTGCTGCCATTTACATTAATAAAATTCTTGCCAGAATTTATCAAAACCGTCTCATTTCTTACTAGATTTGAATAAATTAAAGCTAGATTTTGAATAATTATTTTTTAACATAGTGGCTAAAGTCTGTTGCCAAATAAAATAAAAGATTTCTCTCTTTAAAATTATAGAAGTCAATACATGCTCTAAAATATATTGACCCGAAAAAAAATCTTACATGTTAAAAAAGGTTGCAAATTAATTTTCTAATATGCACTGTAATCTTTAAAGAGAATGAATACTTCGTTTTTAAGAAAATACTTAAACAGGCCACTTGAAAAGAGAATTAGAGCACTAATGACAAAGTTATTTTAAATTCTCATATATCGATTTGATTACAAATGAATTTTTGAATCATCTTCAAGGAAACAAAATAAAAACTATGGTGAACAGTGATAATATTAATACAAAGATAGTCAATATCTATAAATAACAGTGAAATAGAGTAAAATCTTATCAATGATGACTGCAAACAATTTGTTTATATTTTCTAAAAGGTGCTCCTAATGTCCATACGTTTAACTTCTGTTCCCCTGGCCTAATGTGTATAATCGAGCAGGACTGGCTGATTTAGGATACGAATATCCTCTTAATTGGAAATCATAAATAATTTATAACGCTATGCTTTTTAATATTCTATGTAATGTTGGCAGCCTTATATGAGTCTACGAATTTCAAATAATTACTTAAACTTATTTAAATAATTTGATTGGATTTGTCTGCACTCTAGTATACAAGTAGTAAGTTAAGAAGATTCCATCCTGCTGCCCTCTACCAGAATTGTGACAAAGCTTTTACGTTAAACGTTCCTTCTGTTAAAACTCAAGTCGGCCATTTGTGGATACAATTCAGGATTTTCACAAAAGCAGTTTATTACAAAACTATCGGAATGGATACCATTCCGAGGGGGTACGATTCAGGTTTTGGGGGATATAATTCCAGTGGATACAATTCAGGATTTTCACAAAAGCAGTTTATTACAAAACTATCGGAATGGATACCATTCCGAGGGGGTACGATTCAGGTTTTGGGGGATATAATTCCAGTGGATACAATTCAGGATTTTCACAAAAGCAGTTTATTACAAAACTATCGGAATGGATACCATTCCGAGGGGGTACGATTCAGGTTTTGGGGGATATAATTCCAGTGGATACAATTCAGGATTTTCACAAAAGCAGTTTATTACAAAACTATCGGAATGGATACCATTCCGAATGGATACAATTCCGCTCCCCCTTTACGACACTAACAATCTAATCTCTCTCACACTCTGGATGAGCTCGTATTGATCGGGCTGGCCGCTCGACGGCCGTCACTGGTCGAGATATGACGTCCGGAGAGCAATTCATTTGACATCACGTGCCCCAGGAATAAGAGGGGTCTACTACAGGCCTTGGAGAGACAAGTTTGATTCCCAGGTGCAGGCTCAGAACAATGTTTAACTATAGACTACCCGCAGCGATGGGCAGGTAGGTAAAGGAGTGGAGGTTGGAGTTCGAATTTCCACCGCACGCCACTGTAGGTACATGTCCTCCGTCCCTACCACAGTGTAAACATGCGGGTGGACCAGATGCAAAGAACGGATAATTCTTTTAAAACGAGGTTCAACCTAACTGGGAATCGAACCAACCACTCGGGGATTACTAATCAGCGTCTTTATCTGAACGCCGTAAGGTGGGGATGTAGACAATGTGAGAAAAGGTTCAATATTTTTTGCAGTTTTTACAGCAAAACATTTTTTGGGCCCAAAATAAATAGAATTTTGCTCCAGTAGAAATATAAGTTTAATTTTCTTCGCATAGTGATATTAACAGTTGTTGAATATTTGTAATTAGCATAGTGGCATTAGTTGAGAAACTTTTTAAATGAAGAGAAATGTTGTAGTTGAATTCCAGGACACACTTGACAGATGTATGTATGAATGTATTAAAATGGTTTTAGTAACTTAAGTAACTAACTTCTCCTGTTCTTCCTACCAAAATCATAATAAAGATGCTTTCGTGTTTGACTATAACCAAGGAAAAGCGCTCTCCCGACTAAGTTCCGCGGCACGCTAATATCAAGATTTCAAACTGTCGCGCATTGATAACATTTAGTTCCGACTGTGTTATATACTGTGTAATCGTGTGTCATTTCAGTCGAATAAATACAACATGATTATAAACCTGTTATTTGATTATAAAGTAGACTTCCGTGGAGCTAGACAATATCTGAAGTCCAAATAACACCCTCCACTTCATTGTGGTGTAGTTCCGCGTAACACGATAAAATTTAGAGAGCAACGTGTAGGCACCAAAAAAAAAAAAAAAAAATAACACAAATTTGGTGCCTACGCCGGACATGAATCGCGAACCCCGCTACGTGATAACAAAAAGTAACATCACATGGCTTACTGAGTGTCTATAAGTACGTCCCTGTACATAGAAGGTACAGTTACTGACAAGAGTTATCGAGTGCTCTGCCCAGTTGTTGTTAGTAAATCGAAAGCTGGAAAAACCTTGTCATGTGTTCAGAAAGTGAATTAATTCTTTTGTTTTACCATGATAGGAAAAACACCTTTGTTTTCAAGGGCTTCTTGTTTCAGCTCAAAGCAAAAAGAATTATAAATTTAGGAAAGACCATTTAAAAATTACTCACAATAACCGGAAATTAACTACCTAACGACACGAGAGTAACGGGAAGAGTGGGGGGAGGGGGGGGGAGCACCTATCTGAGCGTTTAGACGCGTTGTTGGCGTCCTGATTTCCTGCGTTATTTAATAACATGGGGAACTGCTTCGGTGACCGCATAGTCCAAGGCGTCACTCTCGCAAAAGACTAGACTGCCGATGACTGGGAGATCAGGGTTCGAATCCCGCTCGAATGTATTGGGGGTGTTTTTTTCCTATATTGTTTTCTACTCTCCCTCCAAGAAAATGCGGGTATACTTCTAAATTAAACCTTCTTCATCACTAATTAACTATCGTAATTATAATATAGGCGTATAGCCTGAACAGGTAATAAGACACGAAAAAAAATAGATCTAAGAATATTTCAAAATATTGTCCACACCAAATGGATTAAGGTGGAAAGCTTTTGTGAAAAAAATATTTATGAGATAATTAAAGCGAAACACGTGGTTTCAATCCCAAACCTTTGTAAAAGGCGCGTTTTTTTTATAACATTTTGATCCCCCCCCCCCAACCAGGCGAATGCTAAGTCCCAGATATAAGATGTACATAATATACTCGTATAAAATTGACACTAAAACGAACTACGTTTGAATGCGGCAATTAGAGCGACCATTTACAATCACTACTCAACAACCTGCCCTCGTGAAGGCTAGAAAGTAGTCGCTCACATGAGAGTGCAGGACTTACCACCCCCTCCACGACATCGAATAGTTTTAATTAACATTTTAGGATCCTTATCAAACTTTCACTAGCCTTTATTCATGAACCAAAGAATAGTATATATCACATTTCTTTATTATACAAGGACCACCCCTTAACCCCCCCTCACCGTCCACCCCCAAAAGTAATCTATATCCATTTTACATTATTTAAATGCCTGACCTTAGTTACCATAAAATAAAAGCTCCTCATATACTCTAAAGGCATTTAATATTAATACATTTTATTGGCCTCCATTGTTGGGGGGGCTAGTAATTCTGGGTACGACCTTGACTGTCTGTCTCTTTCTCTCCCCCTTAGTAAATGTCTTGGTGCGCCACTGCTATAGAGCTATACCCGGTTTGTGGTAGGAAGGGAAGAAAGTCCCTTTTCCCTATCAGAATTACTATATAGTAAGATTTTGGTATGATGGACTTTCCTTCCTATCATAGACAGGGTAGAGCGGGGGTTCCCAAACTTTGTGACACCGCACCGCCATTCACAGGTCAGATTTTACCTGCAAATTCGATTTGGTGGCATTAAAAAAAAAAGTAATTTAAATCACTAGCTTGTATTCTTTTAAAAGTAAAAACACAAAATCAGAACAAAATTACAGAACTGAATAAGAAGGCATTAGAGTCGACATGTGTTATTTTGTATGATTTATTACATTCTTTAAAATATTTACAAGTACACGTATTGAAAATGTGCATATTACATTTCACTATTATAAGTTTTAGTTTGTCCTTATACTCGCCGCGACGTCCCGGACCAAGACCGGCGACACCCAGTTTGGGAACCCCTGAGGTAAAGAGCTATTACGTATCACCGCACCCACCACCGGTCTTGGTTGGAAGAACAGTTTAGAAAATGCAAACATTTATTTGCGGCCAACATTGATAACATTTTACTATATTAATATTGTTATTTTTTAGGTATCGAAAATAGCCATAAAAAAATGACAGCTGCAGATGACATAACTTGATGTATGTATATATTAAAATTGTCTCAGTAACTAACATCGTTTGTTCTTCCTACCAAATCATACTATAGACTCTGACAGTCAGGTGACCCTGTGTTCAATGACACCACCTTGAACGAGATACCAAAACATGACATAAGCGCTACCCGACCGAGCTAGAGTCGAACGGCCTCCAGTTAGTTACTTGTTTTTAACTTTCCCTCTATTCATGAACATCTATTTTATACACACTTCTTTTTTCTCTTGAAAGGTTGCGGCCTTACCTTGACTGATTACTACGCTATAGTCCTATCGTAAAAAGCTACACCATTGTGGAGTCAAACAAGTTGTTTTCGACCTGTCAAGTGTTGAGTGGACATTAAAAAAAACCTTTTAAATGATGGTTACTGTTTTTCATTAGCATACATATTAAACTATATTATAAACAAGGTCCTCGAAAAAAGTTTTCAGTATTCCATCTCTCCTGAAATATGACCGATTTACGCAATTATTTTGGTAAACGGTAAACACAGCAAGTTTTCTTCTGTAAAGCGACATTAACTTGACTTTGTTCAATTATATAAATTAAATTTTATATATATTATGAAATCCCGGACACCTTTATCGATGTGGCTATATGTGTTAATTATATGTATATATTATTTGAAGATTTTGTCAAATTTTTACGTTTCATGTGAATAAAACCCCAAAAAAGTGGATTATACCATTCTGTTTGTCCCCATGTTTTTCTGTTCCTGGACACTGATCCAAAACGGTTTAATAAATTTTGTTCAAACTTGATATTTAGGTATTATAGGGCTACAGCAAAATTTTTTTTTTTTGCCCTCAACCTTCAATTGAGGGTAGTTTACTGAATGTATTTTTGTCCAGGATTTGTTTGGCATGACAAATAGCACTATTTTATTGGTTTTTGGTAAGAATTCGTTAAAGAGTAGTTTAATGGTGATAGATTTTAAAAAAAACTGGAAATATTTTACAAATGACCGTAACGATTTGGTTCCAAATGGGTATCTTAGGAGTGTTTGACATGACAAATAACCCTGTATTTGATCAAGTATATTTTAGTGAGTGATTGTTGAAAATTTTAATTATTTTGAAAATCGCTATAACGATTTTGCTTAAAATGTATATCTGGGGAGTGTTTGACATGAACACGCAATAAAGATGTAGACTTGTTTAAGGGGGAAATTTGGCAATGATTAGTTTAGTGATGATATATATATATTTATTTTTTTCAAAAAATGGCTTCAGCCATTTGGTTTAAAATTGGTATCGGGAAACATTTTATGTATCTATATATCAATGTATCTTTATTTAATAAATAAATTGAAGGGTAGTTTACTTAAAACAAATTATATTATTATTATTATTATTATTATTATTATTATTATTAACACCACGTCTTACTACCCGTTCGGGTTATACGCACCACAACAAATTATAGAAAATATTATAATTTTGGAGAATGACCTTGAAGAATTAATTCAAACAAATTTTAGGGTAGTTTCTAAATAACTTATTTTTAAAAGTTTGAATTTTGTCAACTATATTTGAACAGTGTGGTTTTAAAATCTATATATAAAGAGTGATTATTGTGATTAAAAAGATTATATGTTTGTTTTTATGAGTAAAACTTATTTAAAGGTAGTTTACTAAAAATCTTTTTTTTCCCCCCTTCAAAGCTATAACACACAATATGAGAAAGTATGGGCGATTGTGTCGTACCATCTATTTTAAGGCTTGTATGGATTTGCAATAGTTGTGCTTTTAATAATAGATTTGTAGCTAAAACAAAAGTTTAGAAATGGAATTTCTTTGTGACGAATTAGGGATATTTTGAAAACTGTGTCTATTGAATATATATATATATATACAATATACTTATATATATAGTTTATTAGTACACTTACTCAGATCCACCGATCAAAGCGTGGTCCAGCCAACCTCCACAGCAATAATCGCGAATGGTATCGTATAATTTTTGTGATTTATCTACCAAGGTATGAAAGGTTTTAATACAAAAATATATATTTTTATATAATCATTTGGCAAGCAATATGACTTATGACAGATTGTGCCATTCTTAGCCACTATAATAATAATAATAATAATAATAATAATAATAATAATAATAATATTTAGCACCGCGTCTTACTACCCGTTCGGGTTATACGCTTAAGTACTAATTACGCTAATGGATTAGGAATTGGGAGGGTTGAATTTAGAGGAAGTAAACCCGCATTTGCGTGGAGGGAGAGTGGAAAACCATTTAGGAACCCCCCCCCCCCCAGTTCACCCGACCGAGATTCGAACCTCGATCTCCCCGTCCTCGGCGGTCGAGCTCAACACGACTAGCGCGTTAGCCAACTACGCCACCGAGGCGGGTCTTAGCCACTATAAAAATATATATTTACAGTTACTAGCATATTAAGAGAGTATCTTTTAACTTTTAGAATCTCGTATCAGAAATGATCTTTAAAAAAATATCCTTAAAAAATAATATATTTACTGCCACCACACCTTTCCCCCCCTCTGTCTAACTTTGAACAAGGGAAAATATCAACTTGAAATCCAAGGAGATATTCAACTTGAAAGCCAAAGAGGAATTTCCCCAAAGAGAAATATTAAGACTGTAGTAACAATAAGAACATGAAAAACATAGAAGCTAGGTCTACTGTTCACATAGCTGTTTGTAGTTTTTTTTAGCACCGAGCTATACTACCGTGCTATACGCTTATCTATTAACTATACTCCATTCACGGTAGGAATTACTCTCTGAAAGGTCTTTTTTCCTACCAATATACTACTGGTAGAGAAAAAAAAGGCCTTTCAGAGAACAATTCCTACGGTGAACAGACTACGCTAATGGTTTTAAGGATGATGAGGGTTATATTTATAGGAATAATACACGCATTTGCGTGGAGGGAGAATGGAAAACCATTTTGGAAAAACAACCTTGATTACACATGACAGATTCGAGCCTCGATCTCCCCATCATCAGCAGTCTAGTCTAATGCAAAAGTAGTGCCTTAGACCATGCGGACATCGAAGCTGGTATATTTGTCAAGAATAATACTTCTATTTTGAGAAAAAAAAAAATATTGTGAATAAATTTTATCTCGCTTTTCGTGTGGAAAACACAGCTCTGAAGACCAATCGTAACCTCTAGAGATGAGGACGAAGTGTAATAACTAGACCACGGTAGGGTCGCGCACCACGAATAGGACACCCTATCCTGGCGCCATTCAGACTGCTACATGTAATCCAGTGAAGCTGTGATGTGTACTCCCCTACAAACAATGGCGAGGGGAACCAGTGGCGGTTGCACGAGAATATTAGGAGGGGACTCGAACCCTGCCGCAATCGATAGCGCGCTTGCTTCTGTGAACCCCTCTCTACACAGCGGTAGAAAGGAGAGTGACTTAAATAGAACGTACTAAAAACTAGATCATTTATTTATCCAAGCTTATAATGTTTGTATTTTCCTTTAGGCTCTACCTGGCGTGTTTTTATTGTAACTAACCCTAATTTACAACATTTTAATAGAGTAAATACGTCAATGGCAGTCTGTATGACAGGAAATTATGTTAGTAATTCTCGAATTTTACAAGATATATTAAATGGTATATAGCATGAAAAAATTAAACTCTAAATTTCTGAGTAGTGTGTACCTGAAGTAACTGTGTGTTTTTTGTTAATGAAATGAAGAGATTCCATTGAAAACAATTATAATACCAGACTTATAAAATGTTTATAGCACAAGAATACTCTAATATTTTAATGTAAAATTAAATTTAAATGTTTAAAAGAATATAGCTTATCTAAGGATCAAATCAAGATGACTGAATTTCGATAAAGTTCTGTAAAAATATTTTTTAACATAAATGTTTGTAATTAGGTATTAAATATGACACTATTTTGATTTCTTATGAATAATAAAATCAATAAAATTGAGGAATCTTGTATTTAATGTTTAAGTTTCATAGTTTGGTTACTAAACGGCTATAATGGTAAGAGATGAGGCGGGAAGTTTAGAGGAAAAGTACCTGCATTAGCCTGTAGAGAAGGGAAACCCACAGTGATAAAATCCTATATGGAAGACTACCCTCAAAGCACCTAGCCAAGATTCGAATCTTGACTTCCTTAATTCTCACCTGCAAACCAAACTATTGCAAGCCTGATGCCTTGCACCGCCTGACCACCTGTGCGACTATGTTTTATAATAAAATCAACTCTGTTTACCGGCCAGCGATTTCAGGAACATTATTTGGGTTTTTTTTTTTTTTTAAAGTAAAGTTTGTGAAAGCTTATTTTGATGTGAACGACTCAATGATCAAAGTACTTGAAAAATTACCAGTAGCCATTAAAACGTTGTGTTTTGCAGTGTTGTAGAAAAGAAGCAAGCCTACTTCTAACTTCATCGCAAATAATACCTGTCCTACTTTTCCGACAGCCCACACAAGACTTTCAAGCCGCCATTGGTCACCGTGTCATTGAGCTGTGAGCAAATTGCCAAACTGAGTGTAAATAATGGGTTGATTGAACACAAAGTCAAAATGACAAAAGGAAAAACATAATAAAAATTATTTCTTTGGCCTTTAAAGAAACAACTCACATTTGGGTTGGGGTTTTATCGGCCGTGATTATTCAAATAAAGGGGAAAAGGGGAAAAGGCGGGGGAAAGTCCAATTTTAACTCAAAATGAGTTAGTGCTTCCATTTGTTAGACAATCATGAGGTCTTTATAATACACTTTAAGGTGCGTTGCCCAAGAAGCTACAGTTACCTGTGACTGTGGCTAGAGCCGCAGCGACATTGTATATTTGCTACTGACTGTATTCCAAAAATATTTTTTTAAGTTTGGAATTAAAAATATAATATAACCTACACGTCTTAATGCATCACACAATATTTTTCATCATGATGTGTATTTTAACTGGGGGCGGAAAATCATTAAGCCCAAAATAGGTGAATTAAGAAAATACATGAACAAAAAATAAAATATAACTATAGTTTCGGTGGCCACATGGTCTAAAGCACAACTCTCGCAAGAAACTAGGGTGCCTATCAATGAAAGATCGTGGTTCGATCCCGGCCGGGCGTAATGAGGGTGTTTTTTTGCTAAAATGGTTTTCCCCTCTCTTCACAAATGCGGGTACACTTTTCTTTAATTCAACCGTCTTCATCCTTAGCCCCTTGGCGTAACTACTCCATAACCGTATAATCCGAATGAGTAGTAAGACGCGGTGTTTTATATATATATATATATATAAAACACCGCGTCTTACTAAACTAAAATCCATAAGGAACAGTAAATAGTTTTCTGAAGTTGGATTTCCATATTTTTTTAAGTTTTGAAGTAAAATTATCAACTTTAATAATACTGTACTACAGTTAAATAATAATTATAATTGTAATAAAGAGTATGAAAAAATGTTCACAACATACGCTTGGCATGGTGACTTAATTATTAATAACACATTATATACATAATTTATATTAGATTACTGAAAATATAAAAACACATATAATGTGTGTGTGTGTTTTCATCGTCAAGTGTTTTGGGATACCAAAGGGATGTTAGAGTCCTTGACTCTAAGCCGGACGGTGTCTAAAATACTAAACAGGGGGAGAAGAAACTCTGTACAAACTTTAATGGGAGATAGGAGACACTTAGGCCCAGTTTCATAGTCAGATTTAGTACGCCTAAAGTGCGAGTCGATACTAAATACAGGACGACACCTACCTAGACCAAAATGGAATGGGCTAGTTTCGCATATGAAACTGGCCCATTCCATTCAATTTCAGGTAGGTGACGTCTTGTATTTAGTATAGCGCCCCACTTGAGGCGTACTAAATCTGACTATGAAACTGGCCCTTAAGGTGGGGTGTTAGTGAGCGCGAATTTAGTGCGCTAATTTTGCAGTTTTTATAGCATAAACATTTTTTGAACAAAATAAATAAAAATTTTCTTCTATAGAAACATAGAATTTAGTTTTATGAACGTGCTAATTTCAACAGTTTTTGAACATCTGGCATGAGCATGGTAGCATTTGGTGACAAACTTTTTAAATTAAGAGAAAAAGTTGTCATTAAATTCCAGGACCCCCTTGTCAGATATTCAAGGACTGTTGAGATTATAATGTGCAGAAAACTAAACTATATGTTTCTATAGAAGAAATATTTGATTTATTTTGGCCAAATATGTTTATGCTGTAAAAACTTCAAAAATACTTCCCTAAACTCACGCTCACTAGCACCCCATCTTAAACCTTTTTCGTTAGTGAATGCATGTCAGCAGACGTCATCATCCTTTGGCGCTAGAGGGCGCTATCAGGCGGCACGTCAAATGGCTACTTTTCACCGGACTCCTTACGTATAACATTGAGCATTTCACGGATTCTGAGATGGTTGACATGCATCTAGGGTAAGGAAAGGGCTGCCAATCGGAAGAGCTGTTGTACTATTGCACTGTGAACAGTATCCTAACGGACGTGGGGTCGAGCCATCAAACAATTGCACCGGTAATTTCACGTAAACTGCTGTTAATAAAAACGTACATTCACGATTTCTGCCTTTCATGTATGTACCAACAGCGCCCTTTAACACCTAAGGGTGACGTCTAAGTACAAGGTTTGTTTTAGTGTTCCTTATATCCCATTAAAGCTTGTACAGTGAGTTTCAAATCACCCTGTATTGGGTTGTTTTGGTACCCAATTATAACAATTTAAGGGTTGGGTATAGTATCGGGAGGGCTTTACTGGGCCAGTTATTTGCTCGCGTAGATGGTCGCTAAACTAAAAATGGGACAAACATTTGAAAGTGAAATGTATTTTAATTTTTTTATTTAGCACCACGTTCTTACTACCGTTTAGGTTATCCGCTTAGGTACTAATTACGCTAAGGGCTTAAGAATTGGGACGGTTGAATTTAGAGGACTTGAACCCACATTTGCGTGGAGGGAGAGTGGAAAACCGTTTAGAAAAAACCCGCCCCAGTTCACCCGACCGAGATTCAAACTTCGATGGCCCCTTCCTCGGCAGTCTTGCCCAACATGAAACTAGCGCGTTAGCTAACTAAGCTACAGAGGCGGGTTGTGTATTTTGATTGTTTCGTCGAGTCGTTATCGCGGACAAATTTTAGGTGCGCTCGTAGCTAGCCAAGCCAGCCGCCTGCTCTTTGAATGAATGTGTCACAAGGAGGATATAGCCCCAAGCTGTTAATAATTCGCGAGTTATTTCAGTGGCGCAGAAAATAGCAACGGGCATCCAGGAAGTAAGATATCGCGGCAGGACCACGACTTCCGGTTGCAGCGGCGTGCGCACACCCTTGCAACACCCACCGACACTTCCTGTCGAAAACTTTCAGACAAAATTAGGGGATTAATAATACATGATTTATAATTTTTATTCCCTTCTCCTTATTTTATATACGTTTAAGTTTTTCTTCTATGACGACGACATGTTTCAGTGATATTTCACCATCTTCAAGTCTGATTTGTATTTAATATGATTGATTTTACTTCATACTACTGAAAAGTTTGTGAAATTTTTCGGTTTTTTATGAATAATTTTATTATGAGATAACTAAATATTATTCAATAAAAACCGTAAATTTTACAAACTTTCCAATTATGAGGTAAATCAATCATCTTTAATACAAATCAGACTTGAAGGGAATAAACATAATAAACAATAAATTAGTAAAGATATTTAAGGAGCTCTTGAAGAATTACGTCATGCAAATAAAAATATATTTCCCTCTTACACTTCCTCGAAATTAACCTTCCTCGTCCCTAACACATTTTAGTAGTTAATTAATATGTATACAGCCCAAAAGGTTATTAATACACGGTGTTAAAAAATAATTATTATTATTATTTAGTACCGCGTCTTACTACCCATTCGGGCTATACGCTTAAGTACTAATTAAGCTAATGGATTAGGAATAGGTAAGATTGAATTTTAGAGGAAGTGAACCCGCATTTGCGTGGAGAGAGTGGAAAACCATTAGGAAAACCACCCAAGTTCACCCTACCGAGATTCAAACCTCGATCTCCCCGTCCTCGGCAGTCGAGCCCAACACGACTAGCGCGTTAGCCAACTACGCCACCAAGGCAGGTAAAAAAATAATAATTAAAAAGATAAAATGAACCATCATGCACAAAAAGGGAGTAATGAACATCACTTTGGAATAAAACTAATCTCGATGCGACCGTATCGGGATTAGACCTCTCAAGTCATGCACACTAGCCGTGCGACTAACTTCCGGCGAGGATTTTCATGAGTCGTGACGTCTCATGTCATGTAGAGAGAGCTGCCTGCCTGTAAGGTTCAGAAGTTGTATTTAACATCAACATACAATAGAGTAACATCTTCTCATGTCCGCAACCGCTGAACCGAGACGCACATGATGTAATCCTTTTAGAGAGACAGGGGTAACTCCAGTTCAAGGCAACATGGACTTGAGGTCAGATCATTAATATCCGCCAAATGAATGAAGACTTTTATTAGATAGTCTTTGAACCGACGCCGACGGCTTCATCTAACAAATATGGGGCTTGTCCGAATAGAGTTTTGTGTGTTTTATAGAGTTACAAGTGTCTATTAATTAGCAAGCACTTGCGACTACACACTATATTTCGTAGGAAGGGACTTTTAGAAAATGCAAACCAATTTTGTGTGGTCAAAATAAAAACTATTTTAGCGGTATTAATAATCTTATGTATAATTTGATAAGCCCATTTTCGGTTATAAAATTACGAAAAATGGCCGAACAGATTTTGACAAACGACCTCTCATTTTAAAGGATAGGGGTTAAGGATGTCGGGAAAAATAGTTTTCAACGAAAATCTGATTCTCCCCGGGAATTTTCGGCTTTTCATTATTTGTTTACATCACTAAGGAAACCCTGATTTGTGCACGAGTGCATGTATGTAAATATATATATATATATATACATAGATTATTGCATTAAAATGTAATTTTATTTACATATATACATGTAAATAAAATTACATTTTAATGCAATAATCTGTAACCATCAATGCAACGATCCACTAATATTTATTTAAAGTGAAAGCTTAAGATCACATGACTCGATGCATGAAAACGTCAAGATAGATCGATTAACTTTTCTAGATCTCAGATATGAAGGACCCTTCTTATGAAAATTAGGCCGAGTTAACAACTTTAACTAAAGTCGAGTCACCAAAAAAAGAAACCATTTAAGAGCCAATAAAAAAATGAATGCAGGGTAACCAACACTGACAAAAGGTCACTACAGTTATCTTAAAGCTATAAACGTGAACACACAATTTTATGTAGTAATAAAGTGAGTTAAACATTTTTTATCTGTAGGCTAAGATTTCACCTTTAGAAAGCAATGGCGATATTAGCCTGGCGAGCACGCTCATTTTAGCAGGGTAGTCTAAATTGTCTTCCCCCCTCTCTCTCCACACATGCGGGTACATTTATCCTCGATTATACCTTCCTAATCCTTGCCCCATCAGCCTATTTAAATGCGCATAACCCAGACGGGTGTAAGACGTGTCCAGGAAGTGAAAGGGCTCTCTAGTTATTTATGAAGACTTTCCGTTTCAAAGAACACCCCGGGGGTCACCTCGTTTTATCAGCTTTTCCTGATTGTGGGGTACACATGTGAGTCAGCTTCTCCCAGTGATGGCGGAACCTTATTTGTTTAAAATAGGAGGTAGGGAGGGGGGGATTATTTTAAAATTATTATTATTAACTGTTCAGGTTTAAGCATATATGATAATTACTTTAATGGATTAGAGAATAAATATGTTATAGGTAATATACTCGTATTTGCGTGGAAGGAGAGTGGGAAACAATTTAGGGAAAAACACCCTTAATAGGCCCCGACTGAGATTTAGATATCGATCTCCCAGTCATCAGCAGGCTAGTCTAACACGAGAGTGACGCCTTAGACCAATGTGTGCCGCGGGAGTTTGGGAGAAATTTGAAATAAAAAAAGTTGAGGCATAAAAATAAATATTTTTAAATCCATTGTTATTGGTAAAAATTATCATTAAAAATAGCAAAATGATTAGAATATTAGGTAGTGAGCTTTTAAGCACAAATGTAATACTAGTTTATAGTGAAAAAAAAAAGCGCTCCTTAAAAAAAGTGATGGTGTGCTTTGACAATCTTAACGCCTTGTTCAGTGTGCGGTGAGTTGAAAAAGCTTGCAAATCGCTGTCTTAGAACGTTCGGCCACTGAAGCTAAATTTATTTTTCTATTACTTATTTTATTTTTAAAAACCAAATGTTGAAATGTAATTTGTTTTAGAGCTCCTCTATTTCTTATTGTAATTTAGTCCAATTTTGTTTATACAAGGGACAAATTTAAAATGTACCCATTAAATTAATATTTAAAAATAAACCTATTCTGTTTTATAATATTTACTAGTATTCGGATTCGTGGGTTGAATTCATTTCTATTTTTTAAAAATACACCTTTTAAACTTTACGAAAGGGCCTTTCCAACATGGATAGCGCTGACTGTAGAGGATAAGTGAGTATTTAGTGATTAGTACGACCTTTCAAGCCATTCTTCTGCAGACAGTTTTAATCTCAGCGATAGGAGTAAAGAGTTATGTAATTTATTTAGCTAAAACAAGCGACCTTCAACATCATATCAGGTGACAAAACATTAGGGAGAACACACACGACTACAGGACTTTGACTTGAAGGCGGACTATAGTCACACATATACCGCTACTTGTACACTCTTTTAGTCACCAAAAGTAAACTTTCGAGTGTTGCCTTATTTGTCAACATGAATATCAGACGCTCTAGCCGAGATTGACAGTGTCGGTGGCAGCGTAACTGGGGAGGACAAGAGGGACATCTCTCCCCCCCCCCCCCCCTTTGAATAAATCTGCCGTCACTAGATTTCATTCCCAGGCGATATTATCTACTAAGAAAATGAGAGATGGCCTTACATCAAACTCTAAATAGCTTTTAAAGGTTTCTAATTAAAAATAAATTAATGTGAGGACCACTCTAAATAGCTTTTAGGGAACTTCAAATTTCAAAATATTTCTAAATAGTTCATTCAAAACATTTCCGGGCAAAGAACTCCAAATTGAAGCTTTGCGCACTGGGGAGCAACGGGGCCCTGTGAGAAAGAGGGAAAGGGGGAGGGGGGGTTGAAATCTAGGGCTTAGGGGGCGGCCAGACTGAGCGCGCGAGCGAGCGAGCGAGCGCGCGAGCGACTAAAATATAAAATAGAACACATGGGTTGTAATGAGAGGTGGCCAGACTGGAGCGCGCGAGCGAGCGAGCGCGCGAGCGACTGAGCGCGCACGCTTGAAAGATAGAACTGGTTCTATTTTTCAAGCGCGCACGCTCGACCCGGTACAGTCTAGTTTACAGGCGCTAGGCAATATTATTGTGTGTTGGTTCATCGAGTGCTAGGAAAACTTCTCATTTTGACATTTTTATTAATTTTTTATTACTATCGATAGGTTTAGCACACTTTCTGGAAATTGAAAAATGACACCTGGACACGGGAATCGAACCCGGTACCTTTGGCTTAGTACGTCAATGCTCTAAATACTGAGCTATCCAGGATTCGTCCCGTGCCCAGGGTTATTCTTCACTCATATTTTAAGGCAGAGCCTATGATGGAATGCGGAAATCGTCAGCTACAAGTATGTGATTATATTAATATCATGAGCTATCTATCAGATAACGTAGCCATCTTCGACTCGGTAGTTGGCTTATTGCTGCCATTTGTACAATTATTATAATTGTACGTGATTTTATACTAAGAATTAAATAGCCAAAGTTATTATTTATGCTTTTAGTGAGGATTACTCCATCTAGATATCATATTCTGAAAAGTGAAAAATGACACTTGGATAGCTCAGTGGTTAGAGCCTTGGCGTACAAAGCCAAAGGTCCCGGGTTCGATTCCCGTGTCAAGGTGTCTTTTTTCAATTTTCAGAATATGATAGGTAGATGGAGTAATCCTCACTAAAATCATAAATAATAGCTTTTACTATTTATTATTATTATTAGCACCGCGTCTTACTACCCGTTCGGGTTATACGTACTTACGCTATTTTGCAATGGTAGGGTGATTGTGAGATGAAATAGAGGACCTACAGTTTAACGTGGAATCCGAACCTGTGTGGAGGCCTGGCATTCCTCACATTCACAAGTTGTGATTAATACACGTGTTTTCAGAGGTGAAGGAAGGGTTTGGCAATCAGATAAATCTGCGCCGGGACCGAGGATTGAGCCCCGAACCCTCAGCAAAGAGGTCAGCCACCTTACCCCTAGACCACCAGGTCACCGTTTGACTATTCAATTCTTATTATTAGCACACTTGCTATTAACGGCCTAATTTAATTGCTAAGATCATAAACCATGTAATATATTTATATAAAACTGATATGTTAAAATACTTCAATATTATCAAAGTAGGCCTTTACAAATAAGAATCACCATTAGCGTGGAGAGAGGAGGAGAAAACCACAACAGTAAATCACTTGTTAAAACCACCCTCAACTCACTCAGCCAAAATTCGGAGCCTCCTCGTCAAAAAATAACTAGAGGTATCAGCTAATCACGCGCTCGCTCGCTCGCGCGCTCGCCAGTGTGGCCACCTAGTCGCTTACGCGCTCGCTCGCACGCTTGTCAGTCTGGCCGAACCCTTCTATAGGAAAAAAATTATCTTAGGAGATTCCATTTTGCAACTATAAATAAAAGGCAAAAATTAATTTATTAAATGAAATATTGAAAAAAAAAATCACAGCATAATTACCGTACATTGAGTTTGTTAAGTAATAATTTTCTGAATATTTTTAACATTCTAAGCTAATATGTTTTTATAAATAATTGTTCAGATATAGTTCCTTTAGGTTGTTACAGATTTCCTTTCTATTTTACTTGTGTCTACCGAGGGAAGAAATTGAGCATAGTATAGATATTTCATATTTAATATTTTTCATTTCAAATTTTTCGTATTATAACTTACGTGATCAACATTCTTTAATTCATTTTTATTACTTTAAACTTCCTGGGGTCCTGCGGACCACTTGATAGGCCACCGTGGACCACACTTGATAAACAATGGTCTGGAAGATACCAATTTCCAAATATTTGCTGGAGAGGAAGAGGAGCAGGCTTCCCTCTTTGGCTTGGTGGGATCAAGTCCCTGAAAATATTTTCTTTTTTTTAATGCCCCGGGCCCCTTAACAACTAGAGTTCAGCCGCCAGTGAAAAGAGTCTGCCGATTTGTTCCATGAACTACAGGTTGCATTTTCAGATCCTTTACCTATTTGTGTGATAGTTTTAACCGGAATTGTAACATATGCAGTTGACCGGTGAGAGAATATTTAAAGTTCGTAAAAAATTAGTTCTTTGTCAAGGATGAAGACGATAGATTAAATTAAAAGCTTTTATTTTAGTGGTGGGGAAATTGGTTTGTTAATGTAATTTTACTCCTGTAATTAAGTTGTGGATAGGTCGGTCGGTGTATGTATATATTTCGTCTCGTAACGTAGTTTTGGTCTTTTATAATAGGCCTATATATATAATCTTGGGGTCATAGCGTTCAGGTTTGTATAATTTAATTGTCATGAAGGTGTGCGAATTCACGATCAGAGCGATCCTTGTGGCAGCACAGTAAAATTAGAGTGATATGTGCTACAATCCTAGCTCCAGCACATTTCATTTCAGTCTAGTTTCATAGGAAGGACTTTGCCCGAGAGCTGAAGAAGCTAGTAGATTACTTTCACGTATTCATACATCAAACTGCAAGGTGTTTCGTTTACAACAATTGTGCCGTGTGGTTGTTAAATGTCAAGTGCATTCAAATAGCACGCAAAACTTAGAGTTTTTTTTTTTGGGGGGGGGGGGGGGCAGATGGCGTGGTGTTGACTTTAACGGCTGTTTTTACATTAACCAGTCAGTGTTCGCGATAATGTCGAACATAATCCAGCAGCACATATTTAACGTGAAGAATTACTGTCCATATAGGGCTTAACGACGCGCGTACTGTGCTCGTGATGGTCATGACCGGACGACGATTCTAAGGCTCGTGGCGAAGCAGGAGGTAACAGGTTCAATCACCAAGTGAGAAAGGGAAGCACAACCCGCCGTATAAAGCGTCGTAGTCTGCAGAAGATGTTCGTGGGCGATTGATTCGCTCCCACCGGAAATCATTACGCCGATTGTCACGGGAGACCAGCTTTTCTGCGACGATGTGCCAAAGAGCAGCTAAGCAGGAAGAACTCTGGCGGAACATAGCGGCAGCTGTACTCCAGATGGTAGAAAGAACCCTAACACATCAAACATTTAGGCACGTTAATGCACTTGGTTCCTCAACTTCGTGGAAAGAAACCCTGGATGACGTTGTTTACCGATGAAACTTGGTTTAATCTCTGGGATATGGGAATTCCCAAAACACGAGAATCTGGGCGTCAGAAAACCTTTACGGGATCCACCTAGACACCACTTCATTCGCGAAAGGTTTGCGTGTGAAGTGCACTGAAGTGCACTTTCGCTGAGTGTCATTGGACCAATATTATTTGAAGGGACAGTGAACACTGATCCGTACAGAGACACTTTTATTACCTTCGTGGAGCAACTAGAACTACATCGAGCTTACGCAGAGATACTGCCAGCAGGATGGTGCCACATGTCACACCTCCAATGAGTCCTTGGTGCTTATAAACAACTTGTTCGTGGACCGTGTCGACTCCAAAAACCTGTGGCCCCCAGGTTGCCAAACTTGACGTCAGCGGATTATTCTTGTGGGGGGGGGGGCATCTTGAGTGGAAAGTCTACAAAAACAGCCCACATACCATTCAAGATGTCCGGAAAAACCTAACGACCGAAATAAACAATATCGACGCAGGCATGCTGAGACGTGTATAAGAAAACGTGATGAAATGTGTGAAAACATGTATTAAAGATGATGGGGAGGGGGGGGGGGCACTTTCAGCACTTGATGTGGTGATGAGTCACTCTACCATTACTAACCACTCATTTACACGCATTTATGTTACTATTTAATTATTAAGTCAAGTGCTGCCACTTTTTATAGATATTAGTACACCTTGGTGGTCTTGTGGTAAACCGCTCGCCTCAGGACTCAATGTCCGTGGGTTCAAACCCAGCTGGGATCTACTTTTTTTTTTCTTGAGCAATAAAAATATATCCGTAGCACAACTTCCTACAGAGATTGTGTCATGTAAAAGGAAGGTATGAGAAATACCTTTCCCGGCAAAATTGGTAGATGCTCCCGCTCATAGAAATTCTCGTGTGCTGATATCAGTCAGCTCAGAAAGTGCAAGTTAAATAAATCAAAATAAAAATGTTAGTTTATAGGTATTGATAATATTAACACTAATAAAATAGTAAAATATTATCAATGTCAGCCGTAAACAAATACATTAGTATTTTCTAATAGGCCTTTCCTATGAAAATTGGTTTGAGTCGCGAGATCCGAGCTTTGAAATGATATGGTTTGAGGATCACAATATCAATCTAAGGGTTTTGTCACTTAAAAAAAAAATACTATATGCCTCGTTTCGTTCAAATGTTTAGCACACGCACGTGATCAACGTCGGAAAGCGCGCTCAGATAAAGGCACCAGTCTCAATTTGTCTGGTTTATAGGTGACAGGAAACTCAGGGCTAAGGAGGTTTTTCATAAAAAAATTTTTTAATCTTCTCTCACGCAAGTACAAGTACATTTCCTCAAAAGTGAGCTTCTCTCACTATTTCATTAGGGTGAATATGTGGATAGTCCCAACGGGTGGTATCACACAAAAATAACTTGCATTCACCTGCACAGGTGGGCATGCGGACTATGTGTATCTCCTCTTGTCGAGTTTGCCAATGACGGAGGGGTCGGGGGGGTAAGTACTGAGGTTTTTTAAAAAAAATTGTTTTCTACTCTCAACCCATGTATTATGTATGGGGCGTTTTCCCAATGTTGGAAATTAGGTGAGAGTGTAGGGGACGCGAGTTAAGGGAAGTGTTTTCGCAGTTTTTATCTCAAAACATTTTTTTTTTGTCAAAATAAAATATTGCTGCAGTAGAAACATAAGAAATTAATTTTCTTACAATTGTGAAATCAACGGTTCTTTAATATCTGTCATGAGCAAAGCACCATTAGCTGACAAACTTTTTAAACTAAGAGAAACAGTTGTAATTCCAGAACACCTTTGAAAAAATATTCAAGAACTGTTCATATCAACTTGTGAAGAAAATTAAACTAGATAACTTAAGTTTTTACAGAAGCAGTATTTTATTTATTCTGACCAAAAAAAGTTTTTATAAAAAACTGCAAAAACACGTACCTTTTATCACATCCCCACATACCCGTCTCGGTGGCGTGGTTGGCTAGCTGGCTTAGTGTTGAGCTAGACTGCCGAGGACGGGGAGATTGAGGTTCGAATCTCGTTCGGGTGAACTGGGGGTTGGTTTTTCCTAAATTGTTTTCCACGCTTCCTCCACACAAATGTGGGTTCACTTCCTCTAAATTCGACCTTCCCAAATCCTAACCATTAGATAGTACCTAAGCGTATAACCCGAACGGGTAGTAAGACACGAAGGGGAAAAAATCTTTCATATCAGTCGTGGTCTTGGTAGGACTGCGTCAATTATTTCAACGAACTTGATTGATAGTTTATATGCTCACTGTTTCGACAACTGATTATAGCTCGTTAAGTTATTTGTGTGTTTTATAATTCGATCCGTCGCACTAAACCTTGAGACGGAATTATTATTAGATTAAACTATTTTATAGCAGAGGTACAAATTGTGATGAAGTATTGGTTTGGCCTGGACAGGGAAGATAAGAGCAAAAAAAAAAAACACGAATCTTAACCGTTTATTATTTAACACGGGTCTAGAGGGAGGGGAACACTCAACAATCACTGTGAAGCACAGACATATTTTTTCTTAGTGTGTTTTGAAATGTTCTTATCAAACTGTAAGAAAAACAAATCAACTTTTTTTTTCAAAAGGTAGGCCTAAAAATATAATTTTTTTTTGTTATATGGTGACCTGGTGGTCTAGGGGTAAGGTGTCAGACTTCTGTGCTAAGGGTCCGAGATTCAATCCCTGGTCCCGGCACAGATTTATCTGATTACCAAACCCTTCCTTCACCTCTGACAAAACGTGTATTAATCACAACTTGTGAATGTGAGGAATAACAGGCCTCCAACGTGGTTCGGATTCCACGTTAAACTGTAGGTCCTCCATTTCCTCTCACAATCACCCTACCGTTACACATTAGCGTAAGTGCGCATAACCCGAACGGGTAGTAGGACGCGGTGCTAATAATAATAATTTGGGTTATAGTGATTTTTATTTGGTGAATATATAGGTTGTATGCGTATGTGCGTTCGCTAAGTCTTACAACTCGTCCAGGATATCAGAATATTTACAATGAGGGGCTAGGGATGAGTAAAATAGAATTTATAGAAAATGGAGCAACATTTGTGTTTGAGAAAAGTGGAAAACCAGCCTCTGTGCACCCAATAGGGTACACGAGCCGCGGTCTCCTTGTCAGTGGAAACCCAGTTCATTGCGCCTTAAGACCAGTGGTATTTAACCTTTTCTGTCCGCGTATCCAAAAAGGTATGGGTGCATAATGCAAGTTAAACATATTATATAATAGGATTATTATTATTAGCACCGCGTCTTACTACCCGTTCGGGTTGTACGCACTTACGCTAATGTGTAATGGTAGGGTGATTGTGAGATGAAATGGAGGACCTACAGTTTAACGTGGGATCCGAACCACGGTGGAGGCCTGGCATTCCACACAAGTTGTGATTAATACAAGTCTTGTCAAAGGTGAAGGAAGGGTTTGGCAATCAGATAAATTTGTGCCTGGACCGAGGAGTGAACCCCGGACCCCAACACAGAAGTCCGACACCTTACTCTATAATAATATGAGAGAGAAAGAGAGGAATGGCGCTCCCAGATCGCACGTCCTTTCGTTCGGGTCTCTTGTGGCTAACCATAAAAAATATATATATTTAAATTTTACGTACCTCCTATGATATGTTCGCGAGCCCCAGCTTGAATATCATTTCCTTTTAGACCATTCGGCCACCGAAACGGGCTTGTACGTGCATAGGAAACCCAAACGAGTAGTGGGGTGAAAATGTTTTATTTTTTTTTCGACCCATACGACCCCTGCGTGATACGATTACATGATATTCTAGAGCAAAATGTTCCTATTTTTGTACTCGGTCCCATACTTTTAAAAGCTACTTCTACACAGTTTACCATACTTATTTATTGTTTTTAATAATATAGACACAGCGTCTTACTACTTGTTCTGTCTGATAATTGCTCTAACGGGATAAGGATGAGGAAGGAAACATTTTAGAGGTAATATACTCGCATCTGTGCGGAAGGAGTGTGTGAAAAAACATCCTTAGTAGCACCTGACAGAGATTCGAACGCCTTAGACCATTCGGGCATTGAAGCGTGCTAGTTTTTAATTTGTGAGGTTAAGTTAAATTAACTTTTACCTAAACACACATTTAATTATTCCAACGTTGGCTGCCAGTATATAAGCATTTATCAAACATTCAAGACATTACTTGATCTAGGCCTACTTTCATGAATCCGTATAGCCGGTATAGGTCTACATATCTACTTTTCAAAAAAGTGGAAGGGGGGGGTGCGAGGCAAGAGAGATAGTGGGTATTTTGACAGCCTTAAGATAAATATAGTGGGCTTTAATCGATGTTGGACATTCTACTTTGTTTTATGTGAACTAAGTTGTTTCAATCGCGATCCGACTATACATACAGACCTATTTTCATAGTTAGGGCCTTATCTGGCAGATATAGACGTTACTAGAGCTACGTCCACGTATTAATTCGTCAAGTCATGTGATATAAAGGCTACAGCTATCGCTTTTGAATACAAATACCCATAAAATAACACTAATAATATTGTAAAATGTAGACCTCAAACAAGTTTGTGTTTTCCAGATAGCCCTTCCTTTGAAAATTGTATTGTACACGATCCTTTACACCATACGTGTAAAATGGTTTGGGAAAGTTGTCTCTATTGGCCAATGCAACATAAGTTTCAACCTTATCCTTGACACCAACCAGTCCAATATTATTAACATCTCACCTTGAGGTTGTGCGCGATCTGTCTGATGTAGTACAGGTCCAGATCTTGAAGAATCTCTATCTTTCCAGTTTTCTCCGGGGGTACCTCGGCCCCTCCGGGGGGGACTTGCGCGGATATGGGCCTGCTTCCATTGCGCCCTGCGCCCGACTTCCGGTTGCTGTTGTCCCGCAGACTGAGCGCGGCAAAGGGGGGGAAACAGGAGTCCATATTTCGACCCCGTTCTCTTCGGGGTCCACTGAACCGCACTCAAATTACTAAATAAATTACGGTCCGAGCAATTGCACTCAGAGTTAAGATGGTAAATTATGAATTTATAATTTAGCTCGTTTCTTTCTTTTTTATTGTCTTAACATGAAGACACTGGCCCGATAGCCCACTTCTCAGAACAAATTACACGTTCTAACAAATGTATTGTATTCATGAAGAAACCCATTAAAGCCCTAGAAATATTTCAAACATAAAACAATGTAAATGAAAAATAAACAACGGAATCGAGATTACAAATAATGACCCATAAAACTAAATTCTCAACAAAAAACAAACTATTTTCCCATTCAACAATCGATTATTCGATGCTGTAATTTTAAACTTCCAACTCACTGAAAAGTAATTCTCACTGCCCGCACATGATCTAGTTTACAAACCGGCAAGAACATACTCGTGTTATGTGACATAACCTCTAAACTTTCATTACACACCTCTTCACGGCTCAACGAATGAATCGGAACAGTTGTAGTTGGAGTTTTTTTTTTTTTTGGCCAACGTATTCTCCCGGCAATCACAGAATGGCTTAGTTTGAGGCTTCTGCGCAAGCGCATGCAAAAAATAAAGATGACAGACGAAAGTGTGGTGGTGGAAAGAGGAGAAAATACAACGTGTGTGTTGCCAACCTTATTAAACTTATGTCAACTCGAACAAACTTAATTTATCCTAACAAAAAGACTACAAAAACAAGCACAATTTTTAATTAATATCGAAAAAACAAATCAGATAATAACTACAAAGTTGTATCTTATAATTTAAAACAGATTTAAAAGAGTATGCCAAATGTTTTAATTGCTTAGAGGTTGGCAGTGATATAAACTACCTCTCCTTCCCCCAGCCCGAACACGTGCTAAGCAAGTCCTATTGAAAGAGGAGAAATACATAAAGCGCCTCATAAGATAAATCACAGGTAATTCAAAGACCAAGAAGAGGAGGCAACCCCTCGTACTAATGGTAAAAAAGGAACTGGGCCGGTTTATTTTCTTCTCAAAAAGCGAACAATGAAATAAGACGACCTTCTCAGAAACCTAAAAGAAAAGGACGTACAGAAGGGAGAAGAAAAAAAAACACAACAAAGATCAGCTGGCCAGCTTCCAAATACGTGTATCCACTGCGATCGAGGGGGGAAAAATGAGGGAGAGAGGGAGAATAAAATTTTTAGGACTTAAAAAACCACTTGAAAAATTATTACAGTAATAGGAACTCTCGGCGATGAATCCAAAAATAAAACTCCACTTGGCACACGTGTCTGGAACTGAGAATAAGGACGGTGGCGCAGCTTCGTGGTTTAAATATAAACAACGTAACCGCGGCACTTCAGTGGACATCCACTTGACGAAAGATTATTTAAGTATTATTACACGCGCCGACTAGACGCGGCGGCGCTTAACCCGGAGATGCGCCATTCAACCGGGGCATAATCAAAATAATTTTGAATAACACGCATATTTTTTTTTTAGTACTAGAGATAACTTATCCAGCTGCTCTACGTACAATACACCGATGCCGGTCTCACAGATACTAAACCGCTACAATAAAACAGCGGGCAGCTGTTTGTAGTGTCAGACAACGCTGAGACTGAATAGCCTAGCGAAGTCAGTCAGCTGCTTGCTCGGAGTCGCTGCGCCACGTTGCCAAAGCGACACGAGAGCAACACTGTATGTCGCGAGTACTAAAGGAATGATAGCAGAAGGGATGAATGAGGTAGCTTGACTACGAGGGGGTGGGGGAGGGGTTAGTTAGTCACCCTATTTCTGGAAGTCGCGTGCAGACATGTGTCTTGAAGAAATGGACAAAGCCGAAAAGAATCTAGCAGGGTGGATAAAGTAAGACAATAGTTCGTTAACACTCAGCCCTATCGGCGATGTTATCATCCATACACATGGGGGACAAGGATTTGCTGGGTGAATTTTAAGATAAGAATGGGGGGGAAATACACAGTGAAAATAATTATCGGTGTAGCAGGTCAGAAAAGAGCCACGGACATCCCGAGTAAGAACCGGGCGTTCTAAAGACCCGCCTAACTTGTTTTTATCAGTTTATTTATTACGGCCGGCTACGGTGGCTGAATGGTCTTGGCCACTAAGGAGTCACTCTCTCAATAGGCTGGATTGCTAATTAGGGGAGATTGAGGTTCGAATCTCTGTCGGGTGTATTGAGTGTTCTAAATGGTTTTTCACTCTACCTCCTTTACATAAGGTTCCCCAGAGGGGTTTTTGGAATTGGCTATCTAGCTCTAAAAGAACAATTTTTTTTCAAATTTTGCCATAAAGATTTTGATAAAAATTAATATCTAGACATTGTTTAACCTTACATCACGCTTAGATGGCCGCATGGTCTAAGGTGTCACTCTCGCAATAGACTAAACTGCCGATGATGGAAAGATCAGGGTTCGTTCCAGGTCGGGTGGTTTTTCCTAAATTATTTTCTACTCTTCCTACATTAAATTCGGATACACTTTAACTCAATTCAACCTTCCCCATCCCTAATACATAAGCATAATAAGATAAAAAAGTGTGTAACCAAGTGGGTAGTAATACTGGTGCTAAAAAAATGTATTAAAAAATTCAATACGAACATGGAGACATATTAACATGGTTTTTAAAAAAAAGAGCTTTCACTAATTTAAAAAGAGCACGTTAAGTTTCAAAATAAATTATGTACACTCGGTTAACCCCAAAATGTAGTATCTTACCTTGACGGATATACCTTGGTATAACCTATAAGGTAAGATGTAAGTCATCAAGGCTAGACTGCTACCTTTCAGGCCACCGACATGTGTGTTACATATATGTGAGTCTTTCCAAGTGTGCTGCTTCCTGACTCCAAATGAGATTCCGGACTCCTATCGCCGACATCGTACATCGAAGTAGCTATCACATTTTTAAAAAAAGTAGGTAATTCGAATTTTTTTTAAATAATAATTTAAGCTATATAAAAATATGTTCAAATTCGGAATAATTTGTCGATCAAGCTTAGTGTACGCCTAGTTTTTATATTGATATTTTTCATTCGAATGTACAAATGCATGTGTATAGTAATTATTATGTTCCATTGTTGATTTTATTCATGATTAAAGCCCGCAAAAATATATCTATTACAGATTTTTTTTTATTTAGCACCGCGTCTTACTATCTGTTCAAGAAAAAGCATATGTATACTCCATTCACGGTAGGAATTACTCTCTGAAAGGTATTTTTTCCTACCAAAATCCTACTATATAATAGGCTTTATGTGGTAGGGATAAAGCGCTTCTGAGCTAGCATTAATCCTCGTGCGAACAGATTTACTAATTACCTCTTTACCCTGAAGATTGTGTATAAGAAGGTGAACTTAAATGGCAGCTCTACCCTTAAATTTCTTTTCATTCAACAATCGACCTACCATAACATAGGATTTATTCCCCGAAAAAGTGTAATACGGATTTTTAATAATAAAATAAAATAATCTGTTTAATGGTGGGTTGGAAACACAGCTTTCGACATCCTATGCGAGCAGCTTTACCTCAAGACTTAGGTGGAAGTATTCTTGTTAAATTTATTGCCAATCACTGAGAAAAATTTTATTTCCTCCTAAAAAGCTTTACTATCAAAATAAAAATGTGTGACACTGGTTATATTTAACCAATGACAGACTCTAGGGAGCGTTTTGACCTCAAAGGACCACAGGTAAAACTATTTTTATTAATTTTGGCGGAACAAATTTTTTTTTTTCAAAGCGTTCAGATCAAACTGTGGCTGTCATGTAGCCTACGAATGTAAACCTAATGAAGACTTTCATGGTAAAACCCTACTAAATAAAAATAAAAATTAAAAAAAATAGAGAAAAAAAAAAATGCGAGATAAAAAAAACGTTGTTATACTGGCCACAAGATACCGTAAGCGTGTTGATTGTGTCATCTTGGTATATCCGGACACCGTTATTCTTTAACTATAAAAAAACCCAGTGGGTACAACATTAACCTCTTTACCCAAGTGTTTTACCATCACGACGCGACGACACGAGGACTACAGCTGGCTTTTGTCAAACATGGTAGCTATTTTAAGACACGATCACATCAAAACGTTTACAGCTACAAAATATTTTAAACACTGTGCTTGGTAAGACCAAAAGTGTAAACCCATTTTTGTTGTTGTTATAGTTATGCAAACCATATTTTGTTGCCAAACTATTTCCATGTATGGTTTCCAACTTGACAAGAAAGGGGATTTTTTTATCTGATTGACAAGAAAGGGATTTTTTTCATATATATATATATATGAAGGGAAACAAAATTCAATCAACTCCAAATTTTACTAAACTAGTTTTTAACTGAAGAGAAATTAACAGTTTTTGTGTACCGATTGGGGGAAAACAAAACAAAAACTATATCGTTGGAATAAGTGGTCGTACATTATAAGTAAAACATTTTTGACTTAAGAAAACACACATGTTAGTAAAAAAGGGAAAAAAAGAATTTAAAATGTTGGTTTAACTTGTTTCGGTGGTCACGTGGTCCAACGGGCTACTTTCGCAGTAGAATAGACTGCCGATTACGGGAGATCGAGGTTCGAATCTCGGTTAGGTGTACTGAAGGGGTTTTTACAAAATTGTTTTCCACCCTCCCTTCAAGCAAATGCGGGTACACTTCCTCTAAACATAGCTTTACTAATCCCTAAAACCATTAGCGTATAACCCGAACGGGTAGTAAGACGCACTGCTAAAAAAAAGTTTCAATTTGGTTTAGGATAGGGATATCACTAATGAATTTCAGTAGGGTTCTATTCTGATAGTAAACGAAGGGAAGAGAAAATGATTGGCTTCAATTCGTTTCGACGTGCGTAGAACGTTTGCGTGCATACAATTGCGCGAAGCAAAGGTTTTTTTTGACGACATCAATATCAAGTTCAATCAAATCAAAATTGTATAAATAATTGTATATTTCAGTTTACTCTTTCAAAAAATATAAATTTGTGTGTGGTTGGTTGCAAGAGAAATGTGAACATCTGAACTCATTTTATCGAAGAACATCGGTCAGAATAGAGCGCATCCATTGGATGAGAAAGAAATGCCTGCTGAAGACTGCACTCTTTGAAGAACTGCTAAATGAGAAGAGAGGAAGAATAATAAGTGAATGCCAGATGCTGGATTCAATCAAGGTTGGAGGGAGATAAGAAAACACAGGGAGACTGTAGGAGGATCATAACTGGACCTACCAAGTGGCCGAACTACACCTGATGATGATGATGATGATAAAAATTACATCAGCCTAAGATTTAAGGCCTGACACAATTAACACCATTGTTTCAAATAAAAGGTTTCAAATTTTTGGTAAAAAAAATCTTGGGTTTTTCTTATTGTTTTATCTAGGGGGCTTCTCTTTTCTTCTGGAATTATTTTACTTAAGGTGGGGATGCCAGGAACAAGAAAAATGACCAGTGTTTTTGCAGTTTTTTTTATCAAAACTTTTTTTTGGCCAAAATCAATAAAGTATTGGTCCAGTAGAAACATAGAAATTCATTTTCTTCACATGGTGAATGGTGATAACATTTCTTGAATACCTGTCATGAGCATGGCGGCATTAGATGATAACTTTTTAAATGAAGAGAAAAAGTTGTCATTTAATTCCAGGACACCCTTGAATGTATCCAATAACTAAATATTGGGGTTTCAAAGTTGGCAATGGCAAGAAATAAAAATGTATATGTAACTGAATTAATTCAGTGCATTGTTGGCTTCCAACCCTCATTTAATCTGCTTACCAAAAATAACAAATACCAAAGGTTTCGGTGGCCACATGGTTTTAAGACGTCCCTCTTGCAATAGGCTGGACTGCCGATGACGGGGAGAGCGGGGTTTGAATCCTGGTCAGGTGTACTGAGGGTGGATTTTCTTACATGATTTTCCAATCTCCCTAATCACAAATGCGTGTATAATTATTCAAAATTCAACCTTCCTCATACCTAACCTACATATGCGTACGGGTAAAGGTATTGTAAAATTTTCCAACATCCCCACCTCAGAGACATTATCTTTGTACGGCCGAGCCCTTTGAAGCGCACCGTATGTGGGTGTTGTCACTAGAAGGGACACGATGGTACAACGACCGACCAAGCGTGTTGAAACAACATTGGGTGGCTGCCACCAGGAGGTTGACGTCAGTCACCGTAGTCCTTTGCCCTTCTCGCTATTCACGTTCATACGAGACGTCCAACTCCATAGCTCAGCCGATAGAGGGTCTACCTTGTGTGCCCCAGTGTGAGAGTTTACCCCTTGACCTATGTAAAATGTACCAGCCCCACGTCACTGTACTGTGTCCATTCCAATATATGTTAACATTTCACAAGCCTAGAATCGACTAAGGGAGATATTCGGACGTCTGCCAAACCCCCAATCGGCCTGAACTGTTAGCTGATCCTATACTGGGAGATTGGTTGTCTCCCGAGACTAGACTATAAATACGACCTCTATGCACACTCTGTTTACCCTGAAAGATAGCTAGATATCTTACCTTGACGGATTACACTATGGCCCTATCTTATAAGCTATACCATAGTGGAGTAATGCAAGGTAAGCTTGCCATCTTAATGGGTCACCGAAGGTTACAATACATGTTTTAATTTCTTTCACACAAAAAGAAAACAATTTGTGATATTTTTTGGATTCAAAATTGTGACACGCACACAAATAAGCAGCCCCTCTAACCCAAACCACTACGCCACCCACACACCAAAAAAAAACCAACAACAACTGTTCTAATATGGGATGGAAAAAATCCTCTTTGCACTAGGTTTGGATTCAAACTATTGTTTCCAAATATTTGGCTACCATATGTTACTATAAAAACATTTTGCTATTTATTGTCATAATTTAATTTTAGGACAAGCGTATGACCTGAACGGGTAGTAAGACGCGGTGCTAAAAAAAATGTTTAGGACACACACAAAAATGTCACCCATTTAAATAATTTAGTATATTTAATGAAACAAAAAAAACTTAATATCGGAGTGATACATTTTCGACCCGCACCGGGAATCAACCAGGACCTGTAACTCAGTAGGCAGATTTTCTACTTCTTGGGCTCAGGTATTTGTTTTAGTTAGGTGTGTCTAACCACTACCTACCCAGTTAGACTAAGGGATTAACTAATCATCAGGAGCGCACATTTAAAAAGAATCTTTGATAATTCGCCTAGAGAGAGAGTTGAAATCCAATAATAGAAAATAAACATTCTCAATAAATTCAGTCTGGATTGAGGCCCGTTCTAAGACTTTGGTTTTATACCCAAGTTTAAAAGATTACCTTTGAGGAGGAACGAACCCAGCATCAGTGCGAGCGTATCAGAACAGCCATTGACTGTGATATAACATAGACAGTGGAGCAGCTACAAGTGGGTTATCTTTTTTTAAATTTCAGTTATTTATTTTTTAATTTATCAAAGTTTGATTTCCTCAACTTTTGTCACTAAATTAAAAAAACATAGTTTTAGAATACGAAAGAAAAAAATGTAAAAAAATAAATATTCAATAAGTAAAATTTCCAGTTGCAGTTTTTAAACCAAAACTTTTTTTAGTTGAAAATCAATCAAATAAATTATCCAGTATAAACATAAAGTTTAATTCTCTTCACACGATAACCCCAACAGTTGAATATCTGTCAAGAATGTCCTATAATTTGATGACAACTTTTTCTTTTCATTAAAAAAGTTTTTCATAATACTAAAATTCTAGTAAAAAAATTAAAAACTGTTTAAATTATTGTTTGCATAAAATTAAATTTAAGGTATCTACCAGAAAAAATATTTTATTTATTTGGGATGGAAAAGTTTTGCTATAAAAACTGAATAAAATACTACCCTTAATTCACGATCCCTTTCATCCAATTTATAGGGCATTTAAGCAAATTTTGAATAATGTTTAACATCTTATTGTCTTGTTAGAAAAGTTACTGTATTCTCTAGACTAACAACCTTTTACATGATTCGGTGGCAGCATGGTGTAAGGCGTCATTATCGTCAATCCCGGTCGGCTATAATGCGGGTAGTTTGTTTCCTAAATGGTGTTTCCACCCTCCCGCCACCCAAATGCGGATATACGTCCTTTAAATTCAACCCTCCTCGTCCCTGACACATTAATGTAGTTAGTAAAATTGACGTACGACCCAAATGCGTAGTAAGACGCGGTGATAAAAAAAATGTACACCCTTAACTTCGGTCGGTCCGAGTTTCAGTGGAGTAGTGTCTTCCGCTTGGTGAGATATGAGTGATTTGGAGTTCACTACAAGTGCAAGGTGTTAATTACACTTAGTTTGTGTTAATTACTGCGCTGAAGAGGGGGAATGCATATACACACACACATCCTTATTATTTTTATTTTGCACCGTGTTTTATTAACAGTTTGGGTTAGACGCACTGTACTGATTACGCTAGTGAGTTAGGAATGAGGAAGGTTGTATTTAGAGGAAGTGTACACGCATTTGCGTGGAGGGAGAGTGAACAACCATTCTGTAAAAACCACCCTCAATACATCCGACCGCGAACCCCTATCTTCGTGTCATCAGCAGTATAGTCTACTGTGAGAATGGCGCCTTAGACGATGTGGCCACCGAAGCAGGTCTGATCATCTTAGTTTGGGTGTGTTATTTTTTTCAGTCCACGTCTCCCGTGAATGATGTCACAGTCGTTACCAAGGAAGGACATCATCTTACATCGTATATGGGAGTTATTCTGCTGAATTTAGTGACGGCCAAGGTGGAAGACTCGGCTCGAGGTTAGTTCTAGCTTTTCTCAAGGCGATACACACAGGTTTATTCGCATTCGACAGTTCGGAATCGCCGATTGACACGCACTGATAATTGTTAGAGATTCGAAATGAAAAGTGGTATTCAAATAATCCTTTTTTATTAGAAATCTAGGAAACTACAACCCAAGGAAAAAAACAACATAGATGACTGATGGATCAAATAGCCAAGCTATTATATTTGTTAATTACGGTTACAGCCACTTCTAAGTATTACATTATTTAAATTGAAAAATGACACCTAGACACGGGAATCGAGCCCAAGACACTTAGCTTAGTACGCAAATGCTCTAACCACAGATACATCCAGGAATCGTCCCGTACCCATGGATATTCTTTACTCATATTTTAAGGCAGCATCTGTAATGAACGCGCGGAAATTATCAGCTACAAAATTATGGCATTTTTCAACTTAAGGAATACGATATTTAGATGCGGTTATAACCGTAACTAACAAACATAATATCTTGGATATTTAATACATCATTATGTACTCATTTGTACAGTTGTAATTGTACTATTGGCAGCATAAAACCCTCCAGATTCGAAGGTGGCTGCGTCGTATGATAGCTCGCGATCTTAATTGATCGCTCATATGTAGCCGACTATTTCAGCACGTCCATCACAGACTCTGCCTTAAAATATGAGTGACCCGCCTCGGTGGCGTAGTTGGCTAACGCGCTAGTCATGTTGAGCCCGACTGCCGAGGACGGGGAGATCGAGGTTCGAATCTCGGTCGGGTGAACTGGGGGTGGTTTTTCCTAAATGGTTTTCCACTCTCCCTCCACGCAAATGCGGGTTCACTTCCTCTATTCAACCTTTCCAATTCCTAATCCATTAGCGTAATTAGTACTTAAGCGTATAACCCGAACGGGTAGTAAGACGCGGTGCTAAATAATAAAAATAATAAAATAAAATATGAGTGAGGAGTTACCATGGGCACGGGACGACTTCGGGATAGCTGAGTGGTCAGAGCCAAATGTCTCGGGTTCGATTCCCATGTCCATGTATCATTTTTCAATTTAAAGAATATATAAGACTAAGATTGGAATTTTAAAAACCAACAAGCCAAAGATTAAAATTCCTCTCACTGCACCCTATCACAACTAAATATCTACTATTATTACTCAATAACCTACTTCTATTTCAGGCTCGTAAATCGAAATCAATTTTTCACCCTATCCTACGAGTAACTGACCAACCTTTTTCCAGGAATAACATGAAGAAAAGCCTTGTTATCCCCGACTAAGCCTCAGGAGTTCATTAGTAGCTGTTGGATGCTGTAAGGAAGAAGAGAATTTCCTCTGTAATCCTGAGCTGTCGGAGTTTATTAGTCTAAACAAGAGATTTTCAACCTTTTTTCAAAGCACTGTACACTGAACAAGGCTCTAAAGTTATTAAGACACACCATACATTTTTAGGGAGAGATTTTATCGCAAAAAAAGTTATAAGATTAGTTTAAAAAAGCTCAATAGCTAAATTTCTAATAGTTGTGTTATTTTAAAATAAACAATGTTGATAATTAGTTTAAAAATATTTATTTTTATTCCCCAATGTTTTTTTTTCTCGCTTCTTTTCGACCTTCCCCCAAGCTACTGTTGCACACATAAGTCCTCTGGCACACCAGTTGAAAAACGCTGGTCTTAAGCCATGAGTCAACAACTGGGCGGTCTCACGGCTATTTTCAATCGATCACGTAATAAAACTACATTGTGATTAAAAGTCGATATTTGAGTCTTCTATACCAGCAAATAAATCAAGTATTTAAAAATAATTTTTGAGTGAGACTAAAATAACCCTGATCGCTCATAATCGGTAATGTTATAGGACATTTTAAATAGTTTACTATGGAAATATATATCTTTAGCACCGCATATTACTACCCGTTCGGGTTATACGCTTATGTACTAATTACGCTAATGATTTTAGGGATTAGGAAGGTTATATTTAGAGGAAGTATATCCGCATTTGCGTGAATAGAGTGGAAAAACCACCCTCAGTACACCTGATCGAGATTCGAACCTCAATCTCCCCGTCATCGGCAGTCCAGTCTACTGCGAGAATAGCACCTTAGACAATGCAGCCACCGAAAGCTAGAGACACTATATTTTGAGAAATTATTGGACTCAAGGAATGGGTAAGATGTAAGCCTATAAAAAATAAATAAAGTAAAAGTAGAGTGAATAAACGATTGGTGATCACAAGACCTTTGATAAGTTTATATTATGTTGATTGGGCCCTAAAAAGGCATCTGACCCCTGGTCTAAGCTCTTAAACGCAGGCATCAATGGACACGTGGACTCAAAGCCAGTCTAATCTAGTCTGGTTTACCGCTTGAGAGGTTAGGGTTCGAATCCTGGTCGAACGTTATGATTATATTTTTCTCTAGATGGTTTCTCACTCTTCCTCCACGCAAATTTATATATATATATATATATATATATATATATATCTTATAAATTCTATCTTCCTCAACTTCCTATATTAGCGTAATTAAAATGTTCACAGCCCGGATAAGTAATAAGACGCGATGTGAAAAAAGTAATTAAAGTAAGTAATTAGTTTACATGTAATGAGAAAAGAAGCGAAATAATAACCTAGCTCGAGTTGCACCAATAAAACCATAATCATACAATCTATTAATTAGAAGCTCCAGAAAGAGCGTACCATTAGTGAGACAACCTTGTAATATCTGTATATCTAGATCGCTGTAGCTGACGTCATGGAGATGCTAATGTATTCCAGGCAGATAATTCTCACTTTCCTCACGGGATGGTTCCCATTCATATCACGAGCAAGTCGGCTGTCATCACACTAAAGTACATATCGAGAATATTGCCCTACCACAGCAATACAACACATATGCCGGTTTAGTTGGAAGTTGGTATGTTACAGGACAAGAAGCTCAGATTTACTTTAGGGCGAGATTATTATACTCCATTCACGGTAGGAATTACTCTCTGAAAGGTCTTTTTTCCTACCAATATCCTACTATATAATAGAGTTCAGGTAGAGAAAAAGGACTTTCAGAAAACAATTCCTACGGTGAACAGACTTTAGATACTTTCTAGGGCGAGCATCCTACCTAAACACCAGGGTGAACCCCAAAGATAAACACCAAGGCGAGCAGTTATAATAAACATCAGGGCGAGCAGTTATAATAAACACCAGGGCGAGCAGCTAAGATAGACACCAAAGCGAGCAGTTATAATAAACATCAGGGCGAGCAGCTAAGATAGACACCAAAGCGAGCAGTTATAATAAACATCAGGGCGAGCAGCTAAGATAGACACCAAGGAGAGCAGTTATAATAAACATCAGGGCGAGCAGCTAAGATAGACACCAAGGCGAGCAGTTATAATAAACATCAGGGCGAGCAGCTAAGATAGACACCAAGGAGAGCAGTTATAATAAACATCAGGGCGAGCAGCTAAGATAGACACCAGGGCGAGCAGTTATAATAAACACCAAGGCGAGCAGTTATAATAAACATCAGGGCGAGCAGCTAAGATAGACACCAGGGCGAGCAGTTATAATAAACATCAGGGCGAGCAGCTAAGATAGACACCAGGGCGAGCAGTTATAATAAACACCAGGGCGAGCAGCTAAGATAGACACCAAAGCGAGCAGTTATAATAAACATCAGGGCGAGCAGCTAAGATAGACACCAAGGAGAGCAGTTATAATAAACATCAGGGCGAGCAGCTAAGATAGACACCAGGGCGAGCAGTTATAATAAACACCAAGGCGAGCAGTTATAATAAACATCAGGGCGAGCAGCTAAGATAGACACCAGGGCGAGCAGTTATAATAAACACCAAGGCGAGCAATTATAATAAACATCAGGGCGAGCAGCTAAGATAGACACCAAGGCGAGCAGTTATAATAAACATCAGGGCGAGCAGCTAAGATAGACACCAGGACGAGCAGTTATAATAAACACCAAGGCGAGCAATTATAATAAACATCAGGGCGAGCAGCTAAGATAGACACCAAGGCGAGCAGTTATAATAAACATCAGGGCGAGCAGCTAAGATAGACACCAAGGCGAGCAGTTATAATAAACATCAGGGCGAGCAGCTAAGATAGACACCAGGGCGAGCAGTTATAATAAACATCAGGGCGAGCAGCTAAGATAGACATCAAGGCGAGCAGTTATAATAAACATCAGGGCGAGCAGCTAAGATAGACACCAGGGTAAGCAGTTATAATAAACATCAGGGCGAGCAGCTAAGATAGACATCAAGGCGAGCAGTTATAATAAACATCAGGGCGAGCAGCTAAGATAGACACCAGGGTGAGCAGTTATAATAAACACCAAGGCGAGCAGCTAAGATGACTTAGATGCAATATATCACCGTAATTCTCCCCACACTAGCGCCCTTATTTTAAAATTACGCACCTCATCCTTATCCCTGAGATTATACTGTTCATAAAATAAATACCAAGTCTACCATCTGGGAGCTTTTTTAAAGTTTATTTAAGTGTGATCACGAATCAAATCTATTTTTTTGGAGTCAAAATAGATGTGACAAGCTTAAACACCAAGCAAAAAAAAAAAAAAACTTAAATAAAATAAAAAACTATTTTTGATCAGAAAAATAATACTTTAAATTCAAATTAGATTAGTTACAAAAGCACCGGCTGTTAAATTAATAATATTTTTTTAAATATTTTAGCTGTGTGGGGTGAAGCAAGAGCATTTACCTCTAGTAGTCTATATCCTAACAACCCGTGCCAATGATATCCAAGGAAACACGATAGAAATGAAGGATAATGTATGTTGGGAACCACCTCCTTAGGAAATCCGAATGCTCCGAATGCAGTTAACGCAGTACACTAAATAAATCCAATACGTACGGTCCATTAGACATCATTCTCGCAATATACTAGACTACTAATGCCGGGGAGATTGGGGTTCGATTCCCGGTCAGAAGTACTGAGGATGATTTTACCTAAATGATTTTTCACCCAAATATGCGTACATTTATTATAAATTCAACCTTCCTCGTCCTTAACACATTAGCCTAATTATTTAATACGCACGGGTAGTAAAAGACTGCGACAAAAAAAAATTAAATGTGAATGCAGAGCTGTTCTACAGTAGTTCGCTACTTCCCTGAAAGCTTGCGGAGTCTTTGGTGAACACACGGTGTTGTTCGCCTGTGACGGCTAACGATTGTACCGGGAATTAAAGACCGCCTGTTGACAGGTCCATCTTTGTTAATAATAGTCCATGTGACACAGCAGTCTCAGGCGAATGGACAACGCGTGTGACGTACATCAAGTTGGCCCGCCACTTTCTCCAAATGAATTGAAATTACTACAGTCCTTTGTGCTACGTTTGTGCTCATATGTGCCCGAAGCACGGCGTTTGTGCTATTTAATTACTCAAATTACTACGATTTTAGTGTGGCGGGCCAACTTGATTTCAAGCTGGCCCGCCACATTTTCAAAATCAAAATTTTCTTATGCCATTCGTTAGTGGTGCGTTTGTGCTCATATGTGCCCGAAATTCAGCTTTGGTGCTATTAAATTACGCCCGTGGCAATGTTTTTAGTGTGGCGGGCCAGCTTGATGTTCAAGTTGGCCCGCCACATTTTCGAAATCAAATTTTTCTTATGCCATTCGTTAGTGGTGCGTTTGTGCTCATATGTGCCCGAAAGTCAGCTTTGGTGCTATTAAATTACGCCCGTGACAATGTTTTTAGTGTGGCGGGCCAGCTTGATGTTCAAGTTGGCCCGCCACATTTTCGAAATCAAAATTTTCTTATGCCATTCGTTAGTGGTGCGTTTGTGCTCATATGTGCCCGAAAGTCAGCTTTGGTGCTATTAAATTACGCCCGTGGCAATGTTTTTAGTGTGGCGGGCCAGCTTGATGTTCAAGTTGGCCCGCCACATTTTCGAAATCAAATTTTTCTTATGCCATTCGTTAGTGGTACGTTTGTGCTCATATGTGCCTGAAATTCAGCTTTGGTGCTATTAAATTACGCCCGTGGCAATGTTTTTAGTGTGGCGGGCCAGCTTGATGTTCAAGTTGGCCCGCCACATTTTTGAGATCAAAATTTTCTTATGCCATTCGTTAGTGGTGCGTTTGTGCTCATATGTGCCCGAAATTCAGCTTTGGTGCTATTAAATTACGCCCGTGGCAATGTTTTTAGTGTGGCGGGCCAGCTTGATGTTCAAGTTGTACCCCACAAACTCTCCCTCCTTCCGAATGCTAGTACCCTTCCTTTAAATTCTACCTTTCCTAAATTATAACCACGCCATTTGTGAAAGAAACAGATAAATATAAATTTTATTTCATAAATGGCTCTCTACCAAAATGTGGGTACACTTCCTCAAATAATAACCATCCTCATCCTTGACCCAACAGAGTATTTAGTACATATGCGTACAACCCAAACGGGTAGTCATACCCGGTGTTAATAAATAAAATAAATATAAAGAGTATTTGGGTGAGTATCATATGATAAGGAAATAGGTAAAAACTATGTTGCCTAAGCAACTTAAATAAAAAACACAAATGTTATGTGACATATATTATTTTAAAGTCCAATATGTTTAAATTTACTTTTAGATAGTTTAATTTTTTTAATTACGTCATTTAAGTTGGGTTTTTAAAAATGGAAATATCAAAATGTCAAAGAATAACTAGATGGCATAGATTAGAATGCTAGGTATTTTAAAATGTTTTATAAACCTGTAGGATTGTTGCATGTGTTTCCACTCCTAAGAAGAAATATGCCTTGGTTTGACCCTCAATATAGTTCAGTTAGGGCAGATATCATTTACAAACAATGCATATTACTACCCTTTCGGAATACCCGCACATGCATATAGAATAGGGATGAGAAAGATAGAATTTAGAGAAAGTGTACTTGAATTTGTGTAGAGGAAGAGTGGGAAATCATTTATGACTAGCTACCTCAGTACAACCACTGGGATTCAAAACCCATCCTCTCTGTCACCGGCAAGCCAGCCAAGAGGAGACTGACACTTCTTACCACGCGATAAGTGGTGTGAATTGTAGGGGCTATTATTAATTGTTTTTAATTTTCTTAAAAATTATTTGCTTGTGTATTTTCTCTTAACTTCCCTCCTCTACGGATATTATCTTTGAGTTTCTCGACACATTTTAAAATTCAAACCTCTCTGCTTTTTTTTGTGATCAGAAGGATGCTTTCTCCCATTCCTTTTCACCATTTTGAAAAAAAAAAAAAAAAAAAAAAATCGCAACAAATTATAGTACTACCCATTTCAACCAATACAGCACTAGCACCTGACGAAATTTGTGTCGGTGCTGGATTGTTAGAAACTTTTCAGGTCTTAAAAGAGTATTGAAAGATAACAGAGCCCTCCCCCTTCTCCCCTTCTGTAACCAACCAAGCGCACTTAATGGGGTTTTGACAAGAAAAGAATGGAGGTAAAGTGACCTATCTCCAATATAATATTAAATCGAAAAGGCATGAAAACGTTTTTTTTTGGGTTTATTCGGTTTTTTCATATATAAACACCCAATTATAATCGTACTGTTGCAAGCGTAAACTAGTTGCAATAATTAATGCCTAGTTAAAGAATTTAATTTCTTTCTCAATTATTAGTTTAAAGCTCAAACACATTTATTAATTTATAACTAATTTTGTATCTAATTATTCCATGGTTTTATTAAATTTTGAGTCTGGCTCGTTTTGCATATTGATAACTCAAATTTGACACAATAAATATTTTATTATCATTCATGATAGTTGAGATATAATCAGAATAAGAATAACCTTTGGGTAAATGTGTGAAATGCTGGTTGCGGGCTGCCCCTTCAACTGTAAAGCTCTTTCTTAAAAATTTAGAATAAATAAAAAATGTACTTCTTCAACTTAAATGCATAGAAATTGATAATAACACGACCCAAGAAAATACGAGAAAAAAAATAGCAATGGAGTCCTCAACCAAGGGCTCTTGAACATAATGTATGTACGTATGAGCATTACTTATAATGTGTAAAGAATAGAAATACATAAAAATCTGGGCTTGAGTGCACCCAAAGAAATAAACTTCGAACCTTCAAACAATTTGAGTCCCAACATCCGTGTAAGGGACAGCCAGATTAAATGTGATTCCAATGTTTGATATGTTGTGGAATAAAGTGGATTCCTAAAAGTGCAATAAAGGCGCGCCTAGGTGTATAAACTAAATTTACAACTTAGTTCAAGAGAAATTAATTTGAAAGTTATTTTTAAACTTAAAAACCTATATCAGTACATTATAGGATTGTTTATACTGTGACGAGAAAATACATCAGCCCAAGTGTCTTAGATACAATACAATTTTACCAAGATGAAATATTATATTAGTAAACTGTGATCCTGGCTTGTTGACCACCTCATTCCACAAAAAAGTTCAATTGTAGGCTGACACAGTCAATTATTGTGCTCCAATTGTGAAGTGTTAGCTTTCCCGCTTCACTCCAATGGACGCAAAAGGTATCTTCCAATCAGTATCCTACCAAGCAATCCGCACCGCCTGACTTCGCCTCACAACAGTGGACAGCAGAATTAAAATCGTTGTAACAAGCATAATTTAATAGCACCAAAGCTGAATTTCGGGCACATATGAGCACAAACGCACCACTAACGAATGGCATAAGAATATTTTGATTTCGAAAATGTGGCGGGCCAACTTGAACATCAAGCTGGCCCGCCACACTAAAAACATTGCCACGGGCGTAATTTAATAGCACCAAAGCTGAATTTCGGGCACATATGAGCACAAACGCACCACTAACGAATGGCATAAGAAAATTTTGATTTCGAAAATGTGGCGGGCCAACTTGAACATCAAGCTGGCCCGCCACACTAAAAACATTGCCACGGGCGTAATTTAATAGCACCAAAGCTGAATTTCGGGCACATATGAGCACAAACGCACCACTAACGAATGGCATAAGAAAATTTTGATTTCAAAAATGTGGCGGGCCAACTTGAACATCAAGCTGGCCCGCCACACTAAAAACATTGCCACGGGCGTAATTTAATAGCACCAAAGCTGAATTTCGGGCACATATGAGCACAAACGCACCACTAACGAATGGCATAAGTAAACTTTGATTTCGAAAATGTGGCGGGCCAACTTGAACATCAAGCTGGCCCGCCACACTAAAAACATTGCCACGGGCGTAATTTAATAGCACCAAAGCTGAATTTCGGGCACATATGAGCACAAACGCACCACTAACGAATGGCATAAGAAAAATTTGATTTCGAAAATGTGGCAGGCCAACTTGAACATCAAGCTGGCCCGCCACACTAAAAACATTGCCACGGGCGTAATTTAATAGCACCAAAGCTGAATTTCGGGCACATATGAGCACAAACGCACCACTAACGAATGGCATAAGTAAACTTTGATTTCGAAAATGTGGCGGGCCAACTTGAACATCAAGCTGGCCCGCCACACTAAAAACATTGCCACGGGCGTAATTTAATAGCACCAAAGCTGACTTTCGGGCACATATGAGCACAAACGCACCACTAACGAATGGCATAAGAAAAATTTGATTTCGAAAATGTGGCGGGCCAACTTGAACATAAAGCTGGCCCGCCACACTAAAAACATTGCCACGGGCGTAATTTAATAGCACCAAAGCTGAATTTCGGGCACATATGAGCACAAACGCACCACTAACGAATGGCATAAGAAAATTTTGATTTTGAAAATGTGGCGGGCCAGCTTGAAATCAAGTTGGCCCGCCACACTAAAATCGTAGTAATTTGAGTAATTAAATAGCACAAACGCTGTGCTTCGGGCACATATGAGCACAAACGTAGCACAAAGGACTGTAGTAATTTCAATTCATTTGGAGAAAGTGGCGGGCCAACTTGATGTACGTGTAACGTACCCACGGGGGAGGGGGGTTAAGGGGGCTTAAGGCCCCCCTACCGTAGTTTGGGGATGCCCCGAGATCCACGCAGATCCGAAGAGAAAATAAAATAAGGGTAGGGGGCGAGGGGCGGGTTATGACCAGTTACACTATTATATATAGTCGACGATTTTTGTGACAGTAAGCCTATGTGACGGTTAAGTCAACTTTAACGTAGGCCTATTTATTTATTATTTTATTGGATTTTCACGTTTATAATAGTAAAAATATAAATGATCAAGTTGACAAATACCAATAAAAACCTTCCAAAAACGTTTCTAGGTGTATATGATGGTTAAAAAAAATTGCCTCCGGCTGTTAGGGCAGACCTCTCCCCTCCTTGAGCCACCCCTACTTCGAATTTGCACGGAGGGAGATTGGGGACACTGTTCAGGGAAACAATCTTCAGTACACTGACCTCGCAAACCAAACAATACGAGATTGACTCCTTTGTACGCGTGGGTATGTGTGTGTATTAGAAAAGGGGTTCCCAATCTTTTTAGAGCAAAGGAGCCCTAGCGCCAGAAAAAAAATACATGCTAGAGCCCAAATAAAAAATGTCACACTAATATTATGAACATTCAATAACGACAGTTAAATTCTCCAAGTATAAAACAAACGGGAAACATAATGTTCTGGCTGCTAAATATTGCCTCATGTTGTCACTGTGTAAGGCCGCCTGACGTAGGGTGAGACAGCTCAAACCAGTTATCATCAACTTTCACTGCACCTAAAGAGCTGAAAATTGTCACATTGACTCAGTTCCGGTGACAATACAATATATTAAAATTGGAGGCTTAAGATCCTTGTAATAACTTCACTTGGTAAAAAATGTCGCTATAACTAAAACACCTAAAAATAATAAACAATTTAAAAACAAATTTGTTAAAAAAAATAAAACCTTCTATTCAAAGTACTGTAGAGTCTCGTAAGCTCAACAACTCGACATTCCGTATAACTCGACACACGCATGCAGTTGTTGGCGCCAGTCATCACAATTCAAGGTCATTCAAATGTATAACCTTTAAGTTTGTTTGTGTAACTCGAGTGGAACAGTCGTGCTGTGGTGTTTTTACAAGTACTGTGTTTGCTAGTTTTCCAATTGATTCGAATAACACGTTACTGAACCGTACAATACTACAGTAAAGTACAACCTGTACCTATAATATTCGATACTGTACTGTGATTCATCCTTGTTTAGTAAACATGACATAGTAAACATGCATCTTATGCAAGTTCATTCGTAAAACTCGACATTTCAATAACTCGACACCACCTCAGTCCACATTATGTAGTTTCCAAGACTCTACTGTACGTTGAACAAAAAAAAATCATTTTATAATCACAGCCATTTGTATTTTAAACAGAAGCGATTAGAGCATTTTATTACTCAAATTCATCGATGGTATATGCGGGAGCTAAATATGAACTAACAAGTGGGAAAGTTACAAAAATCCTTCTGTTTAGACCAAAATTGCTATGATTAGAATAGAAAAATAAAATCTACTTTCTTTTTAGTTTGAATATTTTAAATATGAAGGACAAGGTTTTGTTGCGCCTAAGTGTTCGTTGATAAGCAGTGGATGAAACCAGTACAAATGAAAATAAATAACCGGAAAAAGACGCATTACATTTTTTTAACTACACAGGTTTGATAAAGTCACATAACGTCAAACAAGAGAGAATCTCGAACCAAGTCAAAATTGGTCCGAGATAATTTTTTCCATAGATTTAAGTGAAGTGAAATCCGCTTACATAAACATTAATTTAAAGTACAGTCCAATTTTCATATAAAGGGCCTTACCTGACTAATAATAATAATAATAATAATAATAATAATAATAATAATAATAATAATAATAATAATATCAATAGCTATAAAATAACAATATTAAAATGATCAAATGTTATCAATTTGGGCGGCAAAAATATGTTTGTAATTTCTAAGAAGCTCTATCTATGAAAATTGGACTGTATATTCTAAGTCAAGTGAAACAGTTACGTCATGAAGTTTCTCCCCCCCGCTGCACCACTCCAGTCACACAGCACTTCGCCCACACACACTTTTAAAAATTCATGTTTTTATGAGTGCAATTATTTGTTACCAGTAGTTGCGTAAAAAATTTCGTCTATTCCATTTTGATATACCCACAAATTATATGTTTACATTGGGGGGAGGAGGGGGACATCACAGTAGCCCCCCCACATGCACAAACGTAAAGTGAACTCGTGACACTTTGTTTACTCGTGAGAGTCCAACTTGACAGAACCAGGAACAAACAATCGCAACCATAATAATTTCCATATTTTTAAAAGTATGTGTACAAAAGGGGAGGGGGAGACACTTACCGTAAAGTTGGCCCCTCAAGAAAGTAAACATAATCGTTTTTTTGAAAGAATAAATGCGGAACAATCCGGGACAGGCGAGGAACAAACGATCGTAACGATAAAAATGTCAATTTTCAAAAATGGAGGGAGGAGGGCTACCGTGAAGTTTCCCCCTCTCCCCATGTAAACCATACCATATGTGGGCCTATAAAAAAACGGAACAAATGAGAATTTATTCGGAACAAACTATTGCAATCATAAAAACATAACTCTTTAAGAGTGGTGAGGCCAACTTCACGGACGTCACGAGGGTGTGCCCACTTGCCACTTGAGAGACTTGTGTTGAGAAGGTCAACTACTACTGTCAGCCTACACACACTTGGTCTAGCGGGACTATTGCACTCGTGAGCTAATCAACACATTAACACTCCAGTTGGCATTCAGATGGCTACTGAGCGAGTTAAGGGGACTGGCATCCCCCCCCCCCCCCCCCCGTGCTTTGAATCTTACCATTCGCCCGGTATAGCAGCATATTTACACTAACAAGGTTGTGCCGAGGAAGGTAAAGTTTAGAGGAAGTGTACCCGCATGAGTGGGGGAGAGAATGGGAATTCATTTATAGGTAGTCCGTCACCTGCAAACCAAACAAGACTAAAGTGATGCCATTGTCCGTATGAACATTGGTGTGAGTTTTTTTTTCTCCCTTATTTACCAACCATAAATATATTATTGACTGTGTAAGCTAATACTTTGTCCTGTTACCGAAATGGTTTCGACTCCTGTCACTTGAATTGGATATGTATTGTCTTCGTTTACGTTACTTCTTAATATTCACTCTATTTTTTTCGAGTTGGAAAATTTGCGAGGTCTGCTGTAGCCATCACACAGGGGGGTGGATGAACATACGTAATATTATACTGTGAAGGCTAATATAATGTTCTTTTTTAAAAAGAGGAAGAAAAGTTGCGAGGAAAAACCAAACACGTATCACAGCAACGCTGTAGAATAGTGCAATTAAATTAACTTAATACCCGAAGAATAAAAAAAAAAGCAGTTTCGGTATCTTTGATTTTTTGATCGCAACGTTCTAGAAACGCTAATTTCAAGAAAAGATTTGTTGTTGTAATAAATAAATAATGGCATACATAAATATATATATGTTAGCTAACGTGTATGATGGATTAAGGAGACTGGGATTCGATTACCAGTCGGGTACAGTGGAGGTTCCTTTTTCCTTGCAATGCGAGTACCATTCCCTCTACTGGAAACTGAATAGATTATTTAAGTTAAGTATAGTTGGCACATTGATGATAAAACTTACAAATAAAATAAATTGTAAACCTAGAATATACTCTCCCCATTCAATTGTAATACTGTATTTTATTATGGCGTATCTTTTTATTTGGGGTTCTTTCATTGCTGATTTTAATAATAAGTCATAAATATGATTGATTAGTTTAATTCACTGTTGTTATGAATCTGAACAACCGGGATCTGCAATCTGATATCACACGTGGCTAATTCTCTTTATAGGGAGTTGTGCTGGGTGGGTTGTGTCAGGTGTGTGAGTCATGCTTGTTCCCTGAATGTGCCCGGCGCGGAATGTGTAAAGTTGCGATTAAGTTTCGATGATTTCGATGAAAATGTGTGTTTATTTTCATGTTAGATCAGATCTTATTATATCTATCTATCTATCTATCTATATATTTATCAAAAAGGACGTATAAAATATAATTACATAATTTTAATTAGAGTATTAATCACGTGTTCTCCTGAAGAAGTATATAGTGTTACCTGAGCTAGCTATGTACCCTGCAGCAGTATCTAGGGTTACCTGAGCTAGCTATGAACCCTGCAGTAGTATCTAGTGTTACCTGAGCTAGCTATGTACCCTGTAGCCGTATCTAGACTTTCCTGAGCTAGCTATGTACCCTGCAGCAGTATATAGTGTTACCTGAGCTAGCTATGTACCCTGCAGCAGTATATAGTGTTACCTGAGCTAGCTATGTACCCTGTAGCCGTATCTAGTCTTTCCTGAGCTAGCTATGTACCCTGCAGCAGTATCTAGTGTTACCTGAGCTAGCTATGTAGCCTGCAGCAGTATAGAGTGTTACCTGAGCTAGCTATGTACCCTGCAGCAGTATATAGTGTTACCTGAGCTAGCTATGTACCCTGCAGCAGTATATAGTGTTACCTGAGCTAGCTATGTACCCTGTAGCAGTATCTAGTGTTACCTGAGCTAGCTATGTACCCTGTAGCAGTATCTAGTGTTACCTGAGCTAGCTATGTACCCTGTAGCAGTATATAGTGTTACCTGAGCTAGCTATGTACCCTGTAGCCGTATCTAGTGTTACCTGAGCTAGCTATGTAGCCTGCAGCAGTATAGAGTGTTACCTGAGCTAGCTATGTACCCTGCAGCAGTATATAGTGTTTCCTGAGCTAGCTATGTACCCTGTAGCCGTATCTAGTGTTACCTGAGCTAGCCACAGTAGCTCCACGACTTATTTGGTGCTGACTGACAGCTCACAGCTGACTTCTGACACTCAATATTTAGGTATATACCTAAATTTTGACTGTCAGAAGTTACAGCTGTTAAACACATGTTTTTGAAGATCACATGGTTCAGCGTAGGGATACATAATTTGGTCTGGTAACTTTTCAAAGCCGTCAGCTTTCAGCTGTGAACTGTCAGTCAGCACCAAAGAAGTCATGGAGCTACTGTATGTACCCTGTAGCCGTATCTAGTATTACCTGAGCTAGCCACGTCTCCTGCAGCAGTATCTAGTGTTACCTGAGCTAGCTATGTACCCTGTAGCCGTATCTAGTATTACCTGAGCTAGCCACGTCTCCTGCAGCAGTATCTAGTGTTACCTGAGCTAGCTATGTACCCTGTAGCCGTATCTAGTATTACCTGAGCTAGCCACGTCTCCTGCAGCAGTATCTAGTGTTACCTGAGCTAGCTATGTACCCTGTAGCCGTATCTAGTATTACCTGAGCTAGCCACGTCTCCTGCAGCAGTATCTAGTGTTACCTGAGCTAGCTATGTACCCTGTAGCAGTATCTAGTGTTACCTGAGCTAGCTATGTATCCTGTAGCAGTATCTAGTGTTACCTGAGCTAGCCACGTCTCCTGCAGCAGTATCTGGTCGAGGGCGACCTCCAGCACGGAGTCCAGGATTCTGAGACTCCCGACAATGTCCGACTCTTCATCACAAGCGACAATGCACTGGCCCACCATGTCAGGGGGGCGATTCTTCATGCCTCGCGAAACTTCGTAAATGGACACAACAACAAGAGGTACCACCCCGAGTAGGGGTAAACGTCAACAAGTTTTTGATTTTATAGGATCGACAAGAAAGTAGAAGCTCGTTTCAGTTTAGCGTCACCATTTTTTTTTTCCCAGTCACTCAGCGCAAGTTACGGATTATTATCATCTGGACCACACTTCACTCCTTAACTAAGACGTTGAATTTTATTTGTATACTAAACTCGGAACCAATTATACCTAACTTTCTTTTGGAGCACTTGAATACTAAGATTATTAAGACCCGGTGAGATCCTAAACCTAAATCTTTGAGGGGCGAGATTAGTCACTGGCCAAAGGTATAACGTCTCAATAATAATGTCACGACAGAGTTCTGGAAGCTGGAAATAAACTCGTAGGAAAATAAAATCAGTCAAATTTGAAATTAATCCAATTCCTTCAATCCAGGCCTACTGACAGTTTTTTTGTTGTTGTTGCAAACGATACGTTTATTGCCAACTTTCCCCAGCTATTTATCCCCGCGAGTGAAAGAAGCCCCAGTGTCCGCGTCCTGGGAATGTCCGAGACAGTCTAATCGGCTGGTCTGCCCGTAGGAGAGGGAGGGTTACTCGGTAATCTAATTAGCGCGGTGTCTGCAACCTAATTACCGACTTTGTCCCAAGTCACCGCGATGCGTGCACGTCACTGGTAGCGGGGCGAGTCCCGGAGATGGTTAGCATGTGCAGCGGTTGGGCAGACGTCAATTAATAATCAGTACTTGTATGAAAACATATAAAAATGTATATATAAATGATTTTTTTTGTGCAAGTTCTGATTATTCCTATAATATTCCTACAAAATGTTGTCTCACCTAAGTAAGTTTTAAAATTAGTTCCACCCCCTCCTTCAAAGAGAGATATCAAATTCACCGAATTACTAATCCTTTTTTCTCATAATGTTTTCATAAATGTTTTATTAACTTTCCCTAGCCACTAAAATGAGAAAATCAATATTTTTTTCCAGCACGTCTTATTACTCGCCCGAACTATATGCATTTTTAACTGAGCTAATTATGTAAAGATGCGTTAGGTAAAATTTATAATAAATGTACTCTTATTTGCTTGGATAAAGCGTGAAACAATTTAGGTAAAACTATTCTCAGTGCACCCGTCCCTAGATTCGAACCTCGATCTTCCCGTCCCCGGAGAACCAGACTGGATCGAACTAACTTAATTTCCGTGCCCACCGATGCGGGTAAGGGGCCATGCATGTATTATGTAACGTAATTTTAGGCCTTTTTAGACCCATCTTTCCCTTATCACGCTCCGTAACGCTTTGGCAACCCTCTCCCCCCTTACGTAACGCTTCCAGTTTCAACTATAAAAAACACATTTTCCTCATGTCATTTTCGAATGGGGTGGTTTTTTTTAATAGACTAGTTATTTTCGCGTCGGATCTTATAAGTTTAAAATAAATAAGATTATTGAATAAAGGATGCTAATTCTAGTCACACAATTTTATTTATATTTACAAAAAACATGATTTTAAAAGTGTGGAAAAGCTTAAGTTGATACATGACTAGATCATTTTTTTAAACATCTTCATTACGTTACGCTAACCTAAACCCCCCTCCCCCCCCCTATGTCACGCAGAGTAACGTTACGGTTGACCGCCCCCCTCCCCCTGTGCATCACGTAATACATGTATGGCCACTAAGGAGGCGTCCTTAAATTACGTAAAGGGGGTTCAGTATTTTCTTACAAGGGTAAAGGAGGGGGGTGTCAGAATCAATCTTACAAGGGTAAAGGAGGGGGGTGTCAGAATCAATCTTACAGGGGTAAAGGAGGGGGGTGTCAGAATCAATCTTACAGGGGTAAAGGAGGGGGGTGTCAGAATCAATCTTACAAGGGTAAAGGAGGGGGGTGTCAGAATCAATCTTACAGGGGTAAAGGAGGGGGGTGTCAGAATCAATCTTACAGGGGTAAAGGAGGGGGGTGTCAGAATCAATCTTACAGGGGTAAAGGAGGGGGGTGTCAGAATCAATCTTACAGGGGTAAAGGAGGGGGTGTCAGAATCAATCTTACAGGGGTAAAGGAGGGGGGTGTCAGAATCAATCTTACAAGGGTAAAGGAGGGGGGTGTCAGAATCAATCTTACAGGGGTAAAGGAGGGGGGTGTCAGAATCAATCTTACAGGGGTAAAGGAGGGGGGTGTCAGAATCAATCTTACAGGGGTAAAGGAGGGGGGTGTCAGAATCAATCTTACAGGGGTAAAGGAGGGGGGTGTCAGAATCAATCTTACAGGGGTAAAGGAGGGGGGTGTCAGAATCAATCTTACAGGGGTAAAGGAGGGGGGTGTCAGAATCAATCTTACAGGGGTAAAGGAGGGGGGTGTCAGAATCAATCTTACAGGGGTAAAGGAGGGGGGTGTCAGAATCAATCTTACAGGGGTAAAGGAGGGGGTTTATTAGAATCCATCTTACGTAAGATTATTTTATCAATTTTTATGGCGAAACAAAATAAAAATTGTCAGAAAATAAATGTATTAATTACAAAATTCCACTTAAATTTAATTCACTTATCATGTGTTACACCTAATTTTACCGAAATTAAAGAATTCTAAAATTTCATTCCACTCAATTTAATACCAACTCTTATGTCTAAAAAAAAATCTAATTTATGAAATCATAAAAATTACGTAAGAAAGAGTGGAAACGCGAAAGGGGGGATGTCAAAAATCATGAAAAAAAAAGCCTTACGTCATAATTTAAGAAATGCCCCTAAATGTAAAATAAATATAGGAATTGGAAAGCTAATTTATTTATGTTATTAGTAAACACTGTTTAAGCTTAATAAACTATAAAGATAGATTAAATAGATAAGTTATTATATTTGTTAGTTACGGTTATAGCCGCATCTAAATATCATATTCTTTAAATTGCAAAATGACACCTGGTTCGATTCCCATGTTCAGGTGTCATTTTACAATTAAAAGAATATAAATAACTATAAAGTAAAGATGTATTTATAGATTCAAACCGACAAGTGATGCATTGGAAGTACTTGGGACTACTTGTTTAGTGATACAGTCCGATCATTGTCTGTTTGGTAAACAATGACAGCTCCCAGAACCTTCCCGATAGTGCAAACTTTCAAAGCACACAAGTTTTTAATGAATCATCTCACTAATGATGGGACAGGCGTCACACAAACACACAAGGTGACTAACACGGTCTAATGTTTCCTCTCTTCAACCAAAATACACAACGCACCAAAACCCACAAGCGCTTGGACAGGGATGGGAAAACTTTTTTTCAAAAAGATATTTAACACAAGCACACAAGAATTCAGGGACACAAACATTTTACTGAATCAGTGAGCACGCGGGCTAAATGTGATACTTATTAAGTCTGGTTTGCCGACGACGGGTAAGACGGGGTTCGAATCTCAGCCGGGCATACTAAGATTTTTTTTTTCTAAACGATTTATCACTCTTCCTCCACGCAAATACATTTCTCAGACCTACCCCATAAACGTCAAAATGATACAAGTCCAAACATATGGTGCTAAAAATAGTAATGATGATGATGATGATGATGATGAACCCGTAGGTTGGTTTGATGCACTTCCCATCCAGCTAGTGCTTGATAAGAGCTCATGCCTTCGGATGGTTAGTGTTGTCCGCACCATCTGGTAGAAAGCACGCGTACTAGAGACGTGCAAAATATGTTGTGCTACCTACCTACCTACCGTAGCCCCATGGCTTCTTTGGTGCTGACTGACAGCTCACAGCTGACGGCTTTTAAAAGCTACCAGACCAAATTATGTATCCCTACACCGAACCATATGATCTGAAAAAAACATGTGTTTAGCAGCTGTCAATTCTGACAGTCAAAATTTAGGTATATACCTAAATGTTGACTGTCAAAAGTCAGCTGTGAACTGTCAGTCAGCACCAAAGAAGCCATAGGGCTACTGTACCTACCTTGTCTAACACCTGTTCAATGCCAAACCATTCGCTCAAACTTCCATCCCCCTTAAGGCCATATGTACAGAAATTTTTTTTTTCACCATTCAAAAGAGTTTTTTTCTGTGAAATGTTACACACCATAAATATATTTTTATGTATTTTTTCTAACGAGCTATGAGGGTAAGAAACTTCCATTTTTACGTTTTCCAAATCAGGTTTTAGGCCACAGTTTTTGAAATAAAAATTTGAAAATTTAAATTTAGTATCTTTAATACTATGCCTATTTGATAAAGCTGGGATTTTACCGTAGGTAGAAGCATACTCTATATATGTATACTTAAAGTTCCCTTAAAATCAACACAATTCAACAATTGTTTACTAATACTAATTAATCTATAAATATTAAATATTAGTATTCATACGATTTATAGATGTGTATACTTAAGATAAAATATATATTCAGATTTAAATATGAAACCATTTACTGAATAACTTGATTTCCGTATGACATTAAAATATGCACTGAAATTCCAAGTTGGCTCGCCAGATCAAAACTTTGTAGGGAAGTGTAGCTTAGTTTACAAGAACGGGTGATATCGCCCGCCTCCACAATTCGCGCAACACACAGCGGCTACTCCAGCTGTATTATCACAGAAATCCAAGTAATCTGCCGTCCATGCGAGATTTCTGTTTGAACGATCATTCATAAGTTGTCTCTTGAAATAATTAGCCTCATGTTTTAGTGATATTGATCTTTATATCAATGCCGGAGTTATTTCATTATTGAAACATGTTGTAGTAATTTAAAGATTTGTGTTTTATTTGTGATCTCTGTGAACTGTAAAGAATATATATATATAAAATTATTAAAATAATAAAAAATGGTTTCTTCCATTACAAAATGGAAAACGTCAATCTTTGAAACCGAGAATGAGCATAATGTATTATATGGGCAGATAGGCTTTATGTTTATTTTATATATTAAGGGTTTTCCAGAATCAATAACACAGAATATACAATTTAATAAACAATAAATGGCTGTAAGCGATAGCCCAAGGCTTCGACACATCGCATATCAAGAATGAGGAAGTAAATACTTAACATTTGAAAGCACTTTTTACAGCCATTGTAAAAATAATCTTTTTCATGAAAAATAAAGTAATTTAGGCAGTTTATAGTGTTTTAATTTCTTAGCTATTTGAACTAGTTTAGTTGTTATCTATGCAGAAAAAGGCATTATTTTATATAACTTAAATTGGCAAAACTTATTACCCTGAACACAACTTGTGAATGTGAGGAATGCCAGGCCTACCCTGTGGTTCGGATTCCACGTTAAACTGTAGTTCTTCCATTTCATTTCACAATCACCCTAACATTACACATTAGCGTAAGTGCGTATAACCCGAACGGGTAGTAAGACGCGGTGCTAATTATAATAAAATACCCTGAATACATTAATATACATATAGTAAAAATAGTTTCATGATCTTCAATTTAGTGAGAACTGCAATTATTAATATCATTTAAATTATCTATGTTTTAATATGTATCTATATTTTTAATTAGAGGTAAGAATATTTATACTGTCAGACTTAGATATTGGTTCATATGGGATTATCTGCATGATAAATTTTATTGATCAATTACATTTTAATTAACATTAAAATTTTGTGATTATCTACATTTTAAATCATCTGGACGATTTGCCTCAAATTAGTTAGCCATAGGCTATAGGTAAATATAATGTGTGCATAGATGGTGATTATGAAAGCATTTATATATATATATATATATATATATGCATTTTACTTTAAGTAGCAAGCCCAAAATGTCAAGTGGTTACAATTAAATTGATTATATTGTTCAAATATTTGTTAATTTTAGGAATACTGCAAGTTTACACGGTTAAAAAGAATTATTGAACTCTAAGACATATACAACATCCAGAAGAAGGCCGAGAATTGAACAAATAATAAATATTACACCCCTACCAGAAATCGATCCCGAAACCTTTTGCGCTGTAGACCATCCTGCTAGCAAGTGAGCTAACGTGTCGGGCTATGGTACTATCATTATATCACATGTATAGCCTATATTTTCTTACGTTCTCTCCCACAGCTGTAAAATTATTAATTGAGTGGCCTCTTGAAAATATGCTTGATAAGAAATAGATTTTTTTATCGCCTTAAAAATGGTATGAATGCAAGAATCTACGTTTAATCTGGCAATTTTTCCAGCCTTTTATATGGCTTACATTTTGGAAACTATTATATTTGAATATTTAGAATTTCTCTGTTAATCAGGTCAAGTTAGATGTAGTCTATAATGATGTTCCAATCAGTGAGATATCCTGTTGGGTACCTAAACAATATAGGAAGGTATAGTATTGATTATTTATATATTTCGAACTCACTTAGAGAGTAATTTTAGGCCCAAGTATGATATTATAGTAGTAATTGATGTTTGCATTTGCAAGTGTGTAAGCACTCTGAATTTACTTCAAATGAAAAACCGCTATTTACTATTGTAACGACAGTCTTTCTACCAATTTTTTTATTATTTTTTTGAAAATAAATAATGTAATGAAATAATTATTTTATTCACAAAGGAATGTCGTTTATTACATATGAGTCATAAAAAAATATGTGTGTGAAAGAGAAAGAACGATTTTTATTTGAATTAATTTAATCAAAATAACTAAAGCATTACTATCCAAACAAGATGTAGCTTATAAACTTATATATAATCGCTCTCCTATGTTTTTAGGTACTTTGAATTATTTAGTGATTAGGTTTGGAGGTTTGAGTTATTCTATGGTGCAAGGAGAAGGAAACACATTTTTCTAGTAAATGCACCCTATTTACGTGGAGAGTGGATGGGGAAACTATAGAAAGAAAACTCATGTGGCAAGCCACCTAAAAAATATGTAAAAATTATATATTTTTATTATTTGTATAGGTAAATTATTAATAAACCTAACTTTTATTTTTGTAAACTCGAGTTTATTGCTGCAAGTTCCTAGTAATTTTTTGAATAAATATTTTTGGCCTGATTCACCAACTGATTCAAGTCCTTATCGAAGTTTAGCTTTATATAATATATGCACACTTTGAAAAAAAATATTATTATATGTCACATGACTTGCACAAATGAACAACGTAATCATCAGTCTTGTTCAATTTTCTCTCTCTCATATATATATATATAATTACAACTTATATAGGTGTATAAAACATATTTATCTTTATAATACGCTTTATCTCTATTGCAAAATCATTAGTTGCCTGTTCTTTATTAGAATAAATAATATACATTTTGAGATAATTTAGGCCCTAATATTTTTTTCTATTACAGAGAAGACATATGTGATACGGAGTACATGTCCGGTGTGGAAGAACTCCCTCCCTCCCCAATTGATAACAGTATTAGCTATAAGTATTCTGATGTTGAATGTACCTATTCAGAATTCCAAAGTTCTGAGGAAGGTGATAGTTGTGAGATTAATTCAATAGAAAATGAAGAATTTTGAGTTGTATAGGAAAGTGATGATGACATACCTAGATTATTGATGAGAATGATATCTCCGTCAAAAATAATATAACAGGAATGGATAGATATTTAATATTTTCTTAACCAAATGTAAATAACCCCACCATTTGTACCATGGGTAGGTCCAACTGTGAAAAAAATATGTCCGCGGTTTGCCCCCCCTCCCCCCAATTTAAAAATTCAAGTTTTTTATTGCAATCGTTTGTTCTTCGCTTGTTACGGATTGTTCCGCAAAATTTTCGTTTGTTCTGTTTTGATAGGCCCACAAATGATATGTTTACATTGGTGGGACCAACTTCACGGCAGCCCCCCCATTTTGGAAAATTTACATTTTTATGGTTGCAATCGTTTGTTCCGAATTGTATCGCAAAAAGGCTCGTTTGTTCCGCATTTGTTCTTGCACAAATGGGACATGAACTTGTGACATTTTATTTACTCGTGAGGGGCCAACTTCACGGTAGCCCCTCCACTTTGAAAAATCCATGTATTTACGATTGCATTCGTTTGTTTCGGGTTGTCCCACAAATATTTAGTTTGTTCCGTTTTGATAATCTCACAAATGATATGTTTACATTAGTAGTATCAACTTACGATATCTCCCTCTCAATTTTGAAAATTGAAATTATTATGGTTGCGATCGTTTGTTTCAGATTGTTTGAAAAAAAAATTACGTCTTGATACGTACCCAAAATTAATTATCATACTTTAACATTTGACATACATGAATTCGCCCTTCTCCCCCTTTAAAAACTTTTTTATGATTACAATAGTTTTTTCTTCGCTAGTTCCGGATTGTTCCGCAAAAAATCAGTTTTTCCGTTTTTATACGCTCACAAATGATATGTTTATTTTGGACCTCCATGAAGCTGCTTCACCGTCCTTTTCCCCTAATAACATTAAAAAAAAGTTATGATTGCAATCGTTTGTTCTTAGTTTGTTCCGGATGGTTCCTTAAAATAAACGCACATTTCGTTTTGGCAGGAAAACACAAGATTTATTTACACTAGGAGTGTGGATTGACACCTTTATGGCAACCATATTCGCCACATGAACACACACAACTTTTAAGAATCGATATTTTATCTTTGCAATCAATAATTCGTTCTTGGTTCATTTAGATTTCTTTTTGCGAAGATTTCCATTTATTCCTATTGTAAAGCCTCGATAAATTTTTCTAGTAGTAGCTCTCTCACATTCTTTCAAAACTTGAACATTTTTTATTTAAAGTTTGTTGTTAGTTTCTTTGAGTTCCTTGACATGTTTATCTTTATTTTGTTCTGAATTTATTTTTAAAAAATGTGTTTATTTCATGTTGATAGTTTTAAAATTAATATATTTTTATCACTATGTTAAGCTCCATTTCCTTCCCTCAACTAGATAAAATATAACAAAGTTTGTAATTTTGGTTTTATAACTTTATTAGTTTGTTCCAGATTATTGTGCATTATATTTTAGTTTGTTAGTTCTTATATCTCTTACAAATGCTAAATAAACTAGTGTCACTAGTAATGATGGCCTTTTGTATGTGCGACCTGTATGGTCACACAGAGCCCAAGTAAAGAATTGTCCCACACTCTGTGTCTAGAGTATGAAAAATATTGCCTTTGATTCACCCATTATGCACAAAAAAGCAATAAAAAGGCGAAGCAAGTCAGAAATACAAAAACTAGGGAGATCTTGGTCTACAACTTATTGCATGCCATAAAACTCATAGTAAAAAAATATTTTTATGGACCTCACTTCCTCCTAAGCTCCAAAAGATTGGTTTCGTCTACTTGTGCAGTTGTGAAATTACCGAAAGATACACGAGATCTCCTACCCCCTCAAGAGAGCTCATAACTAGGTTACCCTAAAGTATTGACATCGCACCTTTCTTTTGTTTGCTACTATTACTGTTAAGATGTAGTAAATAGTATCTTTGACCACAAAGAGACATGATTGGAAGAAAATGTCAACTATTCCAACTCTGACACGAAGAAGACTAAGAAATTCCTTGACGATAAAAATATTTTTTTCAAAACAAAATTTACTAAGCGGACCCAGAATAAATTTTCAAAAAAGTGATTAAAAATATCTATAGAATAGCCTGAAATTCTAAAAAAATTGCTACAAATTTGCCAAAAAAACAAACTAAGAATTTAAACAAAAAATTGAAATGAATGCACATGACTAAATCAAAAACGTTCTTTACAAATGGAAACTAAAAATAGCTATGCAATAAAGTATTTTAACAGATAAACTCTTGCATTCTCATAAATATAATAATGATTTACAAAAATTTACTTTAAAAGAATTCCCATCCCAACGCAACTTTTCACCGTTTAATTTCAGCGTCTAATCGGTTATGTGGATTTTACAAACATGACAAACAATTAGGATACATAGTTAATTTTCAACATTATCTTATCATCCCTACAACTGTTTGAATAAAAAGAATAGGTTTGAGTATCTATGCATTATAAAATATCGATATCATTTAAAAATATACTAATTTAACATAAGTTCCTGGATATTATTAAAACTGGAATGGGCTACCATGAAGTTGGCCCCTCTCCCCCCCAATGTAAACATACTATTTGTGGGCTTTTTAAAACGGAACAGACAAAAATTTGTGTCTAACAATCCGGAACAAACGAGTGCAATCAAAACACCATGAATTTTTAAAAGGTTTTTTTTAGGGGGGGGGGTTTCCATGAAGTTGGCCCTCATGAGTAAACAAAGTTTCAAATTCACGTACCATTTGTGCAAGAACAAATATACAGCAAACGAAACTTTTTGCGGAACAAACTCTATCGCAACCATGTAAATGCCAATTTTCCAAAGTGTATTGGGGGGGGGGGGGGGGTCTATCGTGAAGTTGCCCCCCCCAAATCCCAATATAAACACACCATTTGTGGATTTATCAAAATGGAACAAACAAAATTTTTTTCGGAACAATCCAGAACAAACGATTGCAATCATAAAAATTTGAATTTTTCATAATGATAGACCAACTACGGACGTAATTGACGGATATCCTGTCAGAAATGTATTCGAAGAGAACTCTACTGAATGTATTGCTCTTTTTGCAAGCTTATCAACACATCCCAGTCCTTGCTACTCAGATGCTTCATCACTGACCAGCCAACGAAATTATCAAACCCTAAGTTCAAACAGTTGACCCACGGAGTATCAGCTTACGTCTGTGCCTCTGTGCCGACAAAACAAGGCTGCTTAACGTACACTACCGTAATAAAGCTGAAGTCATGTATCCATGCGAAGCTCTAGAGTTGCGAGTGGTAGTAATGCCCTTAATGCACGCTTTACTTCCATCATACACTGCCCTAATTGCATTTACTAGCCATGCATCCCCACAATACTCTCTCAGAACATTCCATAACATACTCATATTCACCGGATCGCACTCATTCTTCAAACAAATGCACAATAAAATTTCTTCCTTACTGCCATACATTTCTCAATCACTTGTTGCAATGCAAAATATCTGGTCCATACAACCACTATTCAGCATGAAACCGCATTGCACACCCCAAATCTTGTCAGTTTTTTCACGCACCCTCTCAATTAAGACTCTCCCAAAAACTTTACCTAGAATACTCAAACTAATTGCCTTATGATTCTTACATTAATTCTTAACTGCCTTTGCCTTTGTACAAAGAAACAATGACAGCATTTTTCCAGTCATTGGAAATGTTCGAAATCCCAGCACACACAGTGAACAACTCACACAGTCTGGCAAAAAGTACCATATTTTAAATATAATTATTTTACATAACGTCAAATATCTAGTATTTACCTGCATCATTGGGCACGCAGATTAACCGTCAGGTTCTTTTAGTCTAGTTTGCCGGTGTCGGGGAGGTCAGGGTTCGAATTCCAGCCGGATGTACATAGAAGTGATTTTTATTATATGGTTTCCCCACATAGTCTTCTCACAAATTGACTCTAAATTATATCTTCCTAATCCCTTACCTACCAGCGTGATTAAACTGTGCCTAATCCAGGCGGGTAGTAAAATGCGCTGTAAAAACAAAAGTATTGAACAGGGGTTGGCAACCTACGTTACGCGTGCCAAGAGTGGCATGTGGAACGATTTTCAATGGCACGCTGAGCGATTTGAATAAAAATAACATAAAACGTTAATTTCTTAATAAAAGCCAATGATGTGAGTTCTAATAATTCTAATTACAACGGGTTTTATGTTTCAATGGTTTTTTTTCAAAATTTCAAAATAATATCTCCAGAACTTAAATTTTGCAAAACACATTTATAAATTTTGTATTTATTTTGATTTTTCTGATTTGTATTAAAATATTAAATATTCAAGAAACATTAGTTGTTTAATATCGATTTAGAAACATGTTGTTACATTTACATTTTACAGGATCACCTTAGATATGTTTTAGCAGCTGTACTAGTTAACCAGTATAAAATATAAACGATTTGGGTGGGTTTGGGTTGGTTGGCACGCTGAGCGACTTTGCGATATTACTTCGGCACAACAGTACTATAAGGTTGCCGACCCCTGTTATAGGTTATCAAACACGTTTCTATAGACTGTAGCCCACAACACTCCCCGAGTTTGTGAGTCCGGCAATCGGACTAATTTCAGTTTGAGAACCCCCACCACACACATATAAATAATTAAATAATTAATATCTCAATATATTTTACAGCTATCAAAATTGACATCCGTAGAACTTGTAGCTTTTCTGATTATTAATAGGAATAACACAAAGGGTATTGATGGGGGAGTTTTAATGGAAATGCACCCCCATTAACGAGAGATACAGAAGATAGGCAAACCCCTACTAATGCACTCGACCAAGATACGAACCTCGACCAGTCGACTAGTCTCCGGTGTATTAGAACTTGACAATTTAATTGGGGGGTGGGGGGGGAATAACTTATGTAAATATTTCGTGCAGAATATAACCAATATTTCTATAATTTTATAGAAAACATATTATAAATGCGTGTCTTTCAAAGGCGTGACCGTTTTAAGCAACGGTGTAATTAGCTATTCTGGCCGTCAACTATGAGTCTTTCTGTGAACAATGGACTGTAACTTAGCTTATGTCAGCATCACTACAGTCTGTTTTTGTTAAGTAGAACAGTTTATAGACTACAAATAATTTTGGCAGTCAACATTGTCAACATTTTAAGATATTATTTGAATTATTTTATAGAAATTGATAATGTCTATTAGAATGTCGATTTTGATGGGTTTCCCAAATTATAGATACATATTTTATTTCCCCTAGAAATCAATAAACGTCACCTAACCCTCCCTACCTACTTTTTTAAGCACCTTGTCTTACTACCCGTTTGAGTTATACGCTTATGTTTTATTATTACGCTAAAATGTTTTAGGGATGAGCAAAGCTGTATTTATAGGACTGTTCCCCGAATTTGTGTAGAGGGAGAGTGGAGAACCATTTTGGAAAAACCACTTTCAGTATTATCGACCTAGGTTCGAACTTCAAGCTCCCCGTAGTCCGTCGGCAGTCTAGTCTGTGAGAATAGCGCCTTAGACTACGCGGCCACGGAAGCGGGTCAAATTTTGTTCTTACAGTTTTAATATGAATTGTAGTGAACATCTAATGACTAAACCAAAAGTTAAAATAGGAATACAAAAAATGCCGGAGCCTTTCTGGAAATTATTGGTTTAATATAAAAAAATATTCCAGATAAAATGATTGCATCTTTAATAGAGGTACAACTTTGCAATGAAGTTTTCTCTTACTTCAAAATAGTTGCGGATGTATATCAATATTAGAGATATCTGCTTTTGTAAAAAAAAAAACGGTACGCTTTAAGTCGTTTCTACGGAAAAATGAAACATACAATGCAAAGATACAAAAATTTAATCGAAATCATTAGAGCCTATTTCAAGAAAATCATGTTTTTCTCTTTTCTATTGTTCAGTAAACTGTCCTCAACTTAAGGGGTAGATCAATGACAATTCCAAAAACCCTTTGGAAAACCCTATGAAAACCCTAAATTTAAACCCGATCGGTAAAATGGTTTCGGCTCTAGGCCGAGTAACAAATAGACAGATGATATTGCGAAACCCAGTTTTTTTGGGTTCAAGGGGGTCATGAAACGTCTACGTCCATCAAATTCTAGAATTCAAATTTTTTGTTTACGATCACAATACTTACTCTCCCCAAAGGTATGCGAGAAAGTTATAAAGATTGAGCTAGGAATTAGTCTGCGGCGAGTTGGCAACCCTGCCTAGGTCAAGTACTGTTAGTACATCCGGAGGAAATACTAGCCTTCCCTTCATCTTATTAGTGAGGACACGTGGTAAGTTGCTAAGAGGTGATGGAGGTGATGGTCCCCGCTCCCTTGTTCCTCCTCAACAGTTTACTTGGGTTCTTCTAAGGCCCAGTCTACAATCAGTCGCACCCGCAACACGTGCTATGTTTGTCTTCGGCTTAAACAAAGACTGTCTACAATAAAATGTCAGTAATTATTTCAACTAATATGACTCCATCATCAAAGCCATATTTAAGTTTACAAACATGAGTTTTTTTAGCACCGTGCCTTACTACCCGTTCGGTTTATACGATTATGTACTAATTATGCTTATGGTTTTAAGGATGATGAAGGCTATATTTATATAAAATGTATCCGCGTTTGTGTAGAGTGTGGAGAACTATTTTGGAAAAAAACCCACCCTCATTAGGGTCTACACCCGACCTAGAGTCGAACCTCAATCTTCCCGTCATCAGCAGTGTAGTCTACTGAAAGAGTAGCGCCTTAGACCATGTGACCACCGAAGGGGGTAACTTATTAAATTATTACTCTTATTAAATAATTTAAAATACAATACCTTTTAATATATTTTGACGGACTGTTATGCTTGATAAAATAAATAATTACTCTAATCTAGATTTGTTTCTGATTGCCTGGACGCAAGCCAACGCAACAACATAAACACAGAAGCTGGGCAACGTTCATCTCCTTCCGACAAGCGGGTCCGACATACGACTGCGCTTGCGTATGCTTCTGTAGACAGTCAATATTACGAGTCTGAGTCAGACAAGCGAGTGAGATTTTCGCGGTCAACATTGCTACTATCTATTAAGTGTCTTGACGTATAATTACATAAAGGCATTATTAGAAGCTAATGTAACTGTCAAAAACCGTTCTTCCAACCATAATCCCACTATAGCTGCATTCAATGACAACAATCTTGTGTGATGACAACAGGTGTAAGTTTACAACAATTTCATATGCTTGTAAAGTCAAATTATCATATGAAGAACCCTATCTGGCAACTAGAAAATCTAATAGCTTTATTTTAACGTATTCATACGTCAAGTCATTTGATATTCAGCTGTCACTTTTTTTTAGTTACTATCACTACCTATAAAATGACACTAACAACCTTAAAATGTTATCACTGTTGAAAAATTGGGTTGTATTTTCTAAAAGTTTCTTCCTACGAAAATCCTACTGTAGCTTATAGGCGTGTAAAGGTATCTATATTTAAAGTTGTTATTAAATTAACATTTTGACCATAAATAAATGAAAAATTTAAGTCAACAGAGGATATCACAGCAAGATTTTTTTTTATCCGCGAATGAACCAAAGAAAAATTAATGGTATTTGTTTTTACTGATCCTCAGTAAAGAGAAGAAGAAAAATTTCTCGCACTTTTTTTCAAAATACAAACATAACTTCAATTGATGTTTTTGCGGACGTGAAGGAGCGAACCCACGAACCGGTTCCGGTCTGCGGACCATTGCTTGGGAAACACTGACTGACTAAACCTAAGTCACAGACAAGGTATACCATCAGACCCACAGATTTCAAGTTAAAATGGCTGCGCTCATTGGGAGAGCTTGAGTCCTTCAACACGTGTATCACCGGGTGCCATCAAGGGTCATTAAAAAAAAAAGAGCTAATTTTAAACATAGTTTCACAAGAAAGAAGTAGACAAATACCATTCTCGAGTCGATCGGCTAGATTCCACAAAGCTAGGTCCAGGTACGGACTCAACATCCTCTTCAACATATCTACCTCGCAAAGAGCCTACTCAGACTGTTATCAGTGAGTCGTTTAGCAACTGTACATTTGGAAATGGTTTTTATCACTGAGTATTGACACTAGCGAACCCCCTTGTTGATGGACTAAACCTGGCTCCTCAAGGAGCAAAGCGAAACTTCCGTAAGGCTGAGGATCTGGTGTCTTGTCCACCTTTGTCTATGACCTAGTGATATTTCTTAGCGAGGATGTGTCAGACCTAAAGTCTGTTCAGCGTGGGAATTGTTTTCTGAAAGGCCTTTTTCCCTACCAGAAAGCTATTATATAGTAGGATTTTGGTAGGAAAAAAGACCTCTCAGAGAGTAATTCCTACCGTGAATGGAGTATAGTCAGCCCCATGATCAGAACCAAACCTCTTCTGACACATCTGTTCTAAGCTGCCCTACCCTGACATTTCCTTTGACGTGGAATGGCGGTAGGAAGGGTAAGTATACTTCATACACGGCAGGGGAGGTGGTGACAGCTAGCAGAAGGTTCTTTGTTGCAAACATTGGCTCAAAGTTCAATTCAGAAATCAATACATTGTTCTTGGTAATAATTTTAATGATTATATTCTATACATCCTTTTTGATTAATTTGGCGATATGATAAGATCTGATCTAACGTGGTAATACTCGAAATTTACTATTATTTAACGATACCTTTAGCAGTAAATGTCAATGTGGGGCAGCATCCTTCTGTCACTATCTATCGGCCACCCAGGCGAAATCTTCTCGGAAAGCAAGTCAGGGAGGGGCACAAAAACGGCTGCATCCCGTCACTAGAGAAATATTCTAGAAGCTAAGACTTCGTAGTTACACCTTTTGGCAAGCGTTGGCCTCGTCACTAGCTGGTAGTCCCCGAGCTGTCCGGGTGTTTGTACGTCATAAGAATACATATTTTCATAGAGATCAGTGAATCTTAGTCGGAACTTGACGCATTCCACGCCGGGCCCAATCTAGGAGCAATCATGATCCAAACATTTTAGTTGGCACAACTCACGCTAAAGGGAATTAGCGGTGCGTGTGATATCTGATTGCAGATCTCGGTTGTTCAGATTCGTAACAACAGTGAATTAAACTAATCAATCACATTTATGGTTTATCATTAAACTCAATAATGAAAGGACCCCAAATAAAATACAGTATTACGATAGTGTCACCCGAACGTTGTGGAATTATATTTCATTACCACCCGCTCATAGGGAAAGTGCTCCTTACATACATCCTCAATAATTTCTTTGGAATAGGTTGACATTAGCTACTTCCAGCCAATGTTTGCAATAAATAGCCTTACGATAGATGTTTTCACCTCTCTAACCCAACCATCGATGGGTATACAATCTTAGGAAGGGTGGATAAAAAAAAAGATTTCTCAAAGTTCCTTTCTAATACTTCTACTTGTGTTATAAAAGTTATTACCTTGGTCCCTGAGATACTTGTAAACACAGCTTAAAAGTTAAAATTTTCCCATCTTAAAAAAGTCCAAGAATCCACATATTTTCCTGGGAAACGAAAGGAAGGTTCTTTTGAGGGGTGGGGGAGAGAGCTGTCAACATTGTTAACATTTTAATTAAGATTTTTATTAGTTTATAGGTATTAATATCTATCAAAAGTGACATCTGCAGATCCGATGACTTGACGTCCGGAAAAGTGGATCTAATAACTTTTCTAACGGTTTTAGATAAGGCTCTTCCTATAAAAATTGGACTGTATAGGAGCATATAATAGATATTTGTGAATCGAATTATGTTATTTAATATGGGGGTCACAACATAAATTTTATTATCATTTGTATTTTCCTCCTCCCTTGTGTGTTCTCCTACCGTAGGACAGCTCCACCCAGTGACGCTATAAACGTACTTTATTCCTGGAGTTTATAAAATTCTGATCGACTATTTTAGCGCCTTAAGAGCCCGTCTCACCCAAAGGATAGTAGCTAACCTACCCGCTTCAGTAGCCGCATGGTTTAAGGAGTCACTCTCACAATAGACTGGATTTTCAATGATGGGAAGATCGGGATTGGTTAAAAAAAAAGAAGAAGAAGAAAGTGTACATAGTTATTTATCGTGTTAAATACACCTCCAGATAGCCATTTTGAGTAAGGTCGAGTCATTTTGAGTAAGATCGTTTGAGATATTTATAAAAAATTTAATCAAAAGATCAGACATAATTAAATAACCTTTAATTTTTTAGCTAGAATTAAATCACAATTCTGTTTCGAGGCATGATCATATGGCATCAGCATGACATATGACAGATCAAGGGCTGGCCTCTCTCTTGATTTCTGGCTACTAACCAAGAGCTCCCGGGTTCGGAGCCTGGTAGTACCATATATATTTTTCCGAAGGGGAATTGTTCATATAGTTAATTAGACTTATGTTAAGTTTAATACTTCTACTGGCATCACATAATAATCAACATCACCACATTGTGCCTCAACCTCAAACCAGTAGAAAACCTGGAATGTCTAAAAAAAAATCGATCAAACCGTTTCGGCTGTAACCCCAGGAATAAACAAACTTGTAAAACTAATCTTTTTTGCTTTAGGGGGCACTTAAAACGTCAAGATTAATTACAATCATTAGGTTTAAACTTTAAAATGTTCTCTATTACAATAATTTATCTATATTAAAAAATAAAAATCTCTGCTTTTCCATAACAAGGCGTTGTCGAGTTTATGTTTATATAATTATCGCATTTCAAGAGTTTTAGTTATATTTCACAAAATTCCTGACCAATTTTATAGAATCAATTAAGACTTTTCCTTGCCCTGAATAGTTGCCTAACTTTACCCTAATCCACATTATGACAGTCTGAATTTAATAGAAAGGACAACAAAAACAAGACGCTTGGGTTTCAAAATAGAGACGATGCTAACTAGAATATCACCCGCTTCGGTGGTCTAAGGCGCCACTCTCGCAGTATACTTGATTGCCGATGACGATGAAATCGAGGTTCGAATCTCGGTACTGAGGAGGGTTTTCCCTCAATTGTTTTCCACGTTCACTCCACGCCAAATGCGGGTACACTTCCTATAAATTAACCTCCCTAATCCCTATGACCATTAGCGTAATTAGTAGATAAGAATCGTATAACCCTAAGACGCGGTGCTAAAGAAAACACTAGAATATCTATTTTGATGATATTTTATATGGTGCAGAGCTACAGTCGTCGCCATTGTCGATGGCAACTGAAAGTGGAGTAGTCACTGTAACAAATCACTAAGCCTTGTTGCCAGATGTCACTCTAACACATGCAGTAACTGTGGGATACATTCAAACAAAGATTGAAAACATGTTACTAACAAGGTATATCCTTTTTCTTTACGAATTGACATATTTGACAGCTAAAAAAAGTTATTAGATCGACTTTCACGCCATAGGATCTGCAACTGCCACTTTAGATATATATCATTTTCATTTATTCGAGGTATTTAACGTGCACTTACTGAATCGACTGATTATATCATCATACGAGAATTTCTATGAGCGAGAGCAAAAGGGCCTACCAATTTTGCCGAGAAAGATATTTTCACATACCTTCCAGAGTTCTTTAACATGCCACAATCGGCATGAGACCAACGGTTTTACTTCCCTCTGTAGGAAGTTGTGCTACGGATTTTTAATGCTCAAGAAAAATCGGTCAACCTCAGCTGGGTTTGAACTCAATTTACCACGAGACCAACGAGGCCGACAGTCAGATTTTTTTTCAATGCCTATAAAATATCACTAATTAAATAGTCGAATAATACCAAGGTTGACAGCAAAAAAATGTCTGTATTATCTAAACAGTTATCCAAATGTCCATCCGTAATAAAATCAAGGTATAGTTGATTGGTGAGAGTTTTCTGGCAGCCTATGATGGAAAGCGGAGGGGACTGAATTGTATCCATTCGGAATGGTATCCATTCCGATAGTTTTGTAATAAACTGCTTTTGTGAAAATCCTGAATTGTATCCACTGGAATTATATCCCCCAAAACCTGAATCGTACCCCCTCGGAATGGTATCCATTCCGATAGTTTTGTAATAAACTGCTTTTGTGAAAATCCTGAATTGTATCCACTGGAATTATATCCCCCAAAACCTGAATCGTACCCCCTCGGAATGGTATCCATTCCGATAGTTTTGTAATAAACTGCTTTTGTGAAAATCCTGAATTGTATCCACTGGAATTATATCCCCCAAAACCTGAATCGTACCCCCTCGGAATGGTATCCATTCCGATAGTTTTGTAATAAACTGCTTTTGTGAAAATCCTGAATTGTATCCACTGGAATTATATCCCCCAAAACCTGAATCGTACCCCCTCGGAATGGTATCCATTCCGATAGTTTTGTAATAAACTGCTTTTGTGAAAATCCTGAATTGTATCCACAAATGGCCGACTTGAGTTTTAACAGAAGGAACGTTTAACGTAAAAGCTTTGTCACAATTCTGGTAGAGGGCAGCAGGATGGAATCTTCTTAACTTACTACTTGTATACTAGAGTGCAGACAAATCCAATCAAATTATTTAAATAAGTTTAAGTAATTATTTGAAATTCGTAGACTCATATAAGGCTGCCAACATTACATAGAATATTAAAAAGCATAGCGTTATAAATTATTTATGATTTCCAATTAAGAGGATATTCGTATCCTAAATCAGCCAGTCCTGCTCGATTATACACTTTAGGCCAGGGGAACAGAAGTTAAACGTATGGACATTAGGAGCACCTTTTAGAAAATATAAACAAATTGTTTGCAGTCATCATTGATAAGATTTTACTCTATTTCACTGTTATTTATAGATATTGACTATCTTTGTATTAATATTATCACTGTTCACCATAGTTTTTATTTTGTTTCCTTGAAGATGATTCAAAAATTCATTTGTAATCAAATCGATATATGAGAATTTAAAATAACTTTGTCATTAGTGCTCTAATTCTCTTTTCAAGTGGCCTGTTTAAGTATTTTCTTAAAAACGAAGTATTCATTCTCTTTAAAGATTGCAGTGCATATTAGAAAATTAATTTGCAACCTTTTTTAACATGTAAGATTTGTAGCTAGTTGTATATAGTTTTATCATCCTAGCTACAGCTTGATTCACCATGACTAATATCGGGGATCGAAACTCGCCGGATGTTTTGAGATAATTTTGACTAAATGATTTTCCACTTTATCTACATACAAATGTAGATACACTTTCTCTAAATTATACCTTTCTCATACTATCCCTAAAGTGTGAACACGAAGTTAGTTCATAAGGCTATTGAGACGTGAAGAATTGAAAAAGTAGTAGACATTTCAATCAAGACCTTTATAGAAATCTTTAAAAAACTTTTGATTTGATTTGTGGAAATAATTTTTTCTTTCTCGCACCCCTCGGTTAGAGAAAGTATTGATATCGTAAAAAAAACCTTGAAATTTTGATAAATATCGACGTTTCATGGCCCCCTGAAACAGAAAAATATATTTTAGCGATGCCGCCTGTCTGTGTGTTTGTATCTGTGCATAGAACCTAAACCATTTCATCGATCAAGCTGAAACTTGATATCTAAGGTTGGATAGGGTTCCCCAGAGATCTTTTTGGAATTAGATATACAAACCTAAAATTAAGGGTAGTTTACTTAACGACGTTACCTACTTGACGAATTCGAAGGGATTTTATGAAGCGGGTTGCATATTAACTTAACGCACTCAAGCATGAAATATGTGGCCTCTTCTGACAGTTCTTACCCCCTCCATGACTACCCTTCCCCTCTTTCGCAGATTAGCGTTTTGTAACTTAGTCAGAAGGGTACAAACTCCACTCGCCATTCGGTAAGACCGACAGGTCAGCCTTTCAGTGATAGATTCAAATTAACCATTTCTCGTGCTGATAGCTAAGTGAACTAAATTAAGGCACTAGAGTGACTAGACAGATAGTTTACAACCTGGGAGTAGCGACCCCATTCTTGGTCATGGCTTTTATCGGGTGGAACACGTTGCTTGTTGAGATTATAATGTTATGTTTACTTTTTAAATTGATTACTACTTTAGGAAGGTGCAAAATTCAAATACAGTAAAAACATTTTAGTTACTAATTAGGTTCCTTTTGGTTACCTAGCTCAGACTGTTGCTTGCTTACTTAGTTTGCTGGAGGAGTCTCGTGTTTAGGCGAGAGGCGCTGCTATCATAGCTTTCAAAATACCCACTAGGCTCGTTGATTAACTTTTGAAACATCTTAGTCGCATTCATATAAATAATATAGGATAATATAGTTTATAGGAATTTTATCAAACACGTGGGCTTAACGGCACGCTAGTTTGGTTTAACTGATGAGGTCAGGATTCATATTCTGACTGGCGGTTCTGGGATTGATTTTCCCTAAATAATTTTCCACTCTCCCTCCTTGCAACTCCGGGTAAACTTAATCTTAATTCAACCTTTTTCGTCCATAACACATTAGCGAAATTAGTACACATGTTTATAACCCAAACGCATAGTAAGATGTGGTGCTAAATTTTTTATAGCCCTGATTAATAAGAATATTATAAAATTAAAATTTAAAAACCAGGATATTAATACTTGTAGGCCATCAAGGGGTCGCGATGGTTTCAAAGACCAACATTGATTTCAAACCTGGCTTAATTTGGAAACCACTGAACTAAACTCGCATTTCACCCACACGTAAGTGTTCGAATTATACAAGTGAATTGGGTATTTTCCTAGTCATACTCATCAAAATGTTAGTGATGGATGTTATCATTTATCAATATATTTTATGGCTAGGAGATTTTAAAATGTGGCTTGATCGTCGTTGTAGATAATTCTCGACAATTAGCCATGGTCAAACTATTATTTAAGCTATGAATGAAAACCTGAGCTTTCATTAAGCCTAGCCTAACACAGATCAAAACAGCCAATGATCAATTGGATTTGGATGTCTGTGTCTGAAATTTTCGAGCTGTCGTCTGTTTTACATTGCGTGAGAAAGAGAAAACCCTTCGGGTATTTCTTTTTCTCTTAATACTTGATAAGACATTGTGATATACTTTACTATTTTATGCGAATTATTAATATATGTCAGGCTATATTAAATTTCGTGTGATGAATGGTTACTAAAATACCTTTATAAATTTATGGTGCAAATAATAAATAGCGATAGGTCGTCTCGCTCTTAAATTGCAGTAGATGCGCTTATAGACACCTACGTCTCTTTCTATCTCATTGGTTTCCTCGTTAACACTATCCTTTTTTTAACCAGAGGAGGTGCAATTATATAGCTTAAAAATGAAGACAATTACTCATACGAAATAATCACCCATAATGTATTATAAAAAAATTCACTGATGCATCTAGTGAACGCAATATATATACTAAAAAAACCAATTCTTAAACCACATTTTTCACCCAAATTATGAAAATTAACATTGTTCCTTAGCTTTAAAAGTCACATATAAATATCACGCCATAAGTATATTTTCACTAGTGTGGCAAAGACAGTAATTTTATGGTGGTTGTAATAATTGTGGTGAACATCGCCTGCAAAATCTTACATGGGATTTGAAACAAATTGAATAACTTCCATACCTCTTAAAATGTTTATAGGAAAATATGAAAACGTTGTCTTGTAGAAACTTTTTTATTTTGATTATAAATGAGCGAGTAAAGCATTGCTGCCATTTACATTAGTAAAATTCTTGCCAGAATTTATCAAAACCGTCTCATTTCTTACTAGATTTGAATAAATTAAAGCTAGATTTTAAATAATTATTTTTTAACATAGTGGCTAAAGTCTGTTGCCAAATAAAATAAAAGATTTCTCTCTTTAAAATTATAGAAGTCAATACATGCTCTAAAATATATTGACCCGAAAAAAAATCTTACATGTTAAAAAAGGTTGCAAATTAATTTTCTAATATGTACTGCAATCTTTAAAGAGAATGAATACTTCGTTTTTAAGAAAATACTTAAACAGGCCACTTGAAAAGAGAATTAGAGCACTAATGACAAAGTTATTTTAAATTCTCATATATCGATTTGATTACAAATGAATTTTTGAATAATCTTCAAGGAAACAAAATAAAAACTATGGTGAACAGTGATAATATTAATACAAAGATAGTCAATATCTATAAATAACAGTGAAATAGAGTAAAATCTTATCAATGATGACTGCAAACAATTTGTTTATATTTTCTAAAAGGTGCTCCTAATGTCCATACGTTTAACTTCTGTTCCCCTGGCCTAAAGTGTATAATCGAGCAGGACTGGCTGATTTAGGATACGAATATCCTCTTAATTGGAAATCATAAATAATTTATAACGCTATGCTTTTTAATATTCTATGTAATGTTGGCAGCCTTATATGAGTCTACGAATTTCAAATAATTACTTAAACTTATTTAAATAATTTGATTGGATTTGTCTGCACTCTAGTATACAAGTAGTAAGTTAAGAAGATTCCATCCTGCTGCCCTCTACCAGAATTGTGACAAAGCTTTTACGTTAAACGTTCCTTCTGTTAAAACTCAAGTCGGCTATTTGTGGATACAATTCAGGATTTTCACAAAAGCAGTTTATTACAAAACTATCGGAATGGATACCATTCCGAGGGGGTACGATTCAGGTTTTGGGGGATATAATTCCAGTGGATACAATTCAGGATTTTCACAAAAGCAGTTTATTACAAAACTATCGGAATGGATACCATTCCGAGGGGGTACGATTCAGGTTTTGGGGGATATAATTCCAGTGGATACAATTCAGGATTTTCACAAAAGCAGTTTATTACAAAACTATCGGAATGGATACCATTCCGAGGGGGTACGATTCAGGTTTTGGGGGATATAATTCCAGTGGATACAATTCAGGATTTTCACAAAAGCAGTTTATTACAAAACTATCGGAATGGATACCATTCCGAGGGGGTACGATTCAGGTTTTGGGGGATATAATTCCAGTGGATACAATTCAGGATTTTCACAAAAGCAGTTTATTACAAAACTATCGGAATGGATACCATTCCGAATGGATACAATTCCGCTCCCCCGGAAAGCGCATGCGCGTTGACCCCCGGCGGTCGCGTGCCAAGAAATCCCTCACCTGTCCTTGGTGCCCCACCTGGCGGTGTTGCCATTCCTTTCCATGTAATTCGTGGAGAAACGTCGTGCTTTTAAAAGCAACACATTCATGCCAGTAATGTGAATTTCGGGGGCCAGCTGTTTAAATAAAAGAGCCTCATCCAATTGTTTGCACTGCGCCTTATTACCCAGCCAGTGATTTGAATTTAACTGGACTACTGGGGTAGGGATGACGAAGATAAAATTTAGAAGAAATGTACACGCATTTGTGTGGAGGAGAGAGAAACAATTTAGGGAAAACAAGGGGTGGACAAGGCTGTCGGAACACCGGAGATATCCCAGTAAGTCAGTTTGATTTTGGCTGCCACAACAACTTTAAACTAATATAAAGACGTCCATTCAATTCTAAATTATTGGGTTTTTTTTTTATTAAATTTTAATCAAAGTTCTAGTGATTAATTTTGAAGTGTGACAAAAATATATAATTTATGAACAATGGCGGATTTAGATTTTTACCACCTAGGGCTACACAGATCTTGCACCCCCTCAACCCTGAAAACACTTTAGACACCCATAACCTCAGTCAAAACAAAGGATAGGGTGGCAGGGTGACGGGACACAAACACCCAATAGTTTGTACCACGGGTTTTACACATCCATTTAGGGAGGTAGAGTACGTGTTTATAAAAAAAGTTTTGTTTATAAAAAAAAGAGATGGATAGTGTTAACTTTTTCCATTTTTTTTTTTACAAAATTTGCCGCCTTTCTGATTTCGCCGCCTTGGGATGATACATACAGTAGCCCCATGGCTTCTTTGGTGCTGACTGACAGCTCACAGCTGACAGCTGACGGTTTTGAAAAGCTACCGGACCAAATTATGTATCCCTACGCCGAACTGTATTATCTGCAAAAAAAACATGTGTTAGCAGCTGTCACTTCTGACAGTCAAAATTTAGGTATATACATAACTGTTGACTGTCAGAAGTAAGCTGTGAACTGTCAGTCAGCACCAAAGAAGCCATGGGGCTACTGTAGCTCCCTGAGCCCTCCTGTAAATCCAGCACTGTTTGTGAGGATATACGATGGCATTAAATGTAAAACCTTCTCGTTTGTCGTTTCTATATGTTGTTTGTAATCTACTCAATTAATGGGCAGAGAATCATTTTACAAAGTTAAATATAACAAAATTATATTCCCAGCTATTATTGTCTAGCTAACTATTTAGAAGCATCCCCATGTCATAAAAGTAGAAGCTGATGTTTCATATCATTTAATAAAATGTCACGTGACTAGCAGGATTGGGCGTAGGCCTAATAATTTAATTCCTGACTTTGACCGAAGAGGTTGCAATAAATACTTTTTATTCTAAATGTAGTTTCCCCATTATTTTCGCAGTCAAATGCTAGTGCATTTATTATTTATTAAACTTTACCTCTTACATACTTGTGCAATACATTTTTATCATTTCATTTATTTGAGGTATTTAACGTGCACTTTCTGGACCGATTGATTATATCAATACAAGAGAATTTCTATGGGCGAGAGCGAAAGGGCCGACCAATTTTGACCGGAGAGATATTTTCACATATCTTCCAGGGTTATTTTACGTGCCACAATCAACATGGGACCAACGGCTTTACTTCCCCTCCGAAGGAAGTTGTGCTACGGATATTCATTGCTCAAGAAAAATCTGTCGACTCCGGCTGGGTTTGAACCTAGGAACATCGGGTCCTGAGGCGAGCAATTTACCCCAAGAACACCGAAGTCAAGTTCATATTATTAAACTTAACCACCTGCATACTTCTGCCATAAAATACACAACATTAATCAGACGAGAACCAAAACAGTGTCATAAAAACATTATTTGATCAGTAAGATAAGGCTTATTGTTATCTATATTTACATAATATCAATATTTTTTTCAAATTAAAAAATGTAATGAGTTAGTTAATCTTACATTGCAGCATTATCGAGATGAATGCGCCATAAATAAGAAATTAGAATTACCGAGTCAAGAACACAGAAAGATCCATATCGATGGTCGCATGGTCTAATGCATCACTCTGATGTTGGACTGGACTGCAAGACAAAGAGACCGAGGTAAGAATCCCAGTCAAGTATACTGAGGGTGTTTTTTTTTCATAAATAGCTTACCACCCTCCCTCATCCCTGTCCCATTAGTGTGATTAATGTGTGCCTAACGGTGGAAAAACCAACACGGAACTAGTCTGAACTTTTTTTTATTACCAATCTAATTTGGCCTGGCATCTTACAATTTTAAATCCAGGCCTTATTTACATAATATCAAAATATTTCCTACTATTATACATTATCCAATTTTATTTAATCTAAACAGGTTTTAGCTCCTATAGTACCTATCTCCGAGATACAATTTCATTCACCAGCTGGTCCGCTCCGGGTATATTACTTCCCCGGTACTCTCCTCCGCTGGTTACCCCATCAGACCTGAATTCTCATCCCAGTCCGACGGTGCGCCCAGCAGAGGCGAGCATCCCCCTTTCCGCGACCTGGGGAGGCGCTCTTACCGGAGTTGGTGCTCCACCTACACCTAAATGCGAACCACTTCCTTACTTATCTTCCCTGTTTCTACATTTGTATTTGTATTTGTATTTGTAAGCCCCCTTTAAAAGGGAGGTCCAGTTTATTCCAGGGGGGTCCGGAACCCCACCTTTCTAAGCCCTTGGGTACCATTAGAGGTCTTAAACCTAAGGTAAGACTAATTAACCAAACCATGACGACCACAGTAAACATTCCCCTTTAGGAAAAATTACCTATGGTACCGCCGGGAATCAAATGGTCAGCCATTCATTGATCTGTTACAAGAAAACACACAACAACTCATTATGTTCGAAACCTTAGCTGTACCGGTAGTGAGATAAGGTTCCGTGTTATAGTCTTAGCATGGCCGACAATACAATGTATCGTTAATGAAATTGGGCTTATCGCTTTCACAAAGATGAAATGATGGCGGTCGGAGGACTGGTTGCTGTGTCTGTTTTATAATCCCACTAAATTGTATAATTTTATTAGTTTGGTAGTTTGTAAGCCATGTGGTGATTCATTAAGCAATGGTTACTTCATTAAAACGATCATTGCTGCTAGTCACTAAACCAGTAGTCTAGGGAAAAGAGAGAGAATGGCGAATTGTAAGAAAATGCACCAGCAATCAGGATGGGTAACATCACTGAGGGATAGAGATACAGTCCAATTTTCATAGGGAAGGCCTTATCTGGCAGCTAGAAAAGTTACTAGTTCTAATTTCACGTGAAGAGTGTTTATGCGTTAGGTTAGATCTGCAGCTTTCATTTTTGCTAGATATAAATAACACCAATAAAATAGTAAAATCAGACTGCAAAAAAAAAAGTTTATTTATTATAAAATACCCTTTCTATGAAAATTAGACTATATATAAGTTATCGATCTAGCAAAAGATACGTTCCCCAACTCCCGAGTCATTGGCAAGGAGGTTAGCGCTCACTTAACTCTGCAAGTGATCCATTCAGTGAAGAGCTTATCTCACGGATGATTAACTCGGGACTTATGATTGCGCAGTAACTGTGGATTCACACGTTCGCCGAAAAACACGCGCAGAACAGAAACGGGGTCACGTGACGAGCTCATAAAGCCCTTCACTTCAACTCATCTCTACTTAGTCCATTCTGCCTCGAGATCTTCAGCACGGGAGAAACAATCAAATCAGTAACCAGCAATCTCAAATCCGTGAGCATGCGCTGTAGAGAGAAAATTAAAGTCTGTTCAGCGTAGGGATTGTTTTATGAAAGGCCTTTTTCCCTACCAGAAAGCTATTATATAGTAGGATATTGGTAGGAAAAAAGACCTTTCAGAGAGTAATTCATACCGTGAATGGAGTATTAAGTAGGCAGCCTTTGTTGGCTGTTGTGAGGAGATTTGAATTAAATCCCCATCTACAGACTCCGTATCCGCAAGGCGCGTAGTGCTCTGTAAGAGATCGACTCCACACTAACAGATTACACTGTCTATAAAGTCCTTATCCTTAATTCCCTGGTCCTTATCACTCCGTAGTTGTTGTCTAAACTTTTAACTTTATATGGACTAGTCTATACGGACTGCTAACAACTACCAATCACATCAAAGTAAGCGTGCGTGCGCGCGCATCTAAATGAACGCACCAATGGCATTATCAAAGCAACTACACTAACTAGCTCATGTTTTAAATATATTATTTGTGACCGAACTTAACCTACCTTTCAAATGTTGTCTATCCTGGACGTTTTATCAAAATATGTTGTGTATTTACTTTTGTTAATATTATTGTTCAGCTGAGATATCTCGTCTGCTTGCGCCTAGTTCTAGAAAATTTTTCTTTCGAAGAGCTTAATTGGACGTTGCTTCCAACTCTTTTCCATTGGTTGGCACGGTCACGTGATTACGGATACGGAGTGTTTAGACGTGATTTCCATTTCTAAGGACTTAAAAGACTATAAGGATGCAGATCTTACGGACTCTTGATGGGACTTAACCTATCAATGGAAAGTATATGTATCGATGTACTGGATTGTGCCACGACACGGCATTATACTTTAAAAACATCCATCGAGACAAAGATCTAAAATATATGTATATCCACTAGAAATTAAGCAGATGTTTTACGTTTACGTTGCAACGCATCATGGGTCAACATATAGTCTAGTCTGTTAATTGTTGCGCCACTAAGCAGATTCTGCTCTCTTTAGGCGAGCGTGTGAATCAGGTTTTACACTCGAATCAGAATGAGCATCAAAGTGCAGTTCTCTGCATTCTTCGTTCCGCAACATCGAAATTTGAATAACACTATGCGACAGTTGGTTTTTTTCACCGCGTAACTGATACGCATACACATTAAATACTGGTACGCTAATGTTGTGAGGATGAGGACGGTGGAACGTATAGGAAATGTACCCGTATTTGCGAGAAAGGAAAATAGAAACACATTTTAGGGGGAAAAAACCCACACCCTAAGTACACACAGTCATGATTCTAACTCCATTCTCCCCGTATTAAGCAATCCAGCTTTTTTGAGAGAGTGACGCCTTAGACCACGTGCCCACCGGTGCGGGCGACATTATTTGAGCGAACTAAAGAACGATCTAAAAAGACAGTTTAAGTTAGCCGGTAGAGCGTTTTCTTACTGATCTAAGAATGGGTACTTTTCTCGGTTCAGGTCAAAGATGGATAAAATTTGTGGAACTACAGTAGCCCCATGACTTCTTTGGTGCTGACTGACAGCTCACAGCTGACTTCTGACAGTCAACATTTAGGTATATACCTAAATTTTGACTGTCAGAAGTGACAGCTGCTAAACACATGTTTTTGCAGATCATATGGTTCAGCGTAGGGATACATAATTTGGTCCGTTAACTTTTCAAAGCCGTCAGCTGTCAGCTGTCAGTCAGCACCAAAGAAGTCATGGAGCTACTGTAGGTGTATTCACTTACATAAGTATTTTCTTAGAACCGCGTTTTACTAACCGTTCGGGTTATATGCTTAAGTACTAATTACGCCAATAGTTTTAGGTATTAAGAAGGGTATATTTTGAAAACGTGTATCCACATTTGCGTAGAGGGAGAGGGGAAAACCAACCTCAATACACCTATCTCCCCGTCATCGGCAATCTAGTCTACTGCGAGAGTGGCGCCTTAGACCAAGCGGCTACCGAAGCGGATAGGTATTAAATTAATGTAACCATTATGGGTTATGGTTGTCGTAATTATAATAATTTTAATTGAATTTAAATAAACTTGGTACAAAAGAAGCCTGGTAGAGGAACAACAAAGCGGACCAAGTTAAACAGACCGTGCTTCGTTCGACACAAAGAAAAACTTTTTTTATTTTTAAGGGTGAAATAGAATATTGCGTGCGCTGTGGGGGATGAAGCGACACGCAAAGGGCTAGTAATATAAGAAGGGGTGAAATATGAAGAGTAGGGATGAGAGAGAGAGAGGGAGAGAGAAGAGACCATGTCAAGCTGGCGCCCACCCACCGATACAATAGAACAGGCTACTACTATTACTACTACTACAACCCCCACACGTGACGTGGCAGAAAGATTTATATTTTTTAATTTTTTAATTTCAAAGTTTAATAAATAAAATAGTCCTCGGATATCTTTTGAGAAACACCCATTCTTGGAGGTGCACGAGTTTTCATTGAGGTAGATTCTTTTTTTTAAATGGTAGAATATTACAGAAAAACATCAAAAAACATTGCTGCGAATCATTTTAAGGGGGGAATGTAGGGAAGGCAAGTTAAGCGAAGTGTTTTCACAGTTTTTATTTAAAAAAATCATGTTTGGTCAAAATGAATCCAATTATTACTTTCTAGTAGAAACATAATAGTTTAATTTTTCTACATGGTGATATCAACAGTTAATCCTCACTAAAATGCATAAATAATAGCTTCGGCTATTTGATTCTTAACTATGCAATCCCATACAATTATCTTTTGTACAAGTGGCAGCAATATGCCAACTACCGAGCCGAAGGTGGCTGCCTTATCTGATAGCTCGTGATCTTAATAAAATCACACATCTGTAGCTGAGGATTTCCGCACGTCCATCATAGACTCTGTCTTAAAATATGAGTGAAGAATAACCCTGGTCACGGGACGATTCCTGGATAGCTCAGTTGTTAGAGTATTGGCGTACTAAGTCAAAGGTCCCGGGTTCAATTCCCGTGTTCAGGTGTCATTTTTCAATTTTCATAATATAATATCGCTATGCTCATGAAAAGTCTCCAAGAACTATTGATATCACAATGTGAAGAAAAATTAAACTATATGTTTGTACTGAAGCTATAGTTGATTTATTTTGGCCAAAAAATTGTTATAAAAACGGCAAAAACACCGAACTTAACTCGAGTTCGCTGCACTCCCACCTTAAAAACGCAACATAGCTTTATGAACAATCCTCACTGCAGACCCACTAAGCACTCTGAAACATTTTTTTAAACACTGTCTCACTAACCGTTCGTGTTATACGCGTATGTACTAATTACACTAATGGTTTTAGAAATTAGGAAGGTTATATTTTGAGGAAGTGTACCCGCATTTGTATGAAGGGAGATAGTGGAAAACAATTTTGGAAAAAAACCTTAGTACACCTAACCGAGATTCAAACCTCAATCTTCCCGTCATCGGCAGTCTAACCCAATGGTTCTTAACCTTTTATTACTCGCGGCCTCCTAAATATCCTAAAATATTATCGCAGCCCCTTAATTTTTACTAACATATTAATCATTAAGATTTATTCTAAAATAGTGGCTCTATTTAATGATTATAATAAAAAGCAAATAAAAAACCTGAAATTAACTTACCTAAGTATATTTAATGAGACCTCTACTGTTGAACACTTTTCACTAATTTGTCTATGATTGTTTCGAATGTATTACTTTTTAATGCTATTTACATGCAGGAGTCTATTTCACTGCTTCGTTTTAATATTCACCACTGTGGAAAATCCCTTTTCACATAAATAAGTATAAACAACGGGAAACAAATTTTGAATGGCGTAGGTTAAACAGATAGGGATTATTTGTACTATCCGTGATTTCTACTATCCGTGCTTCCCCTCCCCTCCATTACCCCGAAAAATCGAGAGTCTACTGTACTTACCTGCTTACGATCATCGAATTCTTTCTTCCAAAACGTAAAATTTAAGATAGTTGATTTCAGTAATCAGCGAATAACATTTTAAATTATTTTTTCGAGGCCCCAAAAAAACCTTTCGCGACCCCCTGGCTAAGAATCACTGGTCTAGTCTACTACGAGAGTAACGTCTTAGACCACGCGTCCACCGAAACTGTTTTAATCGCGTTAAATCAGTCTGTAGTAGCTACCGCCACACAAAGACTTTCTGAAAATTCAATAACTAAATTTTAACTACTTTCAAGTTGTGTGCCTGCAGATGTCACTTTTGATTGACGATATTAATATTGACAGCTGGAAGATAAATGAAGTGATCATTTATCAATTAAGGCTTTTTTTTTTAATGTTTGTTTGACAGCTATAATTGGTTTTCCTGCTCCTCCTGGACAAGGCCGTATCCAGGGTGTGGGTGTCTGGAGGGTGATTGAGGGAAGGGGGTGTTGAGACCTTTCCTATGAAAATTGGACTGTGCCCATGTCCTTAGCTACAGTAGCCCCATGACTTCTTTGGTGCCGACTGACAACTCACAGCAAACTTCTGATAAACACATGTTTTTGAAGATCATATGGTTCGGCGTAGGGATATATAATTTGGTTTGGTAGCTTTTCAAAGCTGTGAGCTGTCAGTCAGCACCAAAGAAGCCATGGGGCTACTGTACCATAAAATAACTCTAAATACCTTCAAGAGGCATTCAACATAACCCTGTAAATTGATGCTGACTACGAACTTGTGTCTGGGTCTCCTCAGACAGTGTGTAAAAGTTACTATACCTACTTTAATTAATTCATACGCCAAGCGGTCTGATTTGGCCCAACAAATATCTAAAGCAGCCATGCAGTATGTTAGAGTACAGTTCTAATAGAAAAAGCTCTTTTAAGAAATACAAACAAATGTGTTGCGGCCAAACATGATAACAGTTTGATAATTTTATTAGTATTAATTTATAGGTAATGATAACATCTATCAAAAGTGGCAGCTTCAGATCAAATGACTTGCTTGACGTATGAATACGTTGAATGTATTAGGTTTTTCTAGCTATCTTCATATGCAAATTGGACTGTATACATTGAGCAGGTGTAAGTTACTGCACTCACCAGCTGAATTCCCAGTGCATCGTGATCATTTCTTCCACTCACCTGAAACAAAACAGAAACAACCATTTTAGACATTTAGACAATATAATAACTTTTTTAAGCACCACGTCTTACTAACCGTTCGGGTTATACGACTATGTACTAATTACATTAATATGTTAGGGATTAGGAAGGTTTAATTTAGAGGAAGTGCATCCACATTTGCGTGGAGGGGGAGTGGAAAACTATTTAGGAAAACCTCCCCCCATTGCACCCGACCGGGATCAAACTCCACTCGGCACTCTATTCTAGCCCGAGAGTAGCGCGTTAGACCATGCGGCCACTGAAGTGGGTAATAACCACTGATCCGCATAGATGTTCACGCAGACCTAGACGTCAAACTCGTAAGGTCTGACTGTAACGGGGAGCTGAGGGTTAGAATCCCGGCCGCGTGTACCGAGTTTATTTTTTACTTATTGGTTTTCCACTCTTATTCCTTGCAAATGCGGCTATCTTTTCTCTAAAACGCTACCTTGTTCGTTCCTACTCCATTTGTGTGGTTAAATGCGCATAACCCGGAAGGTTGATGGAACGTTTGCGGCGCAATGGATGGCATGGTGGGGATGAGAGATTTTACAGCTTTGAGATATATTAATAGCCGGGGCTCAGACTTCTGTGCTGACGTCCGGGGTTCAATCCTCGGTTCTGGCACAGATTTATCTGATTACCAAACCCTTCCTTCACCTTTAACAAGATGTGTATTAATCACAACTTGTGAATGTAAGGAATGCCAGGCCTCCACCGTGGTTCGGATCCCACGTTAAACTGTGGGTCCTCCATTTCATCTCACAATCACCCTACCATTTCACATTAGCGTAAGTGCGTATAAACCGAACGGGTAGTAAGACGTGGTGCTAATAATAATAATAATAATAATAATATAATAATAATAATAATAATAATAATAATAATATCCGGGGCAAAATGAAAAGACCTCATCGGCTTTGAGATGGCGCGATTACGTCGAGAACGATTGAAATGGAAAGTAAATCGAACCTTTTTAACTACTGTAAGTATTTTTGTATTTATTGTTACGTTTAACAAAATGACTAGCAACACAAGAACAACAGTTTAAGGGAGCCTAGTGAAAATTAGGGCTGTGGAGTCTGTACGCCCAGCCTTTGACTCCAACTCCAACTACTCTGTTTTTCTACTGTCCAACTCCGACCCATTCAGAAATGTCTAATTGAAGTATACTAGTAACAAATTTACTGTAGTGAAACTATCCTATACATAAGCCTATTACTTCATGGGAAGATTCTTTGGCATTGTGAGTTTATTATGTTTGAATAAATTTGTCAATCAAAACTATAAATGTTGGTCATAAAAATGACATTTATTGTATTTATAATATGATAAGTTTTTATTTTGAAGCCGGAGTCGGTACATTTCTACTGGCTCCGACTCGACAGCCCTGGTGAAAATACACATACTATATTATCTTGTACAGTAGCCCCACGGCTTCTTTGGTGCTAGTGACAGCTCACAGCTGACTTCTGACAGTCAACATTTAGGTATATACCTACATTTTGACTGTCAGAAGTGACAGCTGCTAAACACATGTTTTTTGCAGATCATATGGTTCGGCGTCGGGATACATAATTTGGTCTGGTAGCTTTTTAAGGCCTTCAACTGTCTGCTGTGAGCTGTCAGTCAGCACCAAAGAAGCCATGGGGCTACTGTAGAGAGTAAGAAAACAAAATCAGAAATCACTAGCCATAGCTATTAAACCACACATCTTACTGATCAGAAGTAGTAAGTTAAAACTTTAGGGTATTGGAATCAGTTTATTGATAAAAATCGATTCCAATTTTTAGCTTTTTGGTATTCGTGGTTTAAGTCGTATAAAGTGTCAATCAAACGTATTTTTTCCTCCCTTATTTCGTAGGGTATATCATTTTTGTGTAACATATTACTATATAAAATGTATGAAAATAAATAAAATTTTGTCATATATTACAAAAGCATTCGCCTAAAGATAAAAAAAAAAAGCGTTAGGGGAACAATCTTTAACAGGAATATGTATTAGTTATTAGACAGTGTAGCCATAAGTATGCTATCAATTATAAAAGAACAGAAAAATAAACATATCTCCAAAAGTATTTAACTATACATATAGTTTACAATCGAGTTTGATTAAAAAAATAATAAACGGTCCTAGTCGGGATTTGAACCCGAAACCTTTGCTAGTGATACAAGTGCAACGCTCTTACCAGTTAAGCTACTAGGACAGATAAGTTTAATCGATAAAAGACTCTCCTTAACTAATTCATACTGAAATTAGTGAAGACTTATATCTCACTATATTTTTTTAACATTTATTATCAGCTCATTTATAAAACATTATAAAACATTTTTCATTAGTACGCTATAATACCAGTGTACTTTAAATTTTAAAATGTATAGTATTTTAAACCATCCAAGTGAACGGGAGGAGAGTTATTAAAATCCAAAATCAATTTAAAAACAAGATAACTGAACACTTTTTTAAAAATGTGTGTTTGTGTGTTCAGAAAATGCCGGCTTCGCTGAGATCAAGTGGAGCTACGGTAGCGCACAACTTACTTGACGGCTATCCAGAATACTATATAAACAGCTTGGTTGTATATTCTGAAGACAGATGTCAGTACACGCACAAACAGTTTAAAGTATTGCCGCTAGATGCCAATAAAAGCGCTTGAAACCAATAAAGATAATAAACAAATACACTTGTTAATCTACCTGGTAAATGTGTGTTAAACATTTATAATTTTACCTGAATAAAATGAATAATCTGGTATAATTTTTTTTAACATACATAAATTACTAATTCAAGAGTAAAACGAGTTTTTAGTATCACAAGTCTTCCGCAGCACGTTTAAACAGTATGTAACCTAAATCTACCTTGAATATTATTATGAAAATATACAAACATATTTTTACGATGCACATAACTTGACGTAGGTGAAAGAAGACCAGCAATTTTTCTAGTTGTCAGATAGTGACCATAAGTTTAAAAAAAAAATAAGTATATAATTTCTAGCTATTTTTTTCAGCATGTCGTGGCACCTATTCGGAGCATACGTTGCCAGCAAGGCCGGAGCCGGGGGTTTGGGGGGGGGGGGGGGGGCAGCACACAATGAATAATTGAAACTATATTTCTGTACGTTTTTTCCCGGTTAGAAATTTCAGGTGCAACTTATTGTGTGTAATGGGTCACCCTTTAAATATCAAGTCGCAAGCTTGATCTTAAAATTTAGTCTATTTGAGCTACTCGACACATTTTTAGTAGCCCCTACTCTATATTTTAGTTCCATTCAATATTTGAGATTTTATTAACGTTATTTGAGATCTTGGAGAAGGGGTAGGGGTAGACTGACCCTCCATTCCTTGCTCGCCTTTCTCCCAAATGCGCCACTGCCTAAACCAGTGATTCCCAACCAGGGTTCCGTTAGAATTTGTAAAAGCTCGCGGAAAAAACAGGTACAACTTGCCACCTTTTTTTAATCGAATAAAATAATTAAAATTAGTAAGGTGTTAACTTGACCTAGTAATAAAACAATAAAGTACTTTGAATACATAGCTTGGTTAAATATTCGCGTAATAGTTTGTTGAGGTGGGGAATTTTTATAGCGTCAATTAATTCAGTTGGTAGTAATAAACGTTGCCAGCGCTCCCTCCTACTACTGTCAAAAATAGAAAGCCCAAGTTTTACAAGAAGACAATTGTTAGAATCAATGTAATTCTATTGAATCTGGTATAATGTTCAATTTGTGAATGAACCCGCATCGGTGGCCGCGTGGTATAACGCGCTACCCTCGTGTTGGACTGGACTGCCGAAGACGGGGAAATCGGGGTTCGATCCCGGTCGGGTGGCTTTTTCTTAAATAGTTTTCCCACCCTCTCTCTAGTAACGCAAATGCGGGTTCCCTTAAATTCAACCTTCGTCATCCCTAAGCCATTAGCATAATTAGTACTTAAGCGTATAACTAGAATGGGTGATACGTGGTGCTAAAAAAAATTACTAGTTTTTTCGTTAGGAACTTAAATAAATGGTACAACACAATAGCACAAACTTTCCCATATTGTGTATATATATTATATATATATATATATATATATAATAAATATATATATATAAATTACTTTCTCGTATCACGAGAAGCGTACTTAAATTACTAGTTTTTTCGTTAGGAACTTAAATAAATGGTACAACACAATAGCACAAACTTTTCCATAGTTTGTGTGTGTGTATGTATATATATATTTTTTATTCCCATTAGGCCTACTATAAGTAGAAATGCCTAGCCATCTATCCAGCTGAAGTGAAACGAGACGGAGGCCAGTGTTTAAAAATAAAAATCTTTGCTTTTGACTGTTAAATAACAAAATTCATCTTGTGATTTGAAGGGAATTATTGAGACTATGGTTAAAAGTGATTATGTACCCGTAAACATATAAGTTAAGGACTTATGTTTATTTCTATAATAGTAGGTGTATAAAGAGAGCGGGATTCCTTGTATTTCTTTGTCATCATATGACAAGTTTTATATTTTTTGCCATCTCTACACACAGAAAAAAACAAATCTCCAATGATAACAAAATTAATATCGTAAAGTAAATTATATATAATCCAAACAAATCAACAAAACTCTCATCAATCACAGAAGAACGTTATAATTTATAACATGAATATTCAAAGAATGTCATAACATGGCACCAAAGTATTTATTTAATAGGCAATAGTTATAATTTTTAATATTATAAACGAACCCAGCCGAACAAAACTTAACCTTTCATGCGTCAACACATTTTTTTATGAAATTTCGGGATCCTGAAATATTACATTTTTCAAACTATTTAAAATATTAATTTATTTTAGGAAATGCTTCCCCATGTACTGCACCAATTTTAAACTATATCATAATTTATTTTTAAAACCAATCATTTGTAAAGTACCCTTTTATTATTATTTTAAAAGAAACATGAGTAAGTATCTATCTTTTTTTAAATAGGCAATAGTTATAATTTTTAATATTATAAACGAACCCACCCGAATAAAGCTTAGCCTTTCATGCGTCAACACATTTTTTTATTAGATTTTGGGATCCTGAAATATTACATTTTTCAAACTATTAAAAATATTAATTTATTTGAGGAAATGCTTCCCCATGTACCAATTTTAAACTAGATCATAATTATTTTCAAAAACCAACTATTTGTAAAGTACCCTTTTATTATTATTATTTTAAAAGAAACTCAAGTAAGTATTTATATTTTTTTAATATATTAACTTAGTGATAGTGCTGCTGTCTTGTAACAACAGAATGAGTTAAGGAGAGTCTCAGCTGCTGCCATCTATCAGACAAGTGGCACCCCAATTAAATGGATACAATTCAGGATTTTGTGGATATTATGAGAATGGATACAAATCAGACTTTTTATTTGTGATGCTTGTTTAAGAAAATGTCTGAATGGATACAATTCAGGATTTTGTGGATATAATGCAAATAATTACAATGGATACAAATTAGGATTTTTTTTAAAGTCGTTTATTTGAAAACTGTCGGAATGGATACAATTCAGGATTTTGTGGATATTATGAGAATGAATACAAATCAAACTTTTTATTTGTGGTGCTTGTTTAAGAAAATGTCTGAATGGATACAATTCAGCTTCCCCTTCTGACCCACCGCTCCCTTCACCTTTGTCAACAAAAATAAGAAAAGCTCTAACCCTCCCTAAGGTAGGCCTACTTGCATAATACTTGAAAGTTCCCATTCTTACTATTTATATTGTTCAATCATTATTTTGGAAAAATGAGCCCAAAAAATATTATTCAATTAAGTGAAGTCCCATTCATCATTTAGCTACTTTTAAAAAAAACGTGTCTCACTAGTACTTTTTTCAATTATATTAAAACAACTTAAAAACATTTAACTTTAGTCTACTGATCAAATTATAAATATTGTCTACACAAACAATGTGCGCAATAATTTATACCAGAGATATTTATGGAATTATGTGGCAGTCGTGAAAGTATCTCTATTAATTACTTTCATGACAAGCCCACGCCCTGCTGCTAAACGTTGTGAGAACGCCGCGCCGCTAGGAATAAAACACGAAACTACTTGCTTGTCACGTAAGTAGCGCGACTTTTAACCTAGGTGTGACTGAAACTATCATCGATCTAACTTTACAAACAGGTAACTCAAGGTAAAACCGATCACGAAGGGACTTGGAAGTAACAGTAGACAAAGGAGAGAGTGAATTGAGTCTGTAGATCTCCACACCGTTAAGACTAGGTACAATTTAGTGAATTACCTTGGACCGGTACATGTGAAGGCTTGGTGACCTCTGCACGACTAGAATATGGAAATGGCCGTTGTCAGAGTTAAGAGTTTATATTTATCCGTGTATTCTGGACAATTATGGTAGAATTTGGGCAGGAAGAAACATTTAGAAAACACGGTTAGTAGAAATAACATTTTACTTTTTGTCTGGAAGAAACTTAGAAAAACCGTCAACAATAATATGATTTTAAGTGTTGATAGGAAGAAACTATAAAATGGTAAACAATGATACTATTTCGCATTTTGGCAAGAAGAAATTTTTTCAAGTAAATACGGTCAACAATGATAATATTTTACAGTTGGGCGGGAAGAAAATTTGAAATTGTGGTTAAAAAAAATGATATTTTAAATTTTGGCAGGAACATACTTTTAGAAAATACGCTCTGCAATGATAACATTTAACTCTATTATTAGTGTTATTGATACTCTCTATCAAAAGTGAAAGCTGTAGCCTATACATCACACGACTTGACTTATGAATACGTGAAAGAAGATCTAATAATTTTTCCCATTTTCTGTAACCCCGACTTATTCGAGTAGCTACAGTTCAATTTTTATAAGAAAAGCCTTGTATGACAGCTAGAAAAGTTACTCAATACATTTTCACGCATTCGTCAAGTTATGTTATCTACAGATGTCACTTTTGATGTATTACATTATTAATATCTTTAAAATAACACAGATAATACTCTTATAATATATTAAAATTATATCAATTTGGAAGCAAATAAAAACATGTTTGTAATTTCTAAAAGGCTCCGTTTATAAAAAAAATTGGACCGGACTGTCCTTTAAAACGCCTCCCCGAGGGACATTTACTGCCGTTGTATTATTCCAACGTCATTTTTTGTAGCTCACTTCAAACGACACTCCCTGCCTGGCCGTAACCTTACCGGGATTCAAATCTAAGACCCCCATATCAGAAGGGTGACACTGGCGTATGAGCTGTGTTGGACAGTTAAAGTGTTTATTTATCAAACTAAACAAAAACATTTTCTAGACTGAAGAAAAATTGGTTTGTAAAAGTTGTTCCCTTCCTTAGAATATTCGATACAGGGTCAAACAGGCTAGCCAGCCCTGCGGTCAGAGAAATGAAATACTTTCTCCGATCAGGACCTGTTATTAGATATTATATCACTTGTTGCCACAGCGCAACAGACGAAGGACCATCGGAACACAAGACATCTATTCCAATTTTCATAGGAAGATAATAATAATAATAATAATATTTAGCACCGCGTCTTACTACCCGTTCGGGTTATACGCCTAAGTACTAATTACGCTAATGGATTAGGAATTGGGAAGGTTGAATTTAGAGGAAGTGAACCCGCATTTGCGTGGAAGTAGAGTGGAAAACCATTTAGGAAAAACCACCCCCAGTTCACCCGACCGAGATTCGAACCTCGATCTCCCCGTCCTCGGCGGTAGAGGTCAACACGACTGGCGCGTTAGCCAACTACACCACCGAGGCGGGTTTCATAGGAAGAGTATTTCCAAAAACACCAACTTTTTTTTTTATGTAAAAATTGATAGCATTTTTACTATTTTTATTAGTGTTACTGACTGAGAGTAGTAAGGTGTTTTAAATTGACCATTTGATATTTCGTCTGTCTATCCGAATGTTTGTTCAGCAATAACTGCCAAATACGTGGACCAATTTTAACGAGATTTGGGGATATTCGCTTAAAATTCTAAGCGATCGATCTAGTACTTTTAAAATGTTGACATATTACAAGACCGACTTCTTGAATTATGTTAGCAATGGTTATTCTCTATGAATAGCGATAATTTATTTAGTTTGTTGATCACCAAGAAATATATCAACTTTAAACATTGTTTATCATAGTAAACAAGATGGCAATTTTCATAAAAATGACTTTGACGGTACTTTAATCAAGATAAATTTTCCAGTTTTCATAATTTCTCCACAACTATTTGAAATAATAAAAATTTGAAATAAATAAAAAATTGTAGTACTATTAAAGATAAAAATCTTTTATTTGAAATATGTTTTTTATAAAATTAATAATTTGAGCTATAAGATTTTTAATTCAGGTCTTTGAAAATCAATTTGATTCTTATGCTCTTTGGTGGGCAAAGATGTTTCTCTTTACTCAATTTTTCTGTAACAGTGTTCCTAATTCCTGTAGCCTATAGTTTCCTAATGGCCCCGTGTTGGCTGCCAATTTATAATAGTCAAGAAAAGCCCCTCGATGGGCACCAATTTATAATGTCTAAAGAGGCTTCTATGCTGAAAGCCCCACTGTTGAGCTCCAATCTATAATACCCTACGAAGCCCCTCAATGGGTAGCGAATTATTAAATCCTCAATGGGGTTTTTGTGATGAAAGCCCTTCGATGGCTCGTCAATTGAAGAATTCGCAAAGACGACTTATAATCTTAACATCTGTCCCTGTCGTCTTATCGACGAGATTATCATATAAGGGAATTCCCACTTATACAATAAATATACTTTGATCAATTTTATGTTAATTTATTGTTAGAAAGTATTCTTGTTATGTGTATTACTATAATAATTAACAACTTCAGCTTGTACAAACGACCCATCTCTACCGGTCACCGCGCGTCTCTTTCTCGTGTGAGAGAGTAAGAGTTCGTTTCTACTTCGCGTCTTTTTCAAATTCTGATGACATCGTAGATTGCACCAGAGTGGACTGAAAATCTTGACCAATCACAAGAGATTAGTTTGAATCCTGGCTTTCTGGTTGGCTGGACAATGCAACCGCCCTGTGCTAAGGAAAATATGTATTTCTCTTAGAACAAAAACACAGTGCTAGATCAGCTCTTTCCCTTTTGGTTTCATCGTCCAACGCACCCAGTATGCACATTTAATATAAAAGAAATAAATTTATTTCCAAACTGCCTGAAGTACTTAAATATTATAAAATGCAAATTAATAATTAAAATAATATTAAAAGTAAAGAGAATTCCTTTTCGAAACAACATAGGGTTTACAAGTTGAGACATTACAAGCCATAGATAAACTAATTAACCGTGTATATTATTTCATTTATGACCTCTGGTGTAGTGTTTCTACAACAATATTATTTCGTTTCACAAATCCTATGAGCTTTTTAGTAAATGCTTATTTTAAGTTAAAAGCGGCAGAAAGTCTTTGCGGTGCACCGTACCATTTATTCTCCATTACTGTCCGACTAAATAGGTCCGTGAAGTTGGCAGCACCCATAGCGGCACAAAAGATGAGGCCTATGCCAATAATATTTAATGCTGAATTTGTGTCACAAGAATATCCTATCATCATAAAATATGCATCACAAACCGATACGTGATTAGGGTGAGAAAACGTCCTCCTTTTCCCGGACATGTCCTACATTTCAACCCTATGTCCAGTGTGCGGGAGGAATTTTCAAAAATTACAAAATGTCTTCCATTTTGACAAAATAAATAAACGTGTAAAGTTTTTGTGTTATTTGCTATCAAAGTGATCTCGCATTTAGAAATTCTGCCGTAACATGGCATTTCAGTTATCAGTGGCGGTCTTTGTGCTTTTTCGTCGGTAAACTCGCCCGCCGCGCAGCGTTCACGTGATAAAAATTTGTTAATTCTATTGGCTGCGTGTATGCCTTCAGCAACCAATCACAGCGAGCATCCTAATTCATGAGTTCATCTGAAAAATATGCTTGAAAGTACAATAACATGGTTGTGTAATATGGTTATTGATAAAACACATGAGGTGAATTTGTATTAAAACATTTTGAAATTTTATTTTGTTTAACGTCCTACATTGTTCTTGAACGTCCTACATTTTGAGAGTCCCTTGTCCTCCTTTGCGCCAAAGGAAACGGGTCACACTGTACGTGGTGGCTGTACACAGAATAAATCTTGGTGCTAGAATAAATTTTAGTTAAGTGAAAAGTTACAACCTGGAAACGGGAATCGATCCCAAGTACTTTGGCTTGTAACGAAAATGGTCTACCGCCGAGTCATCCTGGTCAATCTCATACGCAAGGTCATCTTTAACTAGATGTTGAATTGAGTCTTAGTTGTGGTGACTGGTTAAGGTGAAATGAACAGGAACACGAGTTTTTAAGACAGTAGTTTTTCAATTTCTGTGCAAAATTTTTTTTTAGCCAAAATAATTTTTTTTTATTAGAAACTTAATTTAATTTTCTACACATAATAATCTCAACATATCTGAAATATTATTCATGAGCACATAACATTTGACAACTAGAACTTTTTAGATAAAGATAAAAAAAGTTCTGGTAAAATTACGCGATGCCGATGACAGATATTCAAAAACTGACTGTTGAGATTACTATTTGCAGAAAATTAGATTATATGTTTCAAATGACGCAACATTTAATTTATTTTGACCTAAAAAATCTTGTTAAAAACTGTAAATATACGTGATCTATATATCATAATTATAGCTCATTCTTAAAGGCCTTATTTCCTACCAGAACCCTACTGTATGGTGTATTTTGGTGCCTTCTATAACAGGCTTCCTACTACCGTTCTAGGTCTTTTATCCTACCAAAATACTAAGACCAGTACATAGTAGAATTCTGGTACGAAGTAAGGCCTTTAGAATGGGCCTCCTAACCAAAATAGGGGGGGGGGGGGGGGAGGGATGTAGAGGATGCGAGAAAAGTTCAATGTTTTTGCAGTTTGAAGTTTTTATAGTAACACTTTTTTCTTAGTCAAAATAAATCAAGTATTCATTCAGTACAAACATAGAGTTTAAATTTATTCCCAAGGCAACCTCAACAGTTCTTGAATATCTGTCAAGAGTGTCCTGGAATTTAATGACAACATTTTATCTTCATTTAAAAAGTTTGTCATCTAATGCCGCTATATACTCATTACAGATATTCAACTACAACTGTTGATGTCACTATGTTAAGAAAATTAAACTCTATGTTTCTAACTAAGCAATATTTTTCGTTTATTTTGGTCAAAAAAATATAAAGTATCAGCCACTCGGAGCTATGCACAATAATCACATCCACGGTGGCTCTTATCTGGCTTTAATGCCGTCAAGCAATTGATAAATTGATCAAAGTTGTCAGGTTCAGAGATTGCTTGCAAGCAACTTCCCTTTCAAAAGGACCCCCCTTCCCCCCAGTGCCGGAATGTTGTTCTATAAATTTCGTGAGAACTGGTCATGATATTTCGACACAGCTCCCACCCATCCTTGACATTTCAATCCTCGGGGAAAAGTTCATTGGAACTTTGGATTAAACCAAGTCTGAAACCCGGGTTAGGAATTCAACTACGAGATTTCACTTGCTATCAGTAACAAAGGTCTGGTTGGTTTCACAACGTTCAGTGTCCTATGCACTTATGGTGTGAGGTCAATTTATTTACTCACATGTTTTATGGACTATTAAAATATTTAATCTTAACTTATTATTATATTCATGTCAGTTAAGAATCCATCTTAAAAAATACTTAGTATTTGTGTGAATATCGGTCTCATTTTATTTCTACACAAGAAGCTATTTTAACTATTAACATAAAAATTTATGTAATATATTGAAAAAAAATTAAGAAAATAAAAACATGTTTTTTGCTGTCTACATTGAAGTGTATCCATAATTTAATGTACAAGGGATATGTAATAAGCTGGCACTTTTGACCTATGGTTTGAAAATCGACAGCTAATGAATTTACCTTATGTTGACGTTGGCTGTTCTATATTTTGTCTTCTAAAAATATTATATTCGGTTAGTTTGGAAACCACTTTTTTTTTCAATTTGTAGATCTTCGTTAAACAAACAAGTTAACAGCCTATTAATCTAAGGGGTCAGGTCAAGAAAAGACGTTTAGAAGAAGTTCACCTACATAAAAGTGGAGCGAGGATGAGTAAACTACAGTAAAATATAATGTGAGAAACCACTTCCAATGCACCCTGCCGGGACTCGAACCCTGTCCTATCCATTAGCGTCAACCAAGTGCAACGCGGACTAGCGAGTAACGACCTTGATCACGTTGCCGACAGAAGATCAGTCACTATAGTTAGTTTCTCTACACGAGGTAAGACAATACAAACAAAACACTAATATTCTACAAATTTTTACCCGCCTCGGTGGCGTAGTTGGCTAACGCGCTAGTCGTGTTGAGCTCGACCGCCGAGGACGGGGAGATCGAGGTTTGAATCTCGGTCGGGTGAACTGGGGTTGGTTTTTCCTAAATGGTTTTCCACTCTCCCTCCACGCAAATGCAGGTTCACTTCCTCTAAATTCAACCTTCTCAATTCCTAATCCATTAGCGTAATTAGTACTTAAGCGTATAATCCGAACGGGTAATAAGACGCGGTGCTAAATATTATCTACAAATTAAGCTGTCGATCGTCTAGAATCTACATCAGGGATCCTCAACCCATGGCCCACGGGCCACTTGCGACCTGAATTAACTTTTTTTTCAGCCCTCTGGCTCATGAAAAATATAAACTTATTTCAAGAAAAAAAAAACAAATACAGATATATGTTTGAATATTAAACTAATAAAATAAATACAAACTTTATTTACGTTTTTTACGTTGTTTTATAAAAGATTTTTATTGGGTTTTTTTACGTGAAGAAAGGTATTACGTTTTTTGGTCAGATGTAATCTGAACCGTCGAATGACAACTCTAGTAGACAAGACAGATCACACTACCTCCTACTATGGAAAAAAAAATCGTGAGAAATACAAAATGTCGCCTGTTGGAGACAGACATAATCCCTAATGTGAGGATAATAATGAGCTAATATGAATATTTTAATATGTGTTCAATCCGAATATTGTTGGTTCAGTTTTGCGGCCCGCGAGCCAACAAGAGACAAAAATTTTGGCCCTTGGACATAAAAAGGTTTGGAAACCCCTGGTCTAGAATCTAGATGATTATAGGCTACCCTAAGTAAAGTCGGCAGGTTTTTTTGGTGGACAGTTGTTGAAATAGAGAAGAAATCGCGGGAAAGGAAATTATACATTTTGTTCGTCAGATAACGTTAACAAGCTTTCAAGCTTCTCACAGCTGTACCCATTTGACTTGAACAAAATTTCCAGACACCGTACTTGTATCTGAGACTATAAATTACAGATTTAAATGGTTTTTTTTTTATTATTAACAGAAGTTATAACTGAGAAGAGAATAAGTTAAAAACATGGCACGTATTTCTCTACCCATAGGATGGCCGTCAGCCCTGTCGAGCACTACAGTCTATCTGAGAATGTGTTGTGTAACAAGACGTCCTTGTGGCCAACTCTACTCCAGTCCTGTTGTTTGGAACTTGCTTCTGGAACTACAAGTAGTAAATAGGCGGATCTCAAACGAGAGACATTTCATTAAGGTGATAGTGTTGAGTAGGAAACACGAGCTAAGGGCAGAATTTTTGCAGTTTTTATATATATTGTTAAAATAAATAAAATAATTATCCAGTAGAAACTTTGAGTTTGATTTTCTTCACGTGGTTTTATCAACAATTCTTGAATATCTGTCCAAAGGTGTCCTGGAATTTAATGACAACTTTATATCTTCATTTAAAAAGTTTCTCATCCAATGTCGCTGTTCTCATGACAAATACTAAACTGTTGATACCACCATGCGAAAAAAAAATTAAACACTTATGTTTCTACTGGAGCAATATTTTATTTATTTTGGCCAAAAAAAAGTTTTGCTATAAAAACTGCAAAAACACCTATTCTCGCGTTCCCTACACTCCCGCCTTAAATCATTTCCAAAATGCACGTTGCAAAAATATTAGCATCTTTACTTTCTCAACATGGCTTGAAATAAATCATAAACTTGAGGTTCATTGGATTTATCAAGAGACTAGGAAAACAAAATATTGACTTTTATAAATAAAAAAAAAACTTTAACGTTCGGTGTGAGAAACGGATCAATCCGTTAACAAGAGTGTCTTCCACCAAACCATCCCGTTAGTTACCCTTTTATTTCGTATAAGAGAAACCGATTTTGTTGAGCGATTCACAAAACTGACCTTTTTTTTCCATTTCCACACGCTGATAAACTGCCCCTGTAAGAGTTTGCGACCTTGACGACATACCTAGCCTGACCAGCTTTATAGAGAGAGAAATAATATTTAGAGCCGGACTGGCATGAGGAAAACCTTAAATGTCGTTACTAGAGCGTGTTATAGATATAGAAGGTTAGGGTGGAAAAATATCTATTTTTTTTTATAAAATACAAACATACTTTTTTTGCGGCCAACTTTGATAGCATTTTATTATTTTATTAGTGTTATTTCATACATAAAAGTAGATCCAGTAACTTTTCTAGCTGTAAAATAAGGCCCTTCCAATGAAAATTAGACTGTAGATACAAGAGTGTAGTAAGGGTCTATCAGTGTTTAATCAATTTAAAGCTACATATTTATTTATCAAATGAATTAATACAATCATGCTTATTTGCTTAAAGTCAGGATTTATCTCCTAAGTAAGTATTAGTAAGATTTTTAATAGTCTAAATTTCCCTATTTCCCAGAGTGCAATCAATTAGAATACTGAAATAGTGATACTACCAATCACCAATATCTAGGGAACTAGTTATTTTACAATCAGCCCACTTACTAGATCTATTAATAAGTAACACAAAGCCAAGTTTTCTGCGGCTGTCACTTTTCAGACTGTGTAAATTTTTACAACCATATATCGAATATAATTTCTTCAATGTTGGTTGTTGTATTTCTTCTAAAATATTATTTCCAAGGTTTAAAGGGCTGCAGCCCAGAAAATACGCCAAGCTGGCGGTGGTGCCGGGTCGGGGTTGGAAGCGCATGGGTTTGAGATGTGCTCACCCTCGTGGTGACTGCCCTAGTTCGGACCAGAGGGTTCCCGCCCTTGCCTGGGGGTTATTCCTAGTCCAATAATCCTGGCAGATTGCCTCCTTTTGGCAACCCCCTGGGCAAAGTCCGGAGGATTTAACCCGAAGGGCGTCTAAATCTCTCTTGAGGTCGTCTGAGTGGGAGTGAAAGGGGGGGGGGAGCCCCGTAACCCATTTTATTCGCCACACACTTAGCGGTTGGTAGCCTCCTCCACGAGGTCCGCACTGGGCAACTAAGGTTGAAAGCCCTTTTAGAGTGATTCATGATGCTAGACCTGACCTCACTCCGAGGGGTTAACGCCCCTATGTGAGAATGGAAGCTGGCAAAGGCGGGGAAAGGGGGGTTTCCCAGTTGTCCGGTGATGACAGGGATTGATGGCGGGCACGGGTTCATCGGTCACTAAACTGCACGCTGCGTACGTTTTACGTGCGTGGCTACGCTCGAAGGACACACCATGAAGGGCTAGAGGGCCCTCAGATAAGTGGTTGCCAAGCCCTGGCATGGCAGGTGAGTTTCCACTTTGAAAAGCGTGTGATTTATATAAGGTGTCAAACTAGTGACGTTGCGGTGTTTTTTATGACCTCAAAATCTAGTTAAAAACTCCCAAAATTTTATCTGAACAAAAATTATGGTTTTAAGACATTTATCTATATCAGAATTGATAAGAAGGTCCAACAAACTAATATACTCAATTTTATATGAATAATTAATTTTACAATTCATATTCCAAAAGAAATAAAGATATAACCAAGATTTAAAATAATGTCTGGGGAAGCAACAAAGATATCATTTTTCCCCACATGGAAAGAGCCTCCATGGAAAGGATGTGCGATTGGTACATTCGGACAAAGAGAAATGTATATCCCTTTGCCTATGATTTGGACGTCCCCTGGGTAACGGTACATTAGTACCGACTAATCTTTCCGAAAATTGAGCTACAGAATGATGCAGCCCAGACACGCCATTATTATTATTATTATTATATTATTATTATTATTATATTATTATTATTATTATTATTATTATCATGCCCAGTTCAGATGCACCTATTAGTTCAAAGACCTTTCCTCCCTTAAAATAACACACAGTAATACTTTACTTTTAAATAAGTCTTATTTATTTCAATTATATCATACAGTAAGTCAAGTACTTTTTTTCTCTCCACGTTTTACTATCTACCCGGGCTATCCGGATTTAAATTCACCAATAAAGTTGGGATGAGTAAGTGATAATTCAGAATAAAGAAATGTAATTGCATTTGCGTGGCGGCGGGAGAGTGTAAACCACTAAGGAAAATACCTCCTTGTACCCCTTTTATCCTGTACGCTTCACTTGTTAATTGAGGACAGATTTTTGTAATATTTGATTTTTTTTTAATAACTCTAGTAATTTTGTTCAACATTTGTATTGGGGGAAATTTATATGATAAATGACAATGTATGTTTATTTTTCTAAAATAAATTCATTTGAGGGTTGTTTACTAATGACAAATTATAAAAAAAAATTAAAATTTTTGAAATTGGCCTCCAATATTGAATTAAAAATGGGTATCTGGGAATAGTTTTTCGTGATACGAAGTAAGAATAAGTGTTTAATTTTATAAATTAAACATAATTTTAGGGTAGTTTATAAATAACTTATTTTTGAAAATATGAAATTTGGAAAAAAAATGTTTGAACAATTTGGTTTGAAATGCATATATAAAGAGTGTTTATTGTGATTAATAATGTGATGTGTTTGTTTTTATTAAGAAAACCTCCTTAAGAATAGTTTAATGAAACACTATTTTTGAAATTTTGCGATTGTGTGGTATAATTTATTTTTCGTGTAATCCACATCTTACTAACCATCCGGGTTATTCAACTGTTTTTGCTCATGGGTTGGGAATGAGTAAGGAAGAATTTAGAGGAAGTGTGTCCGCAATTATGTAGAGTGTGAGCTAGAAAACATTTAGAAAAAAAAAATCAGTACAGCCAGCCAGGATTCGGAACCCAACCTCATCAGTTTCAAACCAAACAAGAGACTGGCGCCTTTGTCCGCGTGACCACTGATGCGGATGTGCCTGTATTACCTATTGTGATGCCGTTTTTGACTACTTTAAATTTATTTTCATATGCCTTAAACTGTTCTTCCAATGGCGAGCCAACTATAGCCAGGTAGAGAAAGAGTCATGGATCTTGAGTGACATGTTATGTTTGCTTTCTTTACAAAGAGCTGGGGATTCAACAGAGCGAACCAGAAATTACAAAGCTACAGGTGTAAAAACAACAACAAAAAACAGGTTAACCCGCTAACAACCAAGTCACGCTGTGAACTGGAGCGATGCTTCACGAGTAAAGACTTAACATTTCAAGCTTTGTTGAAGGGCTCGAGGTTAAGGGGTTACCTACCTTTTCAGATTTAACTCTGTTTTTTTGATATAAAAAAATATATTTCCAAAAAGAATTCCCGTCTTTACAGACATCTTAGATCAAGGTATAGAGGAATTTATTAGACTCTCAACAAATCGTTTAATATATATATATATATATATATTTAAAAATTAAAGCAATTCCTTTCGACAGTTATTTCCAAACCAACCTATTTTAGACTTTAAAAAAATTGTATGGTGCACAGCACAGACTTTCTTGAAATAAATTAATTTACTAAACACTAGCAAGATTTGGGAAACAAAATAATATACATTGTTGCAGAAACACTCCACCAATAAGCATAACAATCAATTTCACATTTCAAAGACCTAGATAAAAATATAATATAAAATACTTACTTCTAACTCAGAAATTAACAGTTTTATGCAAATTTATTTTTAATACTCTTTACAAGAATAGTTTATTTCGTATCTGAAATAGTTGCAGGGATATAATTTAAAAAAATTAAATTTGCGCTTATGTAAATTACTCTCAAAGTCATTTTCATGGTAAAATAAGAATTGACCTTTGTAATGTTAAACAGTGCCTAGATACAAAATTTAATCAAAATCCTTAAAGAAGATTGAGATAAATCGATTTTTTCTCTTTTTTACCTTCTGTAAACTATCAAAGTAAAATATAACTCCCGTATTACTGGGCTGACAAAATAAATATCCCGTTTTATTGGGTAAAAAAATATCTGCCATTTTATTAGCCCAAAAAAATAGAAATCCCGTTGTATTGACCCAACAAAATATAGATCCAGTTGTATTGAGCCAACAAAATATATATCCCATTTTATTGGGTTAAAAAAAATTAGAGCTGCCGTTTTATTGATCCAACAAAATAGGTCTCCCGTTTCACTGGGTAAAAATATTAGAACTCCCTTTTTATTGACCCAACAAAATAGATATCCCGTTGTTTTGACCCAACAAAATATAGATCCAGTTGTATTGACCCAACAAAATATATATCCCGTTTCATTGGGTCAACAAAAGATATCCTGTTTTATTAACCCAATAAAAAAGATCTCCCGTTTCAATTAGTAAAGAAATTTAATGTACCGTTTTATTGACCCAACAAAATATAGCCCTAGTTTTATTGACCCAACAAAATATAGCCCTAGTTTTATTGAGTCAAAAAAATAGATCTCCCGCTTTATTGGGTCGAAACATTAGAGCTTCCGTTTTAATGACCCAGCCAAATAGATCTACCATTTTATTGGGTCAACAAAATAGATCTTTCGTTTTATTGGGTCAACAAAATAGATCTTCCGTTTTATTGGGCCAACAAAATAGATCTTCCGTTTTATTGAATCAAAAAATTAGATCTACCGCTTTATCGGCCCAACAAAATAGATCTTCCGTTTTATTGGATCAAAATAATAAGACTTCCGTTTTATTGAGTCAACAAAATATTTTCGTTTTAATGAGTCAACAAAATAGATCTTCCATTTTATTGGTTCAAAAAATATATAGCATGTTTTATTCGCTAAAAAAATATATCTTCTGTTGTATTGAATCAACAAAATAGATTTCCCATTTTATTGGTTTAAAATTTAGATCTCCCAGTTTTATTGAGTTGACAAAACAAATCTCTCGTATATTTGCGCCAATATAATGGATCGATCATACATAGTAAGTACATCTTGTCTTATATTTCGTACGTTGAGTAGTTTCAGTAAACAATTGTTTTTTACGCCTGGTTTTACTATCAGTTCGAGTCATTTGCAGGGGTAGACACAGTTAACGAATTAATTCCCAGCAGTAATATGATAAATTTTGACCTTGTGGTAGAAAAATGTTAAGTCAGACCACAAGGTCGTGAACATGTAACAATGGGACCTCCTACTGGAGATGAGTTCCAACATCCTAGAGAGATGGGTGGCCTATAGGGTGACTGCTAAACAAACATGCGAGCGGAACTCGAACTTATACAGTCGTGTGTTGGGAAATTACTTAATGAGGGTTAAGGGGCAGAAATGTATAAATACAAACTGAAATTTTGCATTAGTATTCGAAACATTTTTAGAAGTTAAATGGGGCAAATATTAGAACCCACTTGTGCCAAATACACGGGTTATTAAATATATTCTGATACCTTTTAACGCTTATTAATTTTGCAAATCGGTTTATTTTAATTGCTGCGCGGGATCGGCTACATGGGAAGATTTAAAATAATATATATATATATATATATATTAAGGTATTTGAAATCTGATATCTTGTCAAAAATATAAAGACATACTGTGTTTATTTGTGTTTATTAATACAGCTAAAATGGAATATGTTAAAGCCGCATGGTCTAAGGCGCTAATCTCGCAAAAGACTAGACTGCCGATGACAGGGAGATCGGGGTTCGAGTCCTCATAGGGTGTAATTAGATTTTTTCTCTCTAAAATGGTTATCCACTCTTCATCCACACAAATGCGGGTACACTTTCAATAAATTCAACCTTGCTCATTCCTAGTTCACTAGCGTAATTAGCACATATGCGTATAACCTAAAAAGGTGTAGTGAGACACGGCGGTAATAAAAAAAAAAGTTTAAATGTTACTTTTGTTTAATTTTATTTGTTTATAATTAGTGTGAGTAGGAAATGGTTAAACTACCCAAGACCCCCAATACCTACCCATATTGATAGGCCCCCTGTACTAAATAAATATTCTAGTAGGATGAGCATGACCTTGGGTAATAATACAAGCCTGGCCCACCATCCCCACCCACCCATAGTACAATAATTGCGGCAAGTACGTAACCTGAAAGAAACAATCACACAGCCTGTATGGCTGGCCCACCATCTTAAAGTCGAGGTCAAACCCCGGTTTGCGGACCACATGTTGACAAATGTGAGTTTACATTAGACGACCGAGCTCAAAGATTCGACAGTCAAATTGTGGCAAATGATTACATTTAATTCAATGCTTAGTGTATTGCGGTGACATTCAGGTCACCACCTTTTATAAGTGGTTACGAAGATAGTGCCTGGGAACCCTGCCTACAGTTAGTGGTGACAATTTTTTCGTTAAATGTCCAATAGGAAAATTTTCCGCAGTGGCGGCTTGCGGCCTATTGTGTAGGTAATGCCGGGATCACGATCAACTTAAAGTTAACTTAACGTAACTTAACGTAAAGGATCTCCTGTGTTTAAATGGAAGCGATCACGATGCAGTTAACTTAACGTTGCTTACAGTTAACTTAACGTAAGAAATGTCCTAAGAGGTATTTTACTTTAAGTGAACGTTACTTGAAGGGTATCACGTGATCTATCCAGCCAATCATTATGCGAGTTACGTCAACAGGGCTGTTTAGTAATTCATTTTGTTGGTTTTAAGGCCAAGGTCTACTTTTTAGCTTTAGTTCTAGTGATCAGACATTGAAACAAAATAATTAAACTAAAATAGGAAAGCTATATTTATCAAAAAAGTTTAGTAATAGATATTTATTATATCGATTGAAAACTGTAAACATTCACAGATCATCACTTTACAAATAGTACAAATCACAGATCATACTCAAGAATGCAAATATTTGGCTCGAGTTGTTACGTTAAGTTAAGTGAATCGTGATCACACATCTGTTTTCTTTGTGAGTTAACTTTAAGTGAACGTTACGTTAAATTAAAGTTAAGTTGATCGTGATCCCGGCATAAAGGACCTGGGTTGGAAGATGAAAACTTTTTCAGACTATTCAAATGTAGTGGAAGAGTGTGTTCGCGAAGGCTTTGAATATAATATAATGTAATGAAGTATTGGCATAGCTGGTCTACAGTAGACCCGACGTTAGTGATACATTCAATCACCAAGCGCTGTAAGCGATACGTGTTTAGAGAAATGGAATCGCTTTAATTAAATTCATTTGAAAATGTTCTCGTATTAACGTCCTTAGAACAAATATTTTGGTAAATTTTCCACATCAAATCTCTAGTTATAGTTTTTTTATAGCAGAAAACTATTTTGGAAAAACCAACCTCAGTACACCCGACCGAGACTCGAACCTCGATCTCCCCGTCATCAGCAGTCTAATCTACTAAGAGAGTAGCGCCTTAGACCATGTGTTAAAGTGTCTAATATAATTAAGGGTATTTAGAGAGTTGTGATTATTATTGGAGTTTTGAGGCGTATCGACATATAGCGGTCATATTTGTAAAGGCTCGCCTTACTACCCATCCATTTGGTACTCTTGGAACTATTCCGAGTGTGTATAGTATTTTTTTCATCCCCGCGTCTTACTAACTGTTCAGGTTGTACGCATATATGATAATTAATCTAATGGGGTAGGGATGAGGAAGGATTTTAGAGATAATCTACCCACATTTGCATAGAAGGAGAGTGGTAAACTATTTAGGAAGAACTACCCTGAGTAAACCCGACCAGGATTCGAACCTTGCTCTCCAGTATTAACGGTGATATTATTACGTCAGTTTGTAGGTCGTATGCTGATGTAGCCACATAGTTTATAGATTGAAAGATAATATTAATATATTATAAGTTCGAATCGTAACAAAACTAGAAAGCAACCCTGTGAAAGATGAAAGATTCCGCAAGTACAAACACTGGTGACCCACTAAACCGGATGTTATCGCCTGGGTAATATCCGGGATTTAGGGTTTGTTCCTGCCCCAGTGCGCTCCAATATATGGTAATGCCGAGCCAGTCGCGCTCGACAAACCTACATAAACACGACAGTGAAGACACGTCTTGAGGGGTCATGCCAACAAATGTCCACTCCACATACGTGTCGTGTATGACCTGCATGCATGAACACACGATCATTGCGGCCACGTGAGAGAAGTCTCAGTGACTGCGGGTGAAGAGTTGGCTCAGTAAGATAACCGACAGTAGATGTGGACCACTTATGCCGGGATCACGATCAACTTAACGTTAACTTAAAGTTAACTTAACGTAACTTAACGTAAAGGACCTTGTCGTGTGTTTAGATGGAGGCGATCACGATGCAGTTAACTTAACGTTGACTTGCAGTTGGAGTTGCAGTAAGAGGTGTCTTGGGAGGTCTTTTACTTTAAGTGAACGTTACTTGAAGGGTATCACGTGATCTAGCCAGCCAATCATTATGCGAGTGACGTCAACAGGGCTATTTAGTAACTCATTTGTTGGTATTATGACCAATGTTTACTCTTTTTAACGTAAGTTCTTGTGATCAGACATTTAAACAAAATAATTAAACTAAAATAGGAAAGCTAAATTTATCGAAAAAGTTTTGTAATAGATATTTATTATATCGATTGAAAACTGTAAACATTCACAGATCATACTCGAGAATGAAGATGTTTGGCTCGAGTTGTTACGTTAAGTTACGTGAATAGTGATCACACATACGTTAAGTTAACGTTAAGTTGATCGTGATCCCGGCATTACAAAGGAAGGGCCTTTTAGAAAACACAAACATGTTCTATGCTATCAAAATTGATTACATCTTACTGTTTTATTCGGACTATTTTATAGATATTGATAGTATTTATCAAACGTGAAAGCCACAGACTTATCAGGGTGGATACATAACTTATATCAACAAATTTCCCGTCTTCTCCAGGTTTTCCAAACAATATTTTTCAATTTTCCTTGACTTAACCCTTTTCCCCAGCGTTTTCTTATGTAGGCCTATATTATTTGCGGCAATGTGTATCTATGGTGGAAAAAAATTGGTTAAAACCATCTCATGTTATAATGCATAGCTAGATAATGAAATATGTTAACACAGGAGGACCAATATAGCGCACTTTTATGTTTGTGTTTAGATGCAAAATTAGATATTTTTTAGCCAAATATTTAAATTGCCTGATTTTTCCATATTTTTTAAATCTAATTCCCCGACATCTCCAGGTTTTCCTTCCTATCCCTGCCTGCAGCCACCATGCTTATGAGTACGTGAAAATTGATCTAGTAACTTTAGTTGTGAGATAAGACCCTTCTTATGGAAAATGGACTGTAGCATACCTTTAACTTATGAAGGAGTCTTCGTAGTTGACTCGGAAAGATAAGTGACAGTAGTAGATGGTGGACCGCGATACCAACAGCCCTCTATGTTATGAAGGAAGATTAATATACAGTAGAGGTTCCCAACCTGAGGTCCGCGAAACAAATATAGTATTTTTAAGCTATTTTTTTTATTTTCACATAGTATAAAAAAAGTTCGCTATTTACAATATGACTAAACTTTTTTTTTTTTTTTGCTATCACTGTCCGACTAAACATATTTTTTCTTTTATTAATATGAAATGGGCTATGTAGAATATTAAAAATGTGTGTGTAGGTTTTTAGTTTCACCTCGTATGGCGGAGGAGATTGGCGAATTATCATTGGCTCTAGGGGTTTACTGAGTTGGCTCAGTGAGATGAGTATTAGCGATAGTAAATTGTGGGCGTGTTGACACACACAGAGACACGCCAGGGAAAGTGTACCCTGCAGACCTTTCAGACTACCGACATACTTCATATTGGCTCAGCTCACTGGGTCGGTATTGGACACATCTTGGGTACAAATTGGTGGCAACATAATTTGCATAAATCGTGGCGGTGATAACATAGCTTGGAATAAACCCTGTACAAGCAAACTTAAAAATACAACAGGTTATTTATACATCGGATTTTAAATTTATTTTAAATTAAATACATTTTAAATTTATTATTGTATTTAAAAAAGAATATAGCTAAAAGATGCAATGTAAGTTCAAGATGTAGACCTAGGTACCGAGCTACATGCTAGGAATAGGGATAAATAATGTAAATAAATAAATAAAATATACATCGGACAAAACACAAAAGCAATACTTGCTAAAAACCTACTTAGGTGGCCGCATGGCGTCACTCTCGCAATAGACTAGACTGCCCGATGACAGGGAGATCGGGGTTCGAATCTCGGTCGGGTGTACTGAGGGTGGTTTTCCCTAAATGGTTTTTTCGCTTTCCCTGCAAGCAAATGCGAGTACACTCTCTCTAAATTCAACATTTCTCATACCTAACCCCTAAGTGTAATGTGTACATTTGCGTGTAACCTGAAGAGCTGGTAGTAAGTGTGTATAAGATATATTTTGCAACTCTTGTTCATCGATGTTGCCAGTAGCTCCTTCTTACCCCAGTCCACTACCTTCAAACACAACTTAGAGAGAGGAGATTTGGCAACAGTTAACTGAGAGGGAGCGAGAATAAAGCTTTTCTCCATTAGACCTGCAGTTAGTTGCCTCAGCGATGATATTGGGTGTACTGAAGTAATATTTGTTTTATTTTGCCCAAATTTTTGTTTTGCTATATAAAACTGCAAAAATACTGACCTTAAGATGGGGTGCTAGTGAGCGTGAGTTTAGGGCAGTATTTTCAAAGTTTTTATAGCATAAACATTTATTTGGCCAAAATAAATCAAATATTTCTTCTATAGAAACATAGAGTTTAGTTTTCCGCACTTGCTAATCTCAACAGATCTTTAATATCTGTCAAGGGTGTCCTGGAATTGAGTGACAACTTTTTCTCTGCATTTAAAAAGTTTGTCACCAAATGCCGCTATGCTCATGAGAGATATTCAAGAACTCTTGAGATTAGCATGTGCAGAAAGCTAAACTCTATGTTTCTATAGAATAAGTATTTGATCTATTTTTTCCAAAAAATGTTTATGCTATAAAAACTTGCGTTCCCTTCCATCACGCGTTAGTGGCACATAACAAACTAAAAGTAAGAAAGCAACGCTAAAGTATTTTTTTCAATACTAATAAGATGTCTTACCGTGTTATGAAGGCTGTGGCGGTGATGGGGCTGCTTCACAGATGCCGGAGTCCGCTGTTCACTAAAGGTGACCTTGACCTTAGTCCTACCTGCCCTATGTGTAACGGTCACACCTCCCCCTCCCTTCTCCTTCACTTCCCCTTCATCGACCTCCTCGGGGACTATGTAGAGACGCACTCTGTACATCCTTGCAGAAGACAACTTGGAACACTTGGTACGAACCTCAAATCAGTCCGAGGACGTAGAGAGATACATGATTCCGGTCGGACACCTTCGAAACGGACGGTATATTTGGTTCCGTGGATCACGAATTGGGAGTCACGACCTTCCTCGCACCCGAGTGACTGACATTGCCCAGTGTTGGAGTGGCCTTGAAATCACAATGGATCTTTGAGAGAACCTACGTTTGGCGAGATTATCCCCCTACCGAGGTTTTCTACTGGAGCTCTTTATCGAGTTCTTTGGTTCTCGCCGGTGCGCGACCAATCCTCATGGTCGTATAAAGGAACACGTTATTTAGTTAAGAGTTCCTTCATCATCACTTTCCAACAAGAAATTGTGCTATTGAAATGCCAACTATGGAAGTTGGCTTAATTTGTTGTGAAATGCACTTTTGATGTAACAGCCAAATAATGCTTTTGAGAAACTGCAACAAACAAAATATTTCCTCACTACAAACAGACCTGGCATGTCTACTGTCTCTTCCGGACTATTGGAATTTGACTGCGCTTAGGGGAGGAAATACACCTGAATTTGCGTGGAGGGAGGGTGGAAAACCATCTAGGGGAAAATTACTCTCAGTGCACCCGTACGGGATTTGAAACCTGATGTTTTCGCTTTGGTCCATGTGACTGCGTTATCAAGTGTTTTAATGTTTTTGTGTTTTATTTTATCAATATTTATTTAATGCTGGTAAGATGTATAAAAAAAGCCTTATGAATAATTGCCTCCAACAATTTTTTTTTTCAACACGTCTCACAATCCGTTCGGGCTATACGCATACATCAATGACGCTAATGAAATAGGGATGAGGAAGGCATAATTTTAGGGGAAATGTGCCTGAATTTGCGTGGACACATTTAGTGACAAATCACAGTCAGTACACCCAACTGGGATTCAAACCCCGATAATCCAATCAAACACGAGAGTGGCGCGTTTGACCAAAGGTAGGCAAACCGTGGCAAGTGTGCGACTAGTGGTACGCCAAGGCAGTTTAAAATGCACGCTTAGTTCGCCTCATAGATAAAACAAAATGGAAATAAAAATGGTTATATTGTCAACTTTAAACTAAAACTGTTTTGATTATATTCTAGTACTTTGTTGTTTTACTAGTAGTCTACTGTTGTTATTATTATACTTTTTACTTTCTCACGGTCCCTCGGAGTGAGAAAGTATTGTGATCGTAAAAAAAATCGAACTCGAGATTTTGATGGATATCGACGTTTCATTAGTCCCTGAAACCGAAAGCCGGTTTTCGCAATGCCGTGTGTCTTCATCTCGTCCTAGAGCCTAAGCCATTCTAATGATCTTGCTAAAACCGTCTATTTAGGGTTTTCGGAATTAGTTATCTAACGCTAAAAGAACAATTTTCTCAAATTTCGTCATAAAGAATTTTATAAAAAAAATTCGTATCTAGACATTGTTTAACATTACAATCCGCTTCGGAGGCCACTTGGTCTAAGACGTCACTATCGAAATAGTCTAGACTATCCGATGACGGGAAGATCGGGGTTTGATCCTAGCCAGGTGTACTGAGGGTGGGTTTTCCTAAATGATTTCCCACTCTTCTTCCACGCTAATGCGGGTAGACGTCTTCTAAATTCAACCTTCCTCATCCCTTACACATTAGAGTAATTAGTACATAAGTGTATAACCAGAACGGGTAGTAGGACGCGTTGCTAAGGAAGGAAGAAAAATTAACAATACAAACAAAATGGCGCATCTACTTTTTCCGGGAAAATTACTCAGGTGGTACTTTTCACTTTCGAATAACTCCGATTTTGATCATCTCAATGAGATATGAAATAGTTTATCATTGCAAAGTTGTACTATTAAAAATAAAAATTGAAATATATATTTTTTAAACCAATAGTCTCCGTGCTATAGACAAAATTTTTTTTTAATGGAGGTCTGGGAAAGTGTGAGTTGATTGTAATGCTCTGGTGAACGGAGAGGTTAATATTTTATCAATATGTTTCTGTAAGAGTATATATTATTTCATTTATGCTCTTTGGTAGAATATATGCTCTTTTTTCATTTTTTTTGCAACAATATAAATGATTTAGTTTCACATATCCTACGATTTTTAAGCACATAAATGTCTCCATTTTTGGGTAAAGGATCGAGAAAGTATGTGCGGTGACCCGTACCATTTATTTACCACTTTGTTATTTGTAATATTTTAAAAATTATTTTGAATTATTTTTGAAATTTATATTTTAGAAATATGGAATTATTCATTATTTTTGATATGGTTTTGTTTGGGTAGTTTTTTTTTACTTTCTCATATAAATAAAAAGTATTGCAATCGTGAAAAATTATGACCCGAGATTAGGATGAATATTTATGTTTTGTGTGTCACACAAACGAAAAAAGTGGATATTACAATTTTTTGTACCCGAGTATGTTTGTCTCTTTATCTTTGTCCTTGGACACAGATTTGACACGGTTTGAAGGATTTTGTTCACAATTGATAAATAAGATGTTAGAATGGCTGTACCTTAGGACTTTTTTTTGAAATTTTGATCCTACCCTTAATTTAATAGTAGTTTACTGATAAGTTTTTTTTTTTAATTTTTTGAAAATGGCTCTAATGATTTTTGTTTGAAATGAATAGCTAGAAAATGTTTGACCTCCAAAATAACAATGTATACTTGGTTTTTGGATAAAAATTCGATGTAAGGTAGGTAGTTTACTGAGGAGTAATTCTTTTAATCTTAATTATTTTTAAAATGGCTAAAAAAAACCTTTTATATTGGTTTCTGGCGAAAAATTCGTTTTAGAATAGTTTACTGACGACCAATGTTTTAAAAAAAATTGGAAATATTTTAAAAACGGCTCAAACTATTTGGTTCAAAATGGGTATTTGATAAGTTTTTAACAATGTAAATAGTCTTTATTTGGTTTTCTTAGAAAAAAAATATTGACTAGTTTGTTCATTAATGATTTTAGAATAATCTGCATTTTTTGGCTCCAGCAATTTTTTTCAAAATTTATATCGGGGTACTATTTTACATAATTAATAATAATGTATGTTTATTTTATAAGATAGATTCATTTAAGGGTAGTTTACTTACAACTTATAATAAATTTGAAAAATTTCAAAATTGACCTTGAAGATTTAGTTCAAAATTAGTTATCTGGGAAAAGTTTTTCATGATAAATAAGAATATATTTTTATTTTTACAAATTAAAAATAATTTTAAGGTAGTTTACAAGTGACTTGGCTATTTTATGAACATATGAAATTTGTAAAAAATATTTTAACAATAAGAGTTTAAAATTTAAATATAAAGAGTATTTATTGTGACTAACAAGATGATATGTTTGTTTTTATGAGGAAAACTTTACTTCAGGGGTAGGTAGTTTACTGAAAACTCTATTTTTGAAAATTTTCTTCCAAGTTATGATACACAATATGAGAAATTTTGTGCTGTTGTGTCGTACCATTTATTTATTCTTGTATTGTATTTGAAGTAAACAAAAATACCCTAAACTTATTTTCCCTACCCCACTCGGAATAATTAAATAACTATTATGACAAAATATGTATATAGGCCTAATACATTTTGCTTTTTTTATTTTTCGCAGGAGAGTGGTAGGGTGAAATCGGGTTGAGTTTGGGGGATGAACTGGCACGCCAAAAATAAAGCTTGATCACCCCTGAGTTAGACCAACCGATCAAAGTTCGTTCAACAGAAACCGTTTAACGAATGGTTGTGGATGTAGTTGTCACACAAGTTTTGATTCTAAAAGGAGAGTAATCACACTCACTTGACTTTCTTCCGCTTACCTCGTCTCGTCTATGTTGTCATTAATTAAATCAATCAAGTTTTCTCCAACGTTCGCCTTCTTCACTTTCACAGCAAAGTCTATCGAGTCCAGACGGGCTTATGGAATTCTAGTGGGCTCATAGAGTAAATTACTTTCTCTGATTTTAGAATATTAAAAAAATATATATATTTTTTTTTAGCAGCGCGTCTTACTACCTGTTCGGGTTATACGCTTAAGTACTAATTACACTAATGGATTAGGAATTGGGAAGGTTGAAGTTAGAGGAAGTGAACCCACATTTGCGTGGAGGTAGAGTGGAAAACCATTTAGGAAAAACTACCCCCAGTTAACCCGACCGAGATTCGAACCTCGATCTCCCCGTCCTTGGGGGTCTGGCTCAACACGACTGGCGCGTTATCCAACTACGCCACCGAGGCGGGTAATATATTAAAATAGTTGCATAACAATCATTAATATTATTTTACATGACTTGTAGTAGAGATTTCAGCCATTTTAAATAGAGCCGCGTAAAATTGGTGAACTCCCATTCATAAAAAAAAAATTGTATCTATATTTTTCAAATTTTTTGGAAATAATGAATTACTCTATAAAGGGTGGGGATTAGGAAGGTAGATTATCTTATAGCTATATAAGTCATGCAACCCATGCACCGCTTCGGTGGCCGTGTGGTCTAACGCGCCAATCTCGTTTTGGACTAGACTGCCAAAGACGGGGAGACCAGTGTTCGATCCCGGTCAGGTGCACTGAGGGTGTTTTTTCCTAAAGAGTTTTCCACTCTTTCTCCACGCAAATTCGGGTGCACTTCCACTAAGTTAAGCCTTCCTAGTTCCTAGTCCATTAATGTAATTAGTACATAGGCGTATAACCTGAACAGGTAGTAAGACGTGGTGCTAAAAAACCATACGAGTGGAAAGATGATGTGAAACCCCTCCTTCTTCTGGTGGTTGAGATTCAAACCACGACCTCCTTCTCATCGGCAATATATTATATGTTGAACCTAACGCTTTAAATCATGTGACCACCGATACGAGTATGATGCTTAAAATTAGCTGTAGAGTCCTGTAGCTCGATTTTCTTACGAATAGCCTTCTGAAAGTCCTTTTTTACTACCAGGACCCTACTATATATAATATGAGTCTGGTAGGGGTGAAAAAAACTTCCAGATGGTTATTCGTAAGAAAATTGGACTATATATTGTTAGTTTGTAAGTCTTGTGCTGGTATAACGCTGTGTTTATAAACATATCCTTGAATATTCAAACCAAAATAGCTCGTAATTATATCCTTGCACTATGTTTTAAAAATGAAATACTTCACTATATTATTTCCAATTACAATAATTCGAACACTTTTATTTGTTCAACGCTGCTATTTTTTTTCTCCCATCGCGTCTTAATTGCCGTTCGGGCTATACATAATTATAAATATTATAATGGGGTAGGGACAAAGGGAACATTCCCACATTCGCGTGGAATGGATACCACACTCTCGATACACCCGGTCGGATTCGAACCCGCGAGCTTGACGTTTAGTCCGTGTGTCCACCGATGGGAATTTTGTGTTTGAGATGATGTGCGCAAAATGATTTAATGTTCAAATCCCTAATTGGAGAAAGAGACAGTGGCTGTCAACAATATGTCAAATAAGTGAGTGGTAATAAGATGTCGAGACAGATGTTACCCGAAACAGAGAAAACCACAGCATCGCTACTTTGCTAGATTACAAAAGAGAAAAACTATGTTGAGCCAACAATATATTGAAACTTCTGGCAGTCTTGAAAGTCCATATAAATATGGACTTTCAAGACTGCCAGAAGTATATATATATAGGATTATGGCATAAAAAAATGTACAATTTAGAAAATACAAATAGTTTTTTTGCTGTCAACATTAGTAACATTTAATTATTTCATTAGTGTTATTTTATAGGTATTGTTAAAATAAATCAAAAGTGACAGTTGAACATCACACGATCTGACGTATAACTATCTTAATATTGTTTTATATTATATGTTTGTCTTTTATTTTAATACCTTTTACATGTTCCTATCTATGTGTCCTATCATTCTTTAAAATATTCCATTTTATCCCTTTTGTGTTTTTTTTTCCTCTTTTAGGAAGTTGCGTTGCGCGTTTCACACTCCTCCCTGATGAGTTCCGATAGAATGAAACCTAGGTCGGGGGATTGGGTGGTGACGATCGATTTTCTTTAAGAGGCAACCATTACCTTTTTGTCCAATGGCAGCAATATAAAGTGTGAACTGTGTTCTTATTTTCATTGTAAAAGCCATATTGTGTTCGTCCCTTTTATATGTTTCCATTCATCTTCCTACACCTTCTTCCAAATATAATTAAAATAGTTTTAGTAATTTTTGCAACGGATTGGTACCGTTCTTCTTAACAGAATACTACAATACTTTCATCTATTTATACATCAAAGTATATTTTATCAACTTCCACCTTAAGATAGATGGTATTAGTAGGTAAAATAAATACAGTAATGAACTTAAGGTTAACAGGTAAAAACCTAATAATATAACTATTTCGGGTTCGAATTCCTGGGATGGCAGATAAAACATCCTTGGGAAATTAGGCGTATTCCCTTTCACCGTGTGGTAAATTGAGAGCCTTGAGTTTGGTGGTTGTATTTGACATATTTAATAAGAAAGAGTCACTAAAAACGCAGTGAGCGGGCACTAACACTAAAAATAATAATAGTATAAAAGATTTTTAAAAGGGTTAAAAATATATTTTTTATAGAAATATAACAAGTTAAACGTAAACATCCATTGTCCAAATAGGTTGTTTGGTGATACGCCTTAATCGATACAAGGTTGTTTTAACACTTTAAAATTAAGGACAAGTAGGAGGAACTACACCGCTATTTACTTGGTAGGTGGAAAGAAAGCTACCATGAAAAAACAGCTGTGAGTGCAGCCAGTATGGATTGAACTCCAACCTCTCGAGCCGGAGTCAGGCGCACGATCCGTGCGGTTTTACCACACAGATTTCATTTTACTAAACCGCTGTTCGAGAAAATCTGAGGGTTTGACCCGCACGGCCAAGTGGGTCATTACCGCGCTCGGAGCTGATTAACTTCTGCGGGATATCCGTTACTTTCCGCAAAGACAAAAAAAAGTCTTTGAAACGGGGTAGCTTTGAACCTCACGCGACGACGTGTGTGACCGTGATCGTTAATTTTTACTAGAGTCAAGAATCGAACCAAATATTCTAAAGAGGACAACAAAGTAACACCATTAAAAAAACACACACACACAATTTGTGTGGGCGATTAAACTTGAACGCTCTTAGACGAATTAATGTATTCCTCATTTACCTAATCTTAAGAATCCCTTCATCTCACGGATAGCACCTAACTTAGGAAGATAATACAGTCCGAACGGGACGTTGTTGCATCCTAATACAGATTTCTGTAATCTTCACTAGAAAAACGTTCAAATAAGACCAGTGAAACAGTTTTCTCTTATTTTTAAAAAAACACAACAAAATTGAAAACTACTTTTTTTTAGGGAAAAACCTTTTAAACCGATCCTAATCTACTTGTTGCCAAGCGACCAATAAAAAAAATTACTTGGCTGCTATTTTTAGTTCGAGCGTAATCTTGAATCAGGTATCATGGTTAATCAGCTGTGAGATTTGCTTCTGGACCGAGAGATCGGGGTCCAAATTACAGCCGGTTGCACTGTTGCGTTCCTACCCTTTTCAAAGTGTTTCCCCACCCATTTTAAACTCATTATCATTATCCTTAGCCCTTAAATTAGAAAGTTTATGTCACTAATACGCATCACTAATATAGGTAGTTAAATCGTGGACTGTATTTAGAAAACGTTTGTTGAATATCACAGATTAAAAATAAAGTGAATCCGAACCGCGTTCGTTTGGAAACGAGCAAAAAACACCTAATTCGCCACAATATTAATTATAAATTCAGGACGGAACACATAACCTTAAGGTGGGAATGTAGACTAGAGGTGTTTTTGCAGTTTTTATAGCAAAACCTTTTTTTTTGGCTAAAATAAATACACAACGTTTAATTTTCTTCTCATGATGATATCAACAGTTGTTGAATATCTGTCATGAACATAGCAGCATTGGATGAAAAACTTTTTAAATAAAGAGAAAAAGTTGTCAATAATTCCAGGACACCCTTGGCAGATATTCAACAACTGTTGAGGTTTACATGCGAAGAAAATTAAATTATGTTTCTACCGAAGCAATTTATTTTTTTATTTTGACCAAACAAAGTTTTGATATTAAAAAGTGCAAAAAACACTGACCTTTTCTGGCGTCTCCTGTAACCCCACCTTAACACCAAAAGCGAGCCACTTCACTAATATGGGCGTAAGATGTTCCCTTTTTCCAAGGCGCATGACTAAACGGCAAGGAAGGTTCACTACAACGAAAGAATTGTAGAATGTTGGTAGGAAGGATGTTTTGGAAGGCCTTTTTTACTATCAGAATTATACTATACAGTAGGATTCTGGTAGGGAAAAAAGGCCTTCAAGAAGGCAGTTCTTACCAAAATTCTACCATATATACAGTAGTAGTTTTTGTGTACTGCGTCTTACTACCTGTTTGGGCTATCAAAATTTTTACACTAATAGAATATGAATGAGAAAGGTGCATTAGTGTGGAGGGAGGGCAAGAACCAATTTATAAAAAAAAACCACCCTCAGTGCACCCGACCGGGATTCGAAAATCGATCTCCCAGTCTATTGCGAGAGTGAAGCCTTAGACCGTTCGATCCCCGAAGCGGGTCATATATGTTCGATCTAAGGTGGCGAATCATTTTTATAATTGTTCATAGGTTCGTTCCATTGCTTGTGTAAATGTTCTAAAAGATAGCGCTAAGCACGAAGTACTAAAGTGTTCAAAACGCACGTAATTTTTTCAAAATATGTATAGTTTATATACCAAACTATTGAGTGTTCTGTAAAAAAAAACCAATCATATGAGAGTTAAAGACTTTAATTTTAAATGTTTCCCAAGCATCTCCGATACATTTGTTAATTTTAATATCGATTGGGTCGAAGTTTATTTATTAATCTTCATGTTGTGAGAAACCAGGGGAAGTAGATAAAATTGTTTTGATGTTTTCAGGCTTTAGTAGCGCTTAACTGATTGAAATATAACACTTCATAAACTAAACTAATGTTTGCTAACTAACCAAGGTCAACCTCGGTGGTCTTGAGGTAAAGTGATCGCCTCAGGACCCGATGTTAGTGGGTTTAAATTATTATTATTATTAATTATTATTATTATTATTATCATCATCATTAGCACCGCGTCTTACTACCCATTCGGGTTATACGCACTTACGCTAATGTGTAATGGTAGGGTGATCGTGAGATGAAATGGAGGACCTACAGTTTAACGTGGAATCCGAACCACGGTGGAGGCCTGGCATTCCATTAGTGGGTTTAAACCCAGCAGGGGTCGACGGATTGTTCTTGAAGCGATATAAATCCGTAGCACAACTTCCTTCGGAGGGAATGTAAGGCCGTTGGTCCCATGTCGATTGTGGTATGTAAAATAACCCTGGAAGGTACGTTAAAATATCTTGACGGGAAAAAAAATGGTAGATTCTTTCGCGCTCGCTCGTAGAAATTCCGTGCAGAAGGCAACGGGAAACCACAGCACATGTGCTTTCTACCAGATGGTTCGGGCGGCACTAACCAGCCGAAAGGCCTAGTGCTTGCCCAGCAGCGGATGGAGCGCAATAAAACCAACCTCCGGGTTGAACACTCATCAATAAATCCTAGCAGGTATATTTCATTTCAACTTGGTAAAGCAAAAGTTTAGTTTATTTCTAGCTACGTTTTTTTTATCAACCAGTAAAGATCTTTAAAATTTCAATAAAAATAAATCACCTGCATCGGTGGACACAAGGTTTAAATGTAATTTCCATCTAGTCTGGTTTGTCGGTGATGGGGTTCGAAAATCGGCTGGGGTAGGCCTCCTGATAGTTTTTGTCTCTTCCCTAAATGGTTTCCCACTCTTCCTCCACACAAACGCGGGTGCATTTCTTATGAATTCTACCATCCTCAATCTTACCCCAAAAGTGCAATTAGACGCGGCTTACCCGATTCGGTGGCCATATGGTGTAAGGCGCTACTCTCGCTGTGGACTAGATTGTCGATGACAAGGAGATTTAAGTTCGAATCTCAGTCGGGTGTACTGAGGTTTAAAAAAAAAATGTTTTTCCACTCTCCCTCCACGCATATGTAGGTATACTTCCTCTAAATATAACCTTTCTAATTCCTGAAAACATTAGCTTAATTATTACATAAGTGCATAACCCGAACGGGTAGTTAGACGCGGTGCTAAAAAAAATAATGCAAGGGGGGCTGTAAAATAAAAAACATTATTTAAAAGACGCAAAACAAAAATTAAGATTATCACTTGTTCATTAAGAATTTCATTTTTGTGTGTCAAATTTATCAACCATTTGAGATGTTTCAAATACTGAGATATGCAGTTATGTTTCAACTATGATTGATTGTGTTCTAATTTTTGAATAACACGTTTTATATTCATTGGATTAAGTCCATGATTTAAAACATGTAATGTAGGCCTATATAATTTTGGCATGAACTAAAATATATGTAGTTCAGAATACTGTATAAATATTGCTAAACTTTTATTTTATTTTTTTAAAGTGGCCTGTCATAGAGTCTCTTATACCCTACCAATAGCCAGTGACCAATAACTTTGTGACCAAGACTAAGCACATCACCCAAATTTTGGGGGCACAACTAGCACCAAAAGACCAACAAAACTCTAGGAATTTTAATATATGTTCAATAAGACGGAAGAGTTCATAAATAAAAACACTTTAAGGCAGCACCAGATAACGAACCAGCGTCACCTTGATGTGTAATAAATCTTTTTAACCACCCAGATCGAAGAAAAAAAATTACTTGGTAGTCTTACTGTAAGAGTTTAAAGTAATAACTTAATTTAATTTTAAATTCATTTTATTTGTATAACTACTCAAGGGTCCCGAGCTCGATTCCCAGCATAGCCTAAAAAATGTTATCAGTGAAATTTGGGTTTTCACTTTCACAGTGATGAATTAACGGCCGAGGGTCTGGATGTCGAGTCTTTTATAGGATTGAGTTAGTTTGTAAGTCGTGTGCTATAAGCCTGCTCATAAAATCCACGAAAAATACTTCCGTGCTTCCCCACCCCCCACCCCTAACACAAGGTTAGCTTAGGTTTTTAAGAACTTGAATATTTAAAAATAATTATTTTGGTTATTTCATAATTTGTGTGGCGCGCGCTAAATTCGACAGCTATAATGTTTCAACCTAACTATGGGACTAAATTCCGAAACGCTATTTTGCTGATTATATTCATGACATTGTTGACTCCTGTCTCACCTTAACACTCTCCAGAGGTATCCTTTTTTGAAAAATTGGATTCAACACACACGTCAAATTATATCCTAAAAGAGTGGTTGAAAAAGCCACAAACACAATCCGTTACTCGCGTCACAGATTCGGGTTATAGCGCACACACACAAACACACAAATGACACAAAACATCGAATGAGAACTCATGCGTGCAGTGTTACAATACGTTTTAAACTATTCATGGTAAAAAAAAAAGTTATTGGAGGTTCATCGCAAACATAATAAATAAAAAAAAAATCGTTGAGCCAATGAATGGAATTAAAAAAAAAAATTCTCTCTTCAAATTATCACATTATTACGTGGATTTATAAATAGCGTAAGAGTGCGATAGTGATCAAAGTGTCACTACTGCGCCGGCGCGATGTCTCTGTGTGAGGACGTAATAAGAGCGAGCACAGCAGTGAAAGAACCAATCGACCGACTAAAGAGCGCGGTCGACACTGAAGGTTTTGTTGATATTGTTAACTGGTAGTATCTCTCTGCCCCACTACCTCCATTCATCTCGTAGTCCTCAACAGGTCAGGAAAACGAGCCAGACAAGCCACACTGTTTGTTTACAATCCAAGTTTCATAAGAAGGGCCCCTTCTTGTCTGACAGCTAGAAAAAGTTACTAAGTCTAACCCGCCTCGGTGGCGTAGTTGGCTAACGCGCTAGTCGTGTTGAGCTCGACCACCGAGGACGGGGAGATCGAGGTTCGAATCTCGGTCGGGTGAACTGGGGTGGTTTTTCCTAAATGGTTTTCCACTCTCCCTCTACGCAAATGCGGGTTCACTTCCTCTAAATTCAACCCTCCCAATTCCTAATCAATTAGCGTAATTAGTACTTAAGCGTATAACCCGAACGGGTAGTAAGACGCAGTGCTAATTATTATTATTATTATTATTATTATTATTATTATTAAGTCTACATCATACGTCAAATTATGTGATCTGAAGCTGTCACTTTTTATAGATACAATCAACACGTGTAAAACAATAATAATATAGTAAAATGTTATCAATGTTGCTCCTCTCACCAAAAGTAGATTTTTTTCTAAAATACCTTTTATATGAAAATAGGACTGTAGTAGCCCTTTACAGGTCAGGAGGTATAATTAAGACAAGCCATAGTTTATTTAATTATTTTTTTCAGGCTCTTTTAAAATAAGGCTAAAAGCACGTTTCCGTGGTTAGAGTGGTCCACCCCATAAGTTTCTAGTGGTAGCCTAGTTCGATTCCAGGTAGTGCTGATAAAACATATTTACTATTTGTTTAAAAGTTAGTCTTAACGAATTAGTGAACGTCTCTAGGCGATAAGTTCACGTGTGTAATAATGGGTTAAGTTAGTTTGTAGATCTTGTGATGATATGTGTACACTCCGTTTACCCTGAAAGATAGCAAGCTTGCATTGATTGTTTTAGAATACATTTTACTAGCCTAGTAAGGAGAATAATTGAATAGTAAAGATAAGTGATAAATGACCAGTTGTTGAGGTTAGGTTGTCAAATTTGATAACAATAAAGTTTTATATTGTGATGGATTAATTAATTAATTAACAAGGTAAAAATAGATTCTTAAGATTGTAAAAGTCCAAAATTGATTATATAGATTAACAACAGATTAATTAGTTGACCTGGTGGTCTAGGGGTAAGGTGTCTGACTTCTGTGCTGAGGGTCCGGGGTTCAATCCCCGGTCCCGGCACAGATTTATCTAATTGCCGAACCCTTCCTTCACCTCTGACAAGACGTGTATTAATCACAACTTGTGAATGTGAGGAATGCCAGGCCTCCACCGTGGTTCGGATCCCACGTTAAACTGTAGGTCCTCCATTTCATCTCACAATCACCCTAACATTACACATTAGCGTAAGTGCGTATAACCCGAACGGTTAGTAAGACGCGGTGCTAATAATAATAATAACAGGTTAGTTCTCATTTTATATTATTTCTTATCCTTATTAACAACATTGTTTGGTTACACTTTAGTGTAATCGGTCGAAATAATATGGCTACCTTTAGGTAGGGATAGACGGGGGGTGTACAAAAATGTATTTAAACTATAGGATTATTTTAGGCTATGATGGAAGACAGTATTTTTAAAATAATAAGAAATATGTTACATTATCTTTGTGTGTGTGAAATTGTCGGTCAGCCACCCTTTTGCCCCTTACTTCAAATAATTAATTTGTCATTTAAAATATTTTATTTATTTAACACCACGTCTTACTATCCATTCGGGTTATACACTTAAGTACGAATAACGCTAGTGGGTTAGGGATTGGGAAGGTTGAATTTAGAGGAAGTGAACCCGCATTTGCGTGGAGGGAGAGTAGAAAACCATTTAGGACCTTCCCTCCCCCAGTTCACCCGGCCGAGATTCGAGCCTCGATCTCCCCGTCCTCGGCAGTCTGGCTCTACACAAAACTAGCGCGTTAGACAACTACGCCACTGAGGCGAGTCATTTAAAATAAAATAAATACAATTTTTAGAGAATATGGATTTAAAATAATCTTGCGAGTAAAATAATTTTTTGGCACCGCATCTTAACACCTATTCAGGTTATAGCCTACGCATATGTACTAATTACGCTAATGAGTTGGTGATAAGAAAGGTTGAATTTAGAGGAAGTATACCCGCATTTGCGTGGAGGGAGTCTAGTCAAAAACGAGAGTGTCACCTTAGGCCATGCGGCCAACGAAGCATATAAAAAACTATTAAAAGCAAACAAAACTGTTAAATTCAAACGAACTTCCGGGGCCGCATGGTACAACACGCTACTCTCGCAAATAGACTAGACTGCCGATGACTGAGATATCCAGGTTCGAATATAGGTCGGATGTTCTGGGGATGGTTTTTCTATAAATTGTTTTCCACTCTGCCTCCACGCGAATAAGGGTACATTACCTCTAAATATAACCTTACTTAATCCCTAAAACCATTTGCGTAAATAGTATATAAGGTGTAATTAGTAGTCTACATAGGCATACAATCCGAACGGGAAGCAAGACACGGTGCTAAAAAAAATTGTTGAATTGAAGAAAATACGTAAAATCAGGTTTTCTAGTAAAATGTCAGTGAGACCTCGCTTGTTTTCTGCGTCACTCCAGCTAAGAACCAGGAAACAGTGAGAGGTCTAATAAAGTGGAATCAGGTATACAAGTGTTATTAAAAGCAAGGCCGACATAACCCTCTCATTAGGAGATAAAACAAATCTTTACACAACACTTCCGCCAGTCTTCTTTCTGTCTGCTTGGCTGAGGTCGAGTAAAAGTCTCGACAACAAGTGGCGAGCACAGAGATATATTTTGGGGGGAAAGTGGGGCTGCAGAAATGTGCCGGAGATTATTTCTCTACTTATTTTTAAATGCTAATTTAAGGAGCATTTTTAATTTAAAAAACTGTTTACCTTTTTACAAAACCGTAAGCCTGGTCTTGAAATTTAATCCTTACAATCCTTCATTGCTCTAAAATAGCTCTAATTTTTACTTTCTCGCTATCTTATAAATAGAGAAATTATTGTGATCGTAAAAAAAAATCGAACTCGATATATTGATAAATAATGACTTTTCATGACCCCTTGAATAAAAAAGTGGCTTTTGAATTTCCGTCTGTCTGTTTGTACCTCAGACTAGAGTCTAAACTATTTTACCGATCGGGCTAAAACTTGGTATTTAGGGTTTCATAGGGTTATCCCGAGGAATTTTTAGAATTGGATATCCAACCCTAAAATTAAGGGTAGTTTCCTTAAGGGCGGAAAGAGGAAAAATCTATATCAAAATAGGCTCTAACCATTTTGAATAAATTTAATTTATAAGCTTTGATCAATATTACAAAACAAATGGCTACTCTCAACTTTTTGTCAAAATGACTTTAAGGGTTCCGGTCTGATGCGTAAATTCTAATCTTTAATTTTATATCCGCAAGTATTTGATATATGAAATTACTTATCATTGCATACATGTAGATCTACTTAAAATAAACATCTTTTACTTGAAATATATTTTTATAAAACCAATAGTTTTCAAGCTATACGTATATATATATATATATATATTTTTTTTTTTTTAATTTTCCAACACTTTAAGGTAAAGTATTACAACCGTCAAAAAAATCTAACCCGAGATGTTGAAGCATGTCAACGTTTCATGACCGCCAAAACCCTAAAAAGTTGTTTTTGCAATGCCGTCTGTCTGTGTATCTTTTTAACCCTAAAATTAAGAGTAGTTTAATAAAAGAGAAGAGAGAAAAAGCCGATTTTGAGAAAATCGATTTTGATTAAAATTCGTATCTAGGCATTGATTCAGATTATAAACAAAATGGCAAATTTCCCATGAAAATTAATTTTAGGGTTCTTTACAGAAGCAAAAATGTCTATATCTCCGCAACTATTTGAAATGCTAAATAGCTTATTATTGTAAAATTTTAGTACTATTAAAAATAAAAAACTTTTATTTGAAATATATTTTTATAAACCCAATAGTTTCTGAGATATTGGCAAATATATTAATAAAATTTTGTGAGCTCTAATTGTGAAGCGATACTACTAAAGTTTAAACGCAATAATTCTCTAATGAAATAGAGTAAACAAATAAGTAAGTCTTTCAAGAAGTTGATGTTTTTCCTTTAACTTCCTAGGGGAAATTTGTACAGCACAAGAGCGAATCCAGGATTTTCGTGAGGGGGAGGGGGGGAGCCCCCTCAAGAAATTTTGACATAATAAAAATACTTCAAAATGTGAGAGTAAATCTTTAAGTAATTTTTTTGTGTAACGCTAAGCTTGAGAATAATCCTCTAATGAAGGGTATAACTCGAAATTTGCTATTAGTATTGAAATTTATTATAAGCAAATAATAAGAATATCAACAAATAGTGACTAATAAGAGGGAAATAAGTTTAAACATTATAACAATTATTATATAAGTAGTTTTTTTACCTAATCAATCAGACAAAATAAATTGAATTATTCAGATTTCGAACAATCGAACTTTAACTCTACTCTATAGTATAGCTAGTTATTTCTCATTCTAAATCGATATTTTACCACTAAGCCATACTAACACGTTATGTCAATATATAATATATCAAAATTGACTTATGAGCTGATATGTATGAATACGTGAAAGTAGATCTAGTAAATTTTAGAACAGCCAGAAAAAAATTTATTCGACCGACGGATGGACTTAAACATACACAACTTGTAAACCGCGAAATCATCACCGATGCTGAGAAAAAAAGTACTGTAATTAAACCTACGAGACGGACGAATTATTAGTCACACGTTAATGACATAATTATTAGTGTAAAAATAAAATGGGGGGGAGGGGGAGGTGAGTCGTGAAGGGGTTCCAGTAACGCACCATAAATTGCAAACCTTGATCAACGTTAACGACCGTTTATAGTCGAATCAAGCCCTGTCGGAGGAAAAAAAAACAACAACGCTATATTAATGTCAAGTGCCTCGCAGGAACAAAAAAACAAAAAACAACACAAGTACAGCTCGTATAGCCTGGGTATGACCATCCTGCACGGAATGGAAGACGGCAATCAAGACTAATTAATTTTATGTTCGTTCTAGCAACAGTGCAGCAACTTGTTAAACTACTTTGGGATCAGAACGAGGAGATCAAGTGTTTTAACAGACCGCGGAAGTTCTCACCTGTATGAATTAATGGATCAACCACAAGGTGGCGGGAGGGGGGATCTTCAATGCTGTCACGTGTATCTAGTTTTTTTTTTAACAGTTTTGGTGTTCGGCACGCAACATCTTAAAAAGCCGTTTTAGAAAACTATTACTTTGGAATTTGAACGTGATTGAGAACAATTTAAACATTATTATCTTCAAAACCTGACCAACCAGCTCAAAAAAAGTCTAGTTCGAATTCCGGTTGAGTCAAAATCTTGTTCTCACGCGGAGAGCAGGCAAACTATGTAGGCCTACAACTGTTTCCTGGTTCACCGTTATTACAGTCAAAGGCAATGATAGGCCCAGATGCATTATAGCACCTGAGAATAATAATCATTTATGTATTTTTATTTTCCTTCATTTGAGTGGCGTCACATATTTAGGAAAGACTTAACTATAACATAACAAAATCGTTACTATGAAGAACTATAAGATTTACAAATGAGATAAAAATTAAAATTATACTATGAACAAATTAAAATTGCCTTTAATTGAACGAAATTAAAAATAAAATGAATTAACGATAAAAATGATATATTGTATAGCACATTTGGAATTACTGTTCGGTTTGGATTTTGATCCGTTTACAAACATAATCCAAATATATGGTGAAACCTGACATATGGATACGAGGAATCGAACCCAAGATTATTATTATTATTATTATTATTATTATTATTATTATTATTATTATTATTATTAGCACCGCGTCTTACTACCCGTTCGGGTTATACGCACTTACGCTAATGTGTAATGGTAGGGTGATTGTGAGATGAAATGGAGGACTTACAGTTTAACGTGGGATCCGAACCACGGTGGAGGCCTGGCATTCCTCACATTCACAAGTTGTGATTAATACACGTCTTGTTAGAGGTGAAGGAAGGGTTTGGCAATCAGATAAATCTATGCCGGGACCGAGGATTGAACCCCGGACCCTCAGCACAGAAGTCTGACACCTTACCCCTAGACCACCAGGTCACCTCGAACCCAAGACTTTTGGTATCGGTGCGCTGAGTCAAATGGCTCCACGATTTTGGTCTTTAAATTTATGGACTAAATCAAACTCCGTTATCTTTGCTCCAGGGCTAGTCTTGTATGGCTAGATTCTATTTACACATATTTTCGTAGCGAGAAGCTCATGAAACAAACAAAAAACTTTGCAAGTAGTTCGAAAGGTCGACTACAGTACATAATACATACCCAAGAGATCTTGGCTTGAACGTCACACGTGTGTGCTTGAAATAATGCTAGACCTACAGTTGACTGCTGTGTTCGGAAAGTGTACTAGCATTTATTAAGTTTTTATAATACTTATAAGAAATATTACTAAAAATATGAAAGAATAAATATATTTACTTTGTTACACTGTGTAGTTTATAGATAGGTTCATAGTTTATTTCATTTGTTTGAGGTATTTAATGTGTACTTTTTGAACAAACAGATTAAATCAGAACACGAGAATTTCTATGAGCGAGAGCGAAAGGGCATACTAATTTTTCCGGAAAAGGTATTTTCACATATCTTCCAGGCTTCTTTTACATGGCACAATCGACATGGGACTGAGGGCATTACTTTCCATCTGAAGGAAGTGATGTTGTGGAATTTTATCACTCAAGAAAAATCCATCGACCCCAGCTAGGTTTGAACCCACGATCATCAGGTCCTGGGGCGAGATCTTTACCCCAAGACCATCGCGGTCGATTTTAAAAAATGTATCCAACTATGTGGTTTAAAACGGTCATCTGGAAATTAGTTTTACAATATAAAATTATTCCATATTATATTTGTTTTGGTCAGAAAAATTCATTTACTGATTTTGAAATGTTTCGAAAATATCTAACACGAATTTATTTCAAATTGGTATCTGGAGATTTGTCTATATGATACATTATAATTTATGTTTATTTTTCCAAAATAAGTTAATTTAAGAGTAGTTTACTGAAAACATATATAAATATGCCTTTATTTTGATTTTCAAAAATGATATTTACGAATTTACTTTTTTTAAATAAATGAAATAAGTTGAGGGTAAGTTTACTGATTCATGTTATTGAAAATTTATATTTTTCTTAAAATGACTAACAAAATAATGTGTTTGTTTTTATTAGGAAAACCTACAGTTTAGAAGGAATTTACTGGAAACCTATTTCTAGAATTTTTGGTCTAAGCTATATTATGTGAAGAATACATGTGTACGATTGTGTTGCATCATTTATTTGTTTACAAAAATAATTGGCCTAAAGTAATAAAACAGATTAGTATTCTTTTATGTAAAGAACGTTTTAACTACCTTTGCCTAAAGTAAATGTCGGACCCACCAATGTACTTAATATAGTATATAACAAAACACCAGAGTTAAAGTCTACTATTAGACTATTGATAGACATAATTAAATATTAAAATGTGTTCTGCTTATTCAAATCATTATAAAATCAGCAAACAAAAATCAACCAACTAGGTAAATTATAGAATAAAAGTAAGTTTTTAAGTATTAAAGCTTGGTGAATTATTCAAATTGTAATACCATACATTATATATATACATGCATGGGTTCCAACCGTGTCTTACTAACCATCCGAGCTATACGTATATCTAAACTAATGGAGTAAAGATGAGGACGGTAGAGCTTAGAAGAAATGTGCCCACATTTGTGTGGAGGGAAAGTGTAAAACAATTTTAGGGGAAACACACCTTCAATCAAACCAGCCAGGATTCGAAACCCCGACCTCTTCGTCACCGGAGAGCCAGACCAAACGAGTATGACGCCTTAGTTCGCGTGCCCTACAATGCTGATAAAGTTATGTTTACATTTTCCTTCCTAGTTTGAATCCTCTGATAATAAACATACGATCTGCGGCCCGATAATTCTAAGTACAGTAGCCCCATGGCTTCTTTGGTGCTGACTGACAGCTGACGGCTTTGAAAAGCTACCAGACCAAATTATGTATCCCTACGCCGAACCATATGATCTGCAAAAAACATGTGTTTAGCAGCTGTCGCTTCTGACAGTCAAAATTTAGGCATGTACCTAAATGTTGACTGTCAGAAGTCAGCTGTGAACTGTCAGTCAGCACCAAAGAAGCCATGAGGCTACTGTAGACAAACGAATTGTATCCCAACTTGTCATATCAGGTACCGTCATGGATTAGGTTTCATGTTTCCTCCACAAAGTTCGCTTTGTGGTTCTACCCACATTACCAAAACTACTGGAGGAACTGCATTCATCTTTGGAAAAACCCGCCTCGGTGGCGTAGTTGGCTAACGCGCCAGTCGTGTTGAGCCAGACCGCCGAGGACGGGGAGATTGAGGTTCGAATCTCGGTCGGGTGAACTGGGGGTGGTTTTTCCTAAATGGTTTTCCACTCTCCCTCCACGCAAATGCGGGTTCACTTCTTCTAAATTCAACCTTCCCAATTCCTAATTCATTAGTGTAATTAGTACTTAAGCGTATAACCCGAATGGGTAGTAAGACGCGGTGCTAAATAAATAAAAAATCTTTGGAAAAATTGTACACCAAGAAGAGTAAGGAAGAACTTTTTTTTTTTAGTTTCCTACGGAAACAAACGAAGTTTTGGAACACCTTAGCACAGGGGTTCCCAAACTGGGCATCGCCGGTCTTGTTCCCATGCGTCACAGCTATAAGGAAAAACTATAACTTAAAATGTATAGTCTCATTTTAAAATGTTAGTGAAAATGTGAAACTAAAATCATAAAACACAGAATGAGATGTTTCGCTACTATGAACAAGCCATTACACATTAGATCATGTGCAACAAAAATATGTCTACTCTAATTCCTTCTTATTCAGTTCTGTAATTGTGTCCTAATTTTGTATTTTTACATTCAAAATAATACAAGCTAGTAATGTAAATGGCAACTTTTTTTTTAATGCCACCACATCAAATTTGGGCAATTTTTCTTAAATATTGGGTACAGGAGCGTCGCACGGAAAATCTGTCATGTGAAGGGCAGTTCGGTCTCAAAGGTTTGGTAGCCCCTGCCTTAGCGTCATTTACATGGAAGGAACGTTCCATGGTTCTCCAAAACTGTTTTGTAATTTTTCACCATTATAGGCGGTAAAGAAGACTCCTTTGGTCTTCTTTTTACTTTCAAACAAAACCGCAAATACTTACACAGCAGCTCTTCAACACCTAATTTTAAAATTTCGTAAATAAATATAAGTTTACAGATTCTGAAATTGGACAATTTTTAAATACTTCTTCGGGCTATCATTCTTGAATCCTGATGACATGGACTACTGCTGTACTTGAAATTGGACAATTTTTAAAATACTTCTTCGGGCTATCATTCTTGAATCCTGATGACATGGACTACTGCTGTACTTGAAATTGGACAATTTTTAAAATACTTCTTCGGGCTATCATTCTTGAATCCTGATGACATGGACTACTGCTGTACTTGAAATTGGACAATTTTTAAAATACTTCTTCGGGCTATCATTCTTGAATCCTGATGACATGGACTACTGCTGTACTTGAAATTGGACAATTTTTAAAATACTTCTTCGGGCTATCATTCTTGAATCCTGATTACATGGACTACTGCTGTACTTGAAATTGGACAATTTTTAAAATACTTCTTCGGACTATCATTCTTGAATCCTGATGACATGGACTACTGCTATACTGATGACCATATGGTGATCCATCTCGACTACGACAGAGACTACTGACTACATTTTATAAACTTACCTAGCAGAAAATGCAAAATCTCCACCCCGCATCTGGGCAGATCAATCTCTTGCTGCACCACGCATTACAAATTGCTGCGAATAGTTTCAGTCCAAAATAAATGAATTACTATACTCAGCACACCCGAACAATTTTCAAATGTAGAAGTGTTGACAAACGTACATTGTGATTCCTATGTAAAAGTGTGCAGTGAAGGATAAAGATGACAAAGAAGCCTTCATGAGAGAGCAAATTTTGAAGTATGAAACTGGTGAAATATCTTGATTTACATTTATCAAAAGTGTATGTTACAAATATTTACCAGTGAACAAAAATTAGAAAATCAGAGTTAAAAGCAAAGCTATAAAAATATAAATTTTCAATTATTTTTACCAGGAAAATTATATGTACTCAATATTATAAACTTTAACTTCTAAAAAACACAAGATCTCGTTGTTTAATTTGATTTGTCATAATACTTATAAAAAATAAGGGATTTAAAGACATTTAGATTATTGAATAATAAATTAGAGTTGACCTTTTTTTAAACAGGGACGCAATTCGTGTCACATCTTTGTAAACAGGGACGCAATTCGTCTAACATACTTTGTAAAGAGGGACGCACTAGGCGTAAAAAAAATTATTTTGAGACGCAATTCAGATGCAGCCGTTTTAATTAATGCTCAATTTAGGTTGAATAAAATGCGAATCAAATTAAAATACGTACAAACACGCCGTACACCAATCCGGATTTTTTTTAAAAATGTGTGTGCTATTTTTCATGCCAAATTATAGCAGTTTAATTTTGATTCACATTTCAGCAAAGGTAAAGTGGGTTGTTGCACTTAAAAAATATCTCAAGGCAAAAAAAATTAATGTTACCGTGTGGGAAAGAAAATTCTCCAGGTACCATCAGCCATGGCTTTAATGTTAGTTGCGTGTCACGAGTAGTTGGCTACTACTTGAGTATACAAAGAGCGACTGTCTCTCTACAGCTTCCTTTCAACCGACTAACAAGAACACCTCAACAACCCGACATAGGTCTATGGAGTCCTGGTTAGATTCCAGGTGTGTGACTAGCCATGTATAAAAGGATTCGTGCTCTTATTGACCGGGCGTAGCGAGGTCCTGTTTTAACTTTACAGTGACAAACCGGTATGTCTGTCCATATGTCTGTACCGCGATAACTGTCAAATACGTAGACAAATTTTAACGAGATTTGGAAAGGACATGGTTTGTACCTAAGCCCAAACAACGTATGTACAGGATTTTTCGATCTGATAATCCGTTTAGATATGGCGGCCTCTCAAAAATCTGTTCGCCTGTTTGTTCCGAGATAACTGCCAAATGAGTGGACCAATTTTAGCGAAATTTAGCAAGCACATGCTTTGAGCCTAGGCCAAACTACAGTAGCCCCATGGCTTTTTTGGTGCTGACTGACAGCTGACGGCTTTGAAAAGCTACCGGACCAAATTATGTATCCCTACGCCGAACCATATGATCTGCAAAATACATGTGTTTAGCAGCTGTCACTTATGACAGTCAAAATTTAGGTATATACCTAAATGTTGACTGTCAGAAGTCAGCTGTGAACTGTCAGTCAGCACCAAAGAAGCCATGGGGCTATTATATGTATTTATATGGTATTTCGATCTAGTTGTCTAAAGTGATTACCAAGGAAATACATCAACATTAAATACAAGAAGTTATAGGAGATATTTCAACTTGAAATCCAAAAGAACTCTTAAGATTATAGTAATGATAAATGAAATAAGTATTGAGGTAGAAGTGTAGGGAACGCGAATTAAGTATGTTTGCAGTTTTTGTATAAAAATAAATCAAATATTTCCTCAGTACAAACATAGATTTTAATTTTCTTCACATGGTGACCGCAACAATTCTTTAAAATCTATCAAGTGTGTCCTGGGATTTAATGAAAACTTTTTATTTTCATTTAAAGAGTTTCTCATCTAATGTCGCTATTCTTATGATAGATATTCAACAACTGTTGATATCACCTTGTGAAAAAAAAATTAAACTCCATGTTTCTACTGAAGCAATATTTTTATTTATTTTGTCCAAACAAAGTTTTGATATAAAACCTGCAAAAGCATCGGCCTTTTCCCACGTCCCCTAACCCTTCCCCCCCTACCCCACCTTAAAACCATGTACCTAACATTTTGTTTGATGGGAGGGGAGGGGGGTGGGGGGGAGCGCCAGGGTGCTTGTCGTGTTTGTTCTCAAATGAAGTTAATATGTCACTAATAGTCTATAAAGCCATGAATGGCGATGGTAAACAAACAAAAGAATAAATTTAGCCTAGTGTACATCAATATCCTTGAAGGTGAATCAATCTAAAGAAGTAACCCTTGAGATCTAGTGTGAGGAGTTAAGGTGCTGTTTTCTCTTGACGAGCTGCAGCGGATGTGCGGCACTATGATTACCAATTCAAAGATTCGTCTGCGTGATCAGACAAACTTGGTCAGTGTGTCCCGTTAACTGTGATGTTGCTGGCGCTTCGAACCACTATTATATAGACAAACAGATAGAGGGGGAATTTATCACGTGAGATACAAACCATCTGTACCGGTCCGGCCCTCGATATATCATCCTAAGGGCTGAACTGAGGGGTGTGTTTTGAATCTTTACATTTCCCTCGAAAGAATTATTGATAATGTAAGTTTTAAATTCCTGCTCGATGCCAGAGGCGTATTCTGAGAAAAATAATAGGTACGCTGTATTCTATAAGCTGCGGGGGGGTTATGGGGCCAAAGACCCTTAACAACAACCGTTGGCCAAGAAGGTCGCGGGATTATTCCCCGGGAAATACATGAACATGGGTGCCTCTAGTCTATAACAGTGGTTCTCAAACATTTTATGATTTCCCCGTACTCTTTTTGCTATCTTGGAAATTTTAACGCCCCCCTTCTCCCCTACTTCCTTCTTCTCTCTTTTTCGACTTATCCATATCCTTGTTTAAATATCCACCTTTACAGCCTACTACATATTCTGAATGTATAAACATACACCCGAAACGTACACATCAAAATGTGAAACTACTGATGATTATCATCCACACAAACTGTAATGGAATATCAAAACACAGCGCGCTGCAGATCATCGCAATACTAACATATCATAGATTTAAGTTCAAATGTCGGGGCTAAGAGTGATACTAGTATATTCCTACCTGAATACGACAGACATACCTTATTTGATTGGCCGAGTGTAGTTAAATGTGTTTATTCCACACAGATAGCATTTTAATTTATCATTTATTTGAGGTATTTAACGTGCACTTTCTAAACCTACTGACTATACCAGCACACGACTTTTAAAACTTAAATTTAGACAGACACAAAACTATGGGCATAGGGAGGGGAGTTTTATGGGGTAAATCCAAATTCAGGAACACGAGAGGGATGTTGGAGGAAAGAAGTTGCCATTTGAAAGAGGGGATTGCAATGTTCCTGGGAAATCTCCCCTACCTGCGAATGCCCGAGCTCTTTGCACTCGATCAAACTATGATATGATTCACTGGTTACTTCAGAATGTAGAGCTGGTTCTGTCTGGACATAATGTCTCGCAGGTACAATGGTTTTGGTAGCAAGTTTGTTCTGAAAGGTTTTATTCCTCTCCCAACAGAATTCTACTATATATGCTACCAACAGAAGTACCTGTCGTTGCACGGGGTAACTTTTTTTTTTGCTTCCAACAGCAAGAAAAATAAATCTTCCTTTTATTTTTTTCCAAACCAGTTTTTAATGAATTTAAAAAAATCTAATCGAAAATTTATAGTTCCATCTTCGAGGCGCACATGTTTGTGCACAGGGACCAGATAATTTTACAACTTTAATCCGTGTGCGATATTGCGCAACGCTCATGAGAGACAAACAAACTCTTCATTTTATTAATATAGATATATAGGATTCTGGTAGGGAAAAATATCTTTCGAAACGGACTTCCAACTAAAATCAGAGTAGAGTAACCATACATCTTGAAGACTCCCCCTAGCCCCAGAATATTCCACCCTGTGCAAATGAACGTGTTGCACCCACCACCCCTAAAGGTTACTTCGACCTTGTTAGTAACCATTCATTGCGTAGAAAGTAAACTTCTCCGACCGATTAGTAACTGAGAGAGAACAAAATAATGACCTTGACACTTTGCACTGGGGAGAAAGTGCAAAGGAGAAGAGAACAACTTGCACGAACGCAGATGCATCAAGCCAAGCCAAAAACTGCTTTTAACAACAAATGCTAGCCCAAGTGGGCTAATCTATAGTGGGATTCTGGTGAAAGAACCTTTTACAAAATCATTCTACTTTATTATTAGTGTTTTGTATAAGAATTGAAATTATCCACCAAAAGTGACAAGTGAAGTACGAAAGAATGAAATAAATGGTATTAGCTTTCATAGCTTGTAACGTATAAAAGAGCTAGCCTGATATAGTAATTGTTTGTTCGCCACAATTAGTGTGATATTTTATATAATTATTGAATTGGTTTCAAGTCTGTTATTCTGTATTATAATAATTAAAAAGGGATGTCTTATTTAAAAAAATGAAAGTTCTGGTGTTTTATAGTTTTTATTTTTATTAGATAAACAGTTTTTTGATAGATATCTCACACGTTGTAGATTTTAATAAGAGCCCTACTATTGCGTGCATAATTCCCGACACGTGAAATTTAGAATAAAGATTAATTTGTCATAGACTCAACCTACACGGCTCCTCGTCAGGATTGCAAGTGAAGTGATGCGTACCTTGAAGAAGTATATCTATCGTCATTTCCTTTTCGAAACTTCCCAAAAGAAAGAAAGGTGTGCTCATCCAGGTGCGTTTCTGTCCACAAGACTGAGTTGGTTTTTCAAACAGAGACGTAGAAAGATGTCGCTAATCCTTGCAACTTAACAACTTAACATAAATATATCTTACTACTTGCTCGCATTTATAATATCGTAATTTTGAATATAGATGTGAATAATAAATTATTGAGATGTATAATTGCATATCATTACAAGCTTCTATCCGGTCCTGCCTACTAGAATCACTACATTGCAACACATTTTATCTTAGTTACCAGAGACCCATCCATCCCTTCCCTGGAGTCATCAAAGCCGCCACTGGAAACCGTGTCACGGCTAAAAAGTTCGTAAGCTTCACAACCGTGTAGACTATAGTCCTTAAGTCCATAATAGTCCCTAGAGGTGGAAAAAGCGTCCACACGGTACGTATCCTTAACCACGAGACCGTGCCAACCAATGAGAAAGTCGGATACTACGTCCTATTAAAACTCTTCTAAAGAAAACTGTCTAGAGCAAGACGCAAGCAGACGTGATTTGGGTTATAAATAATTCTAATGGGAAATTTAACCTACCAAAACGACGCCACTCTTTCTGAGAACTTGGTATTTCTCAGAAAAACATTTTCTGAGATGATACGCTTCCAGTTTTTTTTTCGGGAAAATATTTCTGAAATAGATATATTCGTTAAACTTTCATTTTGTCTTTGTTTCCAAAACAATTAATCCTTTCACTGACCAAGGCAGTAGCCAGGGAGGGGGGGGAGGGGTTGGGGATTCAAACTCCCAACCCGAAATTTTATTAACAAAATATATATGGCTTTATTTATGGTTCAAACAATATCAAAATTAAGATACAATTACAAATTAGGAGGCCCTTCATAGAGCTTCTAGAAGTGTTTAGTATTTTAAAAAATGTTCCTAGCCTTCAGAAGTTAGGGGTTATGTTGCCATAAAAAGCACTTTAGATAGCTTCTAGAACTGTTTATCATTTAGAATTTTGTCTAGCTTCCGGTAATTGGGGGATGTGCCCACCAAACCCCCGGCTGAAATTAATGGCTGGCTACGGCCTTGTCACTACCATTGGTGCTTTCGTTTCGGGGCCCCGTCAGACGGGTGTAACGTGTAATGTAAGCAACGGTGTAATATAACGTGACGTCACACTAGCACGTCACGAATCGTCTGATCCACTCATTCAATGCCAATACGCCGAATAGACGGGTGCTAGTCGCTGGGGCTGGTTTTATTTTTATGTATTTAATAATGAAAGATGAAAATAAACCTAGACGTCTCTTTGATACGATGTTAGCAAACCTAACATTTTGTCCTTAACATTCCTCTGCATCCAACTCCATATAAATACCAGGCATCATTCTTTAATGTTTTTTGTAGTAATCTGGGTGTTTCGGGTTTCACAAAGTACCTCTACTTTTGTATATCTCAATAAATTCAAACGATTTATATTCACTTCACATATGACTTGACGTACAAATACGTGAAATTGTTTTTTTTTTTCAGCTGTCATACAAGGTATGAAAATTGTATTGTACAAGCATTTTGCTAAAGGACGGAAAACCACGAGGAGGAATTTCTTTGGATAGAACACAGTCGGGGACTTAAATCCGGCCTTTCATGCCAGAACCAGGTGTCCTATCGCTCACATAACCACCAATAATAAATATACTTTAATAATTTAAAAAAAAAAACTTTGCCTAACACAAAAATATGAGTCAGACTTTGGTTTGCGTTTATTTTCATAGATGTAGTTTTATTCTATACAACTAATCCCCCCCCCCCCCCCAATTATTTCTGGTATTTAACGTGCACTTTCTGAACCGACAACTGACAGATTGTATTAGCACAGGATTTATTGATTAACTTAAATCTAGAACAGATAAAACCTCCAACCCCCCCCCCCCCCCCAAGCCGTTATTTATCACTGTTATAAGGTAAACTCACATTTCGCCAATGATTAATCTTTCCCACGCCGGTAACTGAACCCGGGACCCTTAGCTCAGTAGAGAGACACGCTACCGACTGAGCTAAGGTATTGAGCTATACAATTAAAGCAATAAAAGTAAATCACATAACTAAATTTGAGTTTTGTGCTAGTGAAAATTGCCACTAGAGGGGACTCTTTGAAACCCTGTACAGGCATCTGAGGATCTCCAAAAGGTTATATCATGAATCCTGTCTGAGGTAGACTCCCTAATCAAGAGGTTCCAGGTGTTGGTAGACCTAGTGTGTGCAGTGACTGAATTCTTCACAAAGAGCTGTAGTTAACTCACCCTGGAGGAGTGTCTCACCCCGGCAGGAGGAACACTACCCCTGAGGACAGAGGCCAGCAGGGAGGTCGTCCTGCTCCTCCCCCACCACGATCCTGAGGTGATCCTTTCACACATGACCCTCACAATCTCGTGGGCCCGAACACGTCACGAATTATTCAAAACACACGTTGACGCATTATATTTTTTTAAATTATTGTGTTCATCAGCGGCTTGGATTGCACTTCTTTCTGGCTGACCCCAAATCGCACCACGTCTGCTTAGACACCACGTGATATTTTACCCCACCCGGGATTCGATACAAAGCCTCTCAGATGTGATCAGAAACGACGATGCACCACAATCGCGAGGACGATCCTATATTGCCGTATTACTTTTATCCGTAACTACGCTTATTTACGTGGCGAAATAAACGTTAACTTTCTAACAATAAAAAAGAACTTGACTAAAACACTAAAATTTTTTTTTTTTAAATCCCCGAGTCAAATTACCAAAGTTCTCAGCAAATATTTCGAACTAACTACACACATTATCTTATCGGCGCTTCAAACTTTGGCTTAAGTTCAACGAAATTCCGTTATTTCTGTTTTAAAAAGTCGAATCGCCATATTTAATCATCAAAATATTCCCAAGAAGAGACAATGGGACGTCGTCCCATGAGATTGCTTCTAGAGACCCAAATTTCAAGAATTTGACGATAAATTTATTCTGGTTGTGATACGGAACGAATGTTCTTCGCGATACGAACCAACCAGCCTAACTTGGTGACTTGAAAGAGGTAAGCAAGGTAGTGCGTTTAGGATAGAGTTACTGAAGAAACAAAAGATCTGCTGCACCGAGACTTTCAACCCAAACCCCCACCCCTTCTTTACCAACAAGGCACGAGCGCGCACACCTCACGCAGTAGCTAGTACAGTCTCATTTGCAAACAAACTGACAGCTCGAATGACTTATCACCTCGAGTACTCAAATTTTTCGAGTTTTGTAAAAATCTGCTTGTACTTGCTTACCAAATTTAAATTACATATCACGCCTAAACTTTTTTTATACCCCTCTACCTCTATTTTCTGGGGTCCCATTTAAAATTTAAAATATTCAAACTCTTAGGGTTATCTGGCGTTGTCCCTTTCTTTTTCTACCACACTGGAAAGTAGAAGTTTTTTTTATTTTAACACCCCCCTTTTCTATTTTTCTAATTGCCATTTATCAATTTAATTCTTAAGACTTATTTGGTTATCTTAAGTTGCCGAATTTAAATTGTCTACCATATCTAAAAAGTTGTTTTTTTCCGTTTGTATCCATCCCCATTCCCCTTATTTCTCGGGGGCCCTTTAGCTGCCTGCAAAATTTTAACTTTCTAACACACCGAAAAGTAACTATTTCTAATAGTTTTGGAAGTTTTGAATCCCTCCAACCCCTTTCCTTCAACTCATTCTTAGAAATTTCATACGTAAATATTTATTTAGTTATCTGGAGTAGTCTTTGTACCTGTGTGTCAATTTTTTTATTTTCCTAGAACACTATTTTTCCCGCCAATTTTTATCTTTCCAGCTCATTTAGCATCTAGCATCTTTTTCTGGACACCCGAACATACTTTTTGATAAATATATAATATTATATATACATTAGTTATATATATTTTTTATATATTATATATTAGTTTCATATAATAATAATAATAATAATAATAATAATAATAATATCGTCTTTATTTGGGCGAAGTTAAGGCCAGCGCCTTTTCTTATACGATGTAAGTATGTATGGACGCTCAGAAAAATACACTGTATATATTTTTATAAACACTTAGGTCGAGTAGATCTATAATTGAGAGACAAATAATTAATATTTTTAGAAATATCTGGAACCGGTGAAGTCAGCTCAATGCCGACGCGCTTGACCATAATTTGGAGGTAGTGATCTTTATGTATAATTTGTTTATGACTTATAACTTATGACATTATTTTTAAGACGGTAGAGGTACACGCCTACATTAATTTCGCTAGTGGAGGAATTGGGATGAAGAGAGTATAATTTGGAGGAAATGTACGTGCATTTGCGTTTAGGCACAGTGAGGAACCCTTTATTAGGGAAAAGCGCCTGACACCTATGTAGGTTTTGGGACTGGTTTTAAAAATAAATTATAAACAACATATTATATAAATTATATAATAACTAAGCCCTTACTATATAATATATGCATGGTAAGATCAATAAGTATACATGTATTTAAAACACTATATATACTCATGACACACCAACTGAAAACAATTATGCAATACAGCGCCCAGGGTTAAGTGGACATGTAGACAAAACGTCAATCTCGTCTACTATCGTTTACCTATGACAGGGGGCCAGGGTGTGAATCCCGGTCGTGTGTACAGAGTGTTTTAACTATATGGTTTTCCAATACCCCTCTACACTAATCCAGATATATTCCCTCTAAATGCATCTTCATCATTTCTATCCCACTAGCGTAATTAAATATGGATGGGCCGGCCATGTTGTTGGAGCGCAAATACATAATAATATAACGATAGCCAATGAACAACAGACCCATTTTTACACTAAACCAGTGTAAAGTCTGTTCAGCGTAGGAATTGTTTTCTGAAAGGCCTTTTTCCCTACCAGAAAGCTATTATATAGTAGTATATTGGTAGGAAAAAAGACCTTTCAGAGAGTAATTCCTACCGTGAATGGAGTATACAATAATAAATAATATAATTTTTTAAACTAAATATAAGTCCCTTTTCTTCTTATTTTAATATACCCGCCTTGGTGACGTAGTTAGCTAACACGCTCGTCGTGTTGAGCTAGACTGTCGAGTACGGGGAGATCGAGGTTCGAATCTCGCTCGGGTGAACTGGGGGTGATTTTTCCTAAATGGAAATGCGGGTTCACTTCCTCTAAGTTCAACCTTCCCGATTCCTTACCCATTAGCGCTATTAGTACTTAAGCGTATAACCCGAACTGTAGTAATACGCGGTGCTAAATAATAAATAATATACAGGATGATTCGTATTATTGCAGGCAATGAAGTAGTGCAGTGGAATCTACACTGAAAAAGAAACAAAGTCTCATAAGAACATATTTCCAGCTCCGCTTCGTTTTTGAATGGCAAAATTGCGGGGTAGCATTACGCATGCGTCATTAAAAGTGGCAAGTAAGATGGGGGACTAATACACAAACGAGGAACTGACCGATATGATTCTGATTTACGATGAGGAGCGACATAATTCCGCTGTCGCTGCGCGTTTTCCTGTCGGACGACACACAAATCCAAGGACAATTATTGTGGCACTGAATAGTCGCCTGAGGGAAACCGGTCGCTTTGCACCTGTGATGGTCAACGCTGGTAAGCCGCGACGTCATAGGACCGTGGCAGTGGAGGGGGCAATTCTGCTTCCTGTGTAACACTCACCGGCGATTAGCCGCACGCCATCACCTGTCATAGACGTCCGTGTGGCGAATAGTTCATGACCTATTACAGTACCTCTTCCATTTGCAAGCCAATCTGCGCAGGAGCTGAACCCAGTTCTCAATTTTGAAAGCCATAGGATATTCTACGAGTGGCTACTGCACGACCACGCCATAGATCCACGATTCCTCAGCAGAGTACTGGCAATGGATGAAGCAACATTTGCCAGAAATGGCGGTGTCAATCACCGCGACCAGCACATTTGGGCCGACACAAATCCAAATGCCGTCCTGGAGGTCCATTCGCAGTATCAATTCTCCATCAACGTTTGGGCAGGAGTTGTGGGAGATATTATACTTGGACCGTATGGAATGCTTGCTCATCTATGAGGTGAAAAACTCCCTACACTTTCTGCAGACCGTTCTTTTCCAACTACTGGAGGACGTTCCGCTGGCAACGCGGCTGCTTCAGGATGGGCCCCCCTGCACATTACGACTGTGCAGTAAGACGCCATTTGGATGATGGATTGGACGCAACGGGCCTGTTGCATGGCGGGGGCGATCTTCCTAGCTCACATCTTGAAACTTCTGGTTGTGGGGCCACACGAAAGTAAATTGTGTAGTCCCAACGGCACAAAACGAGGAACATATGTGGAATGTAATTGTGGAAATACAATCCGGGATATGACGCCCACCTTTCAACGAACAAGACAGTCGTGGTGCAAGATGGCTGAACTGTTTTGTGGATGCATTGGTGTGGACACTTCGAACATATCCTATGAACGTGCAATGTCACACTACCTAGATCAATAAAAACTCTACGACATAATGGTAGTCTCTGCCTGACCTGTACCTGTCAGTCTTCTCGATAAAGAAACAGTCCCGGCAACATGTTGTTATGAAACTTTTAGTTTATTTTTCTGTGTACATTCTACTGCACAGCTTTATTGTAAACAATTACAAGTCATCCTGTATGTACAGTAAAGCAGGTTAGAGAAATTGTACCAGAATTTGTTCAAATATGGATACACTTGCTTCATATCCTACCTTTCTTATCCCTTTCTTATTTGTGTAAATATGCTAATATCCCGCACGAATATCAAAAAGCGAACACGCAATTATTTTAAATAGGTATATATATTATTTTTATACTGCGTCGTACTATCAGGTCGATCTTTTCGCACTTTAGTGGTGTAGGGAGGAGATTTTTAGAATAAGTGTACCCTCATTTATGTGGAGGAGGAGTAAAAAGCATTTAGGGGGGGGGGGGGGGAACGTCCTTAGTACGTACAGTAGCCTCATGGCTTCTTTGGTGCTATGACAGTTCACAGCTGATTTCTGACAGTCAACATTTAGGTATATACCTAAATTTTGGCTGTCAGAAGTGACAACTGCTAAACATATGTTTTTTGCAGATAATATGGTTCGGCGTAGGGATACATAATTTGTCTGGTAGCCTTTTAAAGTCGTCAGCTGTGAGCTGTCAGTCAGCACCAAAGAAGCCATGGGGCTACTGTACCTACGGCTAGGATTCGAATGTCGGTTAGACAGCCTCGCTAGCAAAGCAAAGACAAACTAGGCGAACCTGGTATATCCGGCAAAAATGTCTTATGAGAAGTGATGTTTAAAAACTATAAACACCATGAGATGTGGCTCAAGCAATTTTTAGAACCAGAACCCCTAAAGGCAAAAATCAAATATCTAATAGTTCAGACTAATACCACCATTAATTTAAAATAATTTGAAACCATAGCAAAGGAAGATAAAAGTATTTTATATGTAGTAAATATTTAGTAATTTAAAAGTATTCAGGCTATCGTATTGAAATATTTACACGTTCATCTATAGTAAGTCACTAAGTCAAATAATATAGTAACATTAAAATACTAAAAACACTTTTAGTTAAATAACATTTGGAAAATTTTATATAATAATCTAAGTTCAATTAGTTAAAACAAACTTTTGAGAGAGAAAAAGGAAAAAAATAATAATAATCACTTATAAGACAATAAGAAAGATTAGTTATGTTTGAAAAAAAAATAGTTTTCTCAAAAAAAAGTTGCGCTGCATGAATCTTCTTAACTTAGCGGCCATATCGAAGAAACAAGGGATTATTAACCGCTAAGAAATATAATATTATATTTAACCATAACTTTATTACCTTTATCTTCAACGTTAATTGTCCAGCATTATCCAAATTTTTTACTTATTATATATATATTAAAGAACCAGATCCAGAATACTAACATGAATCGAAAAGAACCGGAACCTTTAACATGTTTGTTTGGAGAACAGGAACTGAAACTAGAAACAATAAAAATTTCTGTTCGACTCCCTGCTTTTAAAGTGTAATATTCAAGATTCAAGCTAAGGCCATCATATCCTAACAACAACAAAATATTGAAAAAATGTTTGCCTTTTGTTTTGAAATTTCATCAAGAAACCATTCAACGTGGAAAAGTAGAAATATGAAATAACATTCAAAAATATACTTTTTTAGACCATTTGAATAGCCTTTAGACTGTGACATAAGTATGTTGTGAATTAAGGAAAGGCTAACACACATTAAGAAGGTGCAAGTGTTGTTAAATCAATGATGATTACATTTGCCAAAAACTAAATAAAAACAATATAAATGTTAGAATGTTTTTCATACAGCGAGTAGTCATAACTTAAAACTACTATTAATTGGCCATTTAGTGTAACCAAACACCATCAAGTTAGCTCCATTAAAAGTCAATAATTCCCTTCCCTTGACAAGGCAACATCCTTTGTTAACATTCAACATTAATTATTCTTTGGTTGTTGCTACTTCTACACTCATGATCCACAAATGTTACACTGCCTGTAACGTCGTTTATTTGTGTGTGTACATTCAAGGTGTTGCAATTAATTACAGTGACACCATGATTATACAAATCTCTGTACCCGGATGTCAATAATTTTACTATCGTGAATTTTCCTCTACCATGCATTGGATCCTAAAACTACATTTGACATGTCTACAAAAATCTAGTTTCTTGGTTGTATAGTTTTGCAGGGGTAAAGGTGCAGAATTAATTCATAAACTAACTTCACAGGAAAGTAACCTTAAAGAACAGAAGTATTACTTCGTTCGGGCGTCTGGATTGTGTGCTAGATTATTTACAGTGTACTGCTTGTTTACATATTTACTTACTCTATGGCAAAAACTCGAAAGTTCATTGCCGCACTCACAAAAGTAAGCGCACCTATCCCTATCTTGAGCTAGTTCTATCCAGTCCACCTAATCACACCCTATCCCTATCTTGAGCTATTTATATCCAGTCCACCTCATTACACCCTATCTTGAACTATTTCTATCCAGTCTGCCTCATCACACCCCCTATCCCTATCTTGAGATCTAGCACTATCCAGTCCCTCTCATTACACCCTATCTCTTTCAGGTCCATTCTAATGTTATCGTCCCATATGCATCTAGGTCTTCCCAATGAACTCTTCTCATTGGATTTGCCAGTCAATACCCTGAACAATGTTCTAGACTACCCCATTCACGCTGCATGTTCTGTACACCCTAATCTACGAGACTTTATTATCTTAGCAATGTCTTGTGATGAGTATGATAAGGTATGTAACTCATAATTATGTAATCCTTCACTTCCTAGTAGATTCATCCGTTTTTGCACTAATTATTTTCCTAAGCATCTTGTTTTCAAACACGGTAAGGTAAGAGACCACGTTTAACAACCACAGAGAACAACTGGTAAAATAATTATTGTTTTGCTATTTCTGAGTCATACATTCCTTGATAGCAGGCGAGATTATCAATAACTTACTGACCGAGTAATAGGATGCATTTCCCAAATTTACTCTTCTCCTAATTTCCAATCTAATATCGTTATTGCTAGTTAAAATAATTGTGACTAGATATTTAAAATTATTTACATAGTTAACTGAATTTGTTTATAAATATATAATTAGGTCTAATATAATCTATGGGTCACCTGGGTGTACATGGTCACATGGTCTATACTAGACTGCCGATGGTAGGAAGATTGAGGTTCGAATCTCGGACCTGAGTATTGAGGGTGGTTTTCTACTAAGTGATTTTCCACTCTCCTTCCACGCATATGTAGGTATATATAAGTACATTCCCTAAATATACTCATTATTAAATAAACATTAGCTAAATTGTTACAAAAACGTATAAACCTACCAAGTAGTAAGATATGCTAAATTAAAACAAACAAAAAATTAGTTGGTATAATTTTTTTTAAAACCGGAACCTTATAATAATCGAAAATAATAGTAACCTTTATTTTATTCGAACCAGATCCGGAACCTTTAAAATGTTTGTTAAAGAACAGATAACAATGTCATTTTGACTCCCTGCTTGTGCTAGCAGGTAGCATGTGTTTGGGGAGCATTACTTCTCGCTGTTGTCTGTGCGTTGAGCGTGCCGACCGGAAGAAAGTGTAGACTGCCCCTGCCAATACCTGCTTTCTGTCCTACTGGCTAGTCCAGCCCACCTGCATGACATTTTCGCTTCCAATACCTCATTGTGAAGTAAGAGGCTAGCTATATGGCGCTCTTTATGTCCATAACGATATAATTATACACGATAAACAGCTAGTAAGAGTTGATCAGCCTTGAGTTTTAAAACGTACATACAGCACTACCTATTAACAAAACGTTACACTACAATAATTTAAGCTTCTCTACTTCGACACCACAGCAGCAGCGCTTGGCCATAAAAAAACAAATTCGTTACGTCAAACATAAAAAATAGAAATGTTTTGATTTCCAAAATAAAACAGCCAACTTTAGAACGCGGTGTTTATCTTCACACAAAATGTACACACTTTATCAAAGGATTTTCTTAGCTCGATATATTGTAAACTTTGACAGTTTAGGCTACACTGGTTCGATTTCATCAATGAAATGAAAGCTCTATTTGTTTTGCAGTTTATTGGATAAGGTGTCTTCAATGGATAAGTTATTAGTTTAATTTATTATTATAATTTTTTAGCATCACGTCTTACTACCTATTCAGGATATACGCATATATCACCGTAGAGTCAATAATACTATTACTATTATATTATTATTTATTTATTATAATTTAAAAATATTAAATAGATTAAGAACCTTGATTTTTTCTCATCTGTATATTTAAGAATTAGAAAATTATTGTAAAATGAAGAGGTAACAAATGGTAAGTATATTTCTACACATATCTTCAATCGATGTTTTTTATAAGAAAATCATTTTTAAAACTATTTTGAAATTTTAATTTTGAAGTAGGCCTACGATTAAAATTAATATTCAGGCTAGCAGCATTACATAATTTTAGAGATAGTAAACAAAAACTACTTGTAAATAAAACTTAAGCGAATAATTTGTCAAACCCTAAAAATGTCCTTTTTTTCATTCACGAACAAAAATATTTGAATTTGCCTACTGACCATCAATTGAATGATGCCACTCCCACTAATATAAATATAATACTGCTGTTTTCTGACTTACCTTCAACCATTTGGCACTTCTTAGTGATTCCCTGCGTTTTACTCTGGCTTGAAATTCATTTAAACCGTGAAGATAAGTATTTTCTTTGTTATTCACAAAGTTTAAAGATTTAATGGTTTTATAACCGTGCCTCCTCGGCGCCATTTCGCACTGACTACTTCAAAAATAACAGTGTAGACACCTGACATTATAAAACTTAAAAACTGAATTAAAGCTTGTAGCTTTAATTAATTTTTATTGCACCTCAATAATTCAATAATACAATTATGAAATTGAGTTTTTAGCGTATAATTATGATATAAGTTAATAAATGTCGTTTTTATACATGTTCACTAAACCAAATGTTTCCTAACCTGTTGTTTGCCGTAGTAAAAAGGTTGTCCAACAGGTATCAGGTACAAACAACATAATTTAGAGCAAGGTAGCTAGATTGGCTAAGTAAGGTTATGCAAGAACTAAACTTTAAATTAAATTTAACTCTTGAATTTTTTTTAATTTGACTATTAGATTTTTAAGGCTATTTGTTTGGATAAGTTAATGAAAATTAAACATGAAGATTTCAATGTAGCCCTTGGTTGTCAAAACTAGGTGAAAGTATCAGTTTGTAGCTTTTTTTGAAATGTAATAATTTGATTTGATTGATTCTTTATTTGGTTTATAAAAAGATCCAAGTGGCTCGTACATAATATATAACTCCTAGTATTGGCGTGGATCGTAACCAATTAGTTTTAAACATTTAGGATAGTGAAAGAAGTTTACAGAAATTTATTAGATGTCTTCATCCAGTCATACAAAATAAATTAGAAGCAGACTTTTAACTACTTATCATTATGATATCAATAATATATCACCGTATATTCAATGCTCGAATTGGGAAATTTTAACAACCGGAACGGTAACAACTAACAACCAATAATTCTTTTAAATCTCTTTTACAGCATGAAACTATTATATTGGTAGAACCTATTGAATTGTCTATACACACTTCAATAAGTTGCCTGCTAGGCCATGCTGGTTTAATTGGATTTCAGACCAGTAAAATGACTATCAGATTGCAGTTTACTGTACTAATCTAATTAATTGATAATTACTATTAATTTATATTGATTTACATTGAAACGAAAAATACACTGCCACAGTAAAACGATATCTAATATTTAACTATGTAGGTAGGCACTCGTCTAAAACCATATAGTGTTCATTATTAATCTAAATCTTTAATTAAAGGAAAGATCGTGTCCTTCCTTCCTTCCGCATGAATTGATCTAACATTTCTAAACTTCTATTCCTAGAAATCTGAAATTTAGAAGGCAGGTAGAGGGGCCCTTCTGTACAACCAAAATTTCACAAAAAGGGAAATTTCACTATGTGTCACAGGCAATGGAGACGTTTTGGGGGCGTATAAAATAGAAAAATGCTATTGGGGAAGGTAGATAGTTGAAATTTGGTAGGAAGGTAGAGGTACTACTCCAAATAATCAAACAAGTCTTAAAATTTGATATTTTAAAGTAGATGTTGATGAAATGGGGGAAGGGGGGTTCAAAACTTTCAAAACTACTTAAAAGGTAGTATAAAACTTAAACTCAGCAGGAAGGTTAAGGGACAACTCCAAATAACCAAAAAGTTTAATAGTTCAATTAAAAAAAAATGAGAATCTGGGTAAATGGGAGGGGGAGAGGGCATAATAATAGAAAACCACAATTTTAGGTGAAACAGAAAACTAAAATTTGCCTGGAGTGTAGTGGTATTTCTCCAAATACCCAAATATTTTTTTAAATATTTTACTTTTTAGTGGTAGTTGGTGAAATATGGGGGGGGGGGGTTTCAAAATTTCCAAAACTTACATAAAAACTTCTTCTTATGTCATAGAAGATATAGGCTATATTTGTCAGGAAGGTTTAAGAATCAATCCCAATACCCTAAGAAAATAATAATCATAGATAAGTATTTGAAAACGAATAAAACCAAACTCTTCCTGTATAGTAGAACATTGAAATATTTACATACATGTAGAGAGGAAATCAGATAGAGGAATCAACCCATAAGTTAGAAAAGTATAAATATGGGAAATTTCAAAAGAAGGAAATTGAAGGGTAGGGGCTATAACCATACAAATCACTCTAGGTGAGGTAGAACATTGGCATTTGTTAGGAATCCAGTGGAATAACTCCGAATACAAAAATAATTCTCAAATGCATTATTTGAAATCACTAAGGGAGGGGTTGGGGAATTGGAAGGAGGGGAGGAGGATTTCAAAATTTTCAAAACTTAGAAAGAAAACTACTTCTAATTGTGGTAGAAAATCGAAATTTATCAAGCCGGTATAAGAGCTAACCGTAAATTATTAATTTTTATTTCAAAGCGAAGGAGCGGAAGATGGGGGAAGGGGAGTTCCCCCAACATTTAAAAAACTAATATGCTAGAACACTTCCCACATGGTAGAAATGTGAAATGTACAATGAGGATTTATATAAAAAAAATTTAAGCCAGATTTGAATGCACTAACTTTATATAATTTTGATGTTTATCTGTCCGCATGAGTTTTTTTGAACACCTCTAAGCATACCATAAATCTGAGATTTGGCATGCTGATAGGTCTTAATATAAGGTCCTCTATAAAAGACAAGACAAAAAGGAAGACAGACAGTAATATAATATGTTCGCTTCGGAATAGCGGATCGTATAAGGCCAGAAACGTCGAAAATTAACATTCCCTTTTCTCAAAAAATTTAAACTGTTGCTGTGTAACTTTAATTTAGCGTACGACCCGAACGGTTAGTAAGACGCGAAAAAAAACAAAAAACTTTAAATTGTTTAAATTCTTTAAAATCCAATTTTTTTCTGCCGCGTCACTCCACTTTTTTTTAGCGCCTCGCCATGACATCGTTTATACAATAAATATTTCCAAAGCCATCTCTATGTAAAAGTTTTGATTTCATTTCCAATGTTTACTTTTAATTATAAGCTTCTGTTTATTATCTGTGCGTGTGCTACAATCATTTGTTATTTTTTTTTTAAAAGCCATTCTTGTTTTTTTTGTGTGATACTTATTGGATTTTGGATAAAGACATTGGACTTGATTTTGAATACATTGGACTTGATTTTGGATACAATATTGGAGTTGATTTTGGATACATTGGACTTGATTTGTATACGACATTGGACTTGGTATTGTTCTTGAACATATCGTACTGATTTAAATTGTTTATTGTGGTTCATTGCGACCTATTTAATTACTATTGTTTGGATTTGGGATACATTGGATTGGGTATTGTTATTTTATATTGGTTATTGCGGTTCATTACGACCTATTTCATTTATATTTATCTGGATGGAATAGATACTAACATGTCTGAGGTTCTGATGTGTAATGTTATTTCGATACTCCACCATATCGTTACTATGCTGGGAGATGGCTCATGTCTGTTTCACTCCCTTTCCTACTTGATCCATGGTAACATTCTAATGTCTGTGGATATCAGAGCGACCATCGTGTCTCACGTAATAGCAAACTGGGAGTGCTTCAAGCCCCTCACCTACTCAGATAACAGGAGCAATTTTCCATCGGAAGGGAGGTACCGCAATGTCATGTTAAGTCCAGCGACGTATGGCTCCACCTGTGAGCTGGTTGAAGCAGGGGAACTCTCTACCCCTTCTAGTTTCAGGTTTACTTGCTGGGGGAACTGCTTCAGTCCTTTGGGGAGCAAGGAATGCCGATAAATAGAAACTTCGTTTCACCGGTAATCTGAACAATCGTCACTTTGATATATATGAAGTTGATACTTTACTAAACTCTGAATCCCTTTCTGTCAGTCCAGTGGTTCAGTTCCGTGTTTCAAAAACAGGAAAAACGATTCAGTTTAAACGAGATAGACGTTCTAATATTAAGTCATTGGAGGAAGTGGGGGAAAATGTAGTAATATAGAAGAAACAGACATTTTTGGAGAGTGAGAGGAAGAGGAAGGAGGAAGCCAGAGAGAATGATACCGCAGATGAGAGAGATAGAAAGTTAAAGAATGATAGAAATAGAAAAAAGGAGGCTAAGGAGAATTATACTGCAGAAGAGAGAGATGGAAAATTAAAGAATGATAAAAAATAGAGTTAAGGAGGCTAAGGAGAATGAGATTGCAGATGAGAGAGATAGAAAATTAATGAATGATAGAAAGAAAAAGAAGAAGATTAAGAGGAATGAGACTACAGAGGAGAAAGAGAGAAAATTAATGAATGATAGAAAAAGAAAGAAGGAGACTAAGGGGTATGATACTGCAGAGGAGAGAGATATAAAATTAACGAATGAAAGGAAGAGAAAGAAGGAGGCTAAGTCGAATGAGACTGCAGAGGAGAGAGATATAAAATTATCGAATGATAGGAAGGTAAAGAAGGGATCTTGGGAGAATGAGACAGAGCAGGAAAGAGAAAGGAGGTTACATGAGAGAAACCAAAGAGATGCTTTTATGAGAAATCCTCCATGGTAAAACAAGAACGGATCGGCTTTCAAGTACGATCGTAACATTACATATGATGCAGATAAATTAGTCACCTTAGGAACTATGAACATTGTCCCCATTTCAATGCTTTGAAATGGAAACCTGTGCTTCCTTAAGGAAAAAATCAAACTTAAACCTATTGGTGATCCTCTTGAGCCCCTGTACGATTTGTTGATACAAAGTCATCCCCAGACACATCACTTCTTAAGTATTACTAGGAAATATAACTTGGCCTTTCAGATGACTTCCTTTGGTTGCAGTAAAGTAACGAAAGAAAGTAACTTTATGCCAACTTTCAAGGTGAAAGGGGAGGTGTACCATTTAGTAGGATCTCTTCTACCTACAACCAAAGAAGATTTAAAATTCCTACAAATTTGTTTCTTAGGGGATGAAGAAGCTAATGTCAGATGCAAGGGAAACCCCGTTCTAAATCCCAATATAGCTAAACATATACAAACCATGCTTCACCAAAATAACAGTTACATAAAAAGTTTCAAGAGTGCGATAGAAAGTCAACAAACGAACAACTTCACAATCGTTATACAAGCTGACAGAAAACCTGCCAATGCTCACATAGGTAGGTTCAACTCTCCCAATGTCAATGAAGTTGCCATTTTAATCGATGGGCAGGATTTTCAGAAAAGGGACATAGTTTTGAAAACTAGGAGCAATAGTCTGAAAAGGATTGCTGAAACCCATAGATCTTACGACTCGCTCCAATACCCGATGCTTTCCCCACGAGGTAAAGATGGTTATAACTTCTTTTTAAAGCATAGCGACGGCAAGAAAAAAGTATCTGCCATGAATTTCTATGCATACAGAGTTTTGATGAGAAAAAATTAATTCAAGCATTTACATCACTTCCGACAACTTTTCAATCAGTTCTTGGTAGATATGTATGCCAAGATCGAGACTGAATGACTTAACTTCATACGACACAATCAATCAAAGCTCAGGGTAGAGGACTACATTCATCTTAGAGATGCGATCAGCAGCGACGGCAGCATAAGTAATAACTTACATTCAGCAAAATTAACAGAATGGGTCCCAGAGTATTGGGGAGTCTCAAAGTAATAACTGAATGAAAGGAAGTCATTGAATTGAACAATCCAATCCCTTCAAAATAAATTGTCTGCCTTGCAATCAACTATACATGTATAAATCAAGCAACTTTGTTCTGCTCTATAAGATGACAGGGACAGTGAAATAGCCAATATTATGAAACTTATGTTTGAGTAGGTACTAAAGACACGTTATGTCGGTTTTAATACAGATTCTGGGAGATTTTTTTTGTAGGTCTCGATTCCTATTATTGAGCACGCCCCTCCAGTATCATTTTAGAAAGAAACATTTTACAAGCAATATGAACAATCATCAGAGCTCGAGGAATTGTAATGGCTATTGATTTGACAACATAGTAATCGTAGACTGGTTGTGTTAGGAGGAAGTAGAGGCAGCGCCTTCTGATTAAGAGCCTGAAGTGATATCATCGATACAAAGCTCTTGCTTAGAATGTAAAAAGGAAGAAACGTGTCTAAATTTCTTATACGATCTGCATTGGTACTCTCAATTAGGGCAGTTTCATCGTTAATGTTTGCCTACACAGCTAAAGCAAGAAGGCTTAGGAAAAGGGGTGAACTCAAAGATAGTTGTAACCGTGGTTTGGGTAGTGTGGGGCACAAATTTTAGTACGAGGATGGTTTTCATGATTAAATTTATGTTGCTCACGCACAACGTCAGAAGGAGGTTTCAAAATAGAGGACGTGTCATGGATGTCCTCCATCTCAGAAGCGAGTTTGACTGCTGCATCGAACGTGGCAGATTTCCTAGAGACCGCTTCGTGTCAAATGTGTCCCGGGAAATGCTATGAATAAATTGTACAATCAAAGAATAATCCAAGAAAGTACCGACCTCACAGTACCGAGCCCCCTCCTTCAGGTAAGTCAATTACGAAGATATAATTATATTGATCAGAATTCCGTAAAAGACGTCTATAACCAATTGTATCCTTGTATTTGTTTTTAGATTTCACAAAAGTTGAGTGCAGTGACCTTGATAGACTAAGCAAGCGCTTTTAGGGTGCAAGTTTGGGACCCATGTGGAACACAAAGATAATCTTCACTGTTGAAAGGAACGTTGCACATTTGCAATTGCAGCTTAAATAGTTCAATATTTGGATTTACAGGCTACAAATCAGGATACTCCATGGATCAAAATCGACTTACGTATTGTCGAGGCTTGATAGCATTCGCTTGCAAAGCCACAAGTTTATTCACCAATTCCCTCAACTCCTAAATCTTCTTTAATATGCACGAAGTTAATCAAACATTTGCTCGTTACCACTAAACTACCTATCTTCAAACCTAAACCTTGTATTTATAACTCAGCATATCAAATGTATGCGTTTAACAATAAAATAATTCTATTTATTATAATAACCTAAAAATTACAACAATGTAGGGTTTAAAGAGTAGAGAACCAAAGAGACAACAAAATTTTAAAATAGAATCTTTAATCTAAAATTGTGATCATGACTGGTTAGTTGTATTTGAAGTGATTTTTTTACTTAAATCCCATAAATATATCTTTATTGATCTATGAACTGCATATTTAAGAAAACATCACTGTTGAAATAACGAAAACGACAGATACAAATAATTTTTATTAAAAATTAATTTAAATCTTATTTAGATTGTGGCGCACTCTGATCATTTTTCAAGTATCACTATATCTCTTCTTAAGTTCTTGTATGTATTTGTAATCTATGGTTTTTGTGATCTCTGCAAGAAATCGCCTTTTCCGTTTTCTTTTTGAATAATACGTTAAATTTCTGTTTAAAATATCCGTTGATGTAGTATAAAGCTCTCTTGCTTGCCATATATATATTCCCGTAGTGATTTAAAACATAGCATTGTGTTTTAATTCGTAATTGATATATTTTAGGTTTTTGGTCTTTTGTTTTAAATTAGTTCGTGATATGTAGTAGTTTTATAATGATTTTTCTTATTGGCTTTGAAAACTATTTTACAACGAAGGAGGTTTAACATTTGATAAGCAATACAACATGGTCATCGTTTATTTATGTATTATTTAGGTTTTGTGAACTATTAATGTTATTTTATTTCTCTTACTTCTTACAAATTCCATCACGTGAACAATGTTTTTGGTATTCTTTTTCTTACTAGTTCCATAATCATAGGACTAAGACCTAATCCGTATTTATATTTGTTGGGGTGAAAGGCCATAATTTGTTTTGGATGATTTGTCTCCGATTTTTTTGTGGAAAATTTGTCTGTTTTTACTGGTAACTCATAAGTTTATCTAAAGTTTGGTTTGTAAAAATTCTTCCTGCTCTCTTTTTAGTGCCTATTTTATTTTATCCTTTGTGTTGATCTAATTTGGCTGGATATTGGTTTTTAAGTGTTTGACCAATGTTTAACACTCCGTCAGGCGCAATATGTTGTAGAACACGATCGGGCGCATTGAGCCTGGGAAGCACACTTTGATCTACTAATTTTTTCTACGCATGTTCACATTTTCTTACGAAAAAATTGTCAACTACAAACACCAAAGAGGAGAAATAAAACAGTTTGTCATGTTTTTCGAAAATAACATAAGTTTATTTGAGAAAATGAATATACATTTTTCCATGAGCTATAATAATGAAAATTGCATTGAATTAGAACAAGAATATAAGGAACTAGAAAATTGGTTATTAATCTGATTCATCATTGATATGTCCTTCTACCTCTCTTTTATAGCATTGAGGACACATGAAAACAGCATGTGAGAGGCAGGTAGCAGTATGGCACTTTTTGCATTCATATTGACTTAATCTCCTGTGATGAATTTCTGAGGTGCAAGTTTCACATCTGCGTCTTTTCGGAGGTAATTGTTGTTCTGTTTCATTCAGTTGTTCTTGAGTCGGAGCGAATCTCTTCAGTTTTTGTTGAAGGTTCGACGGCATCCCAATTGACTTGAGACTTCGTCGAGCAAGTTGACCAAGCACAAGTTCGTTAGAGAGTTGTTTTATGAACAGTCTCCTTTTCAGATCTGCAAAACCATTGCCGACATATATGACCTGGGAATTGATTGAAGCAATATTTAGCATTGTGAAAAAAATTACCATGGGCCACCGTTTTGTGTTTCGAGACACATTATATGCACCACACATTTTGTCTATAATATCAACTCCCAACTTAGTTGAATTATAGAAACTGATTACTTCTGGTTTTTGTTTCTCGCCAGTAGAAACATCAATTGATTCGTCTTCATGCAATGATGATACAAGGAGGACATTTTTGTTCTTTCTTGGGACATAGGATACCAATGTATCACCATCACTACTGAAACCAAAAATACTAGAGTGTTGTGTTCTGGCTTTGGTGGCTATGAACTCATTTGGTAGCTCTTTCCTGTTTTTCCTGATGGTTCCAACATAGGAGAGTTTCTTTAGTTTCAATTCATTTAGAAGACTCACTTGTGTGAACCAGTTGTCGGCCGTTATGTTTCTTCCTGAGCCAAACAAAGGTTCCGCCAACCTTTTCACAAAATCTGGTGCTTTGTTGCTTACGCAAAAGGGTCCTTCGTTCTGCTTTCCCGCGTATATTTCCATGTTGAGCAAATAGAACATTTTCGCATCTACTAGGGAGAAAATTTTAATCCCATATTTACTTGGCTTGGAAGGGATGTATTGCCGGAAAGGACAATTGCCACGAAATGCTGGGAGCATTTCATCTATCGTGACGTTTTCCCCAACACAGTAGCTAACTTTACAATTAGTCACAAATTTTGTGAATATATCACGTATTGGTGCGAGCCGATCCAGTTCCTTTCTAGCGGATCTTGTTTCTCGATCATCAAATCGAAGACACCGTATGAGAAATTTGAATCTCTTGATACTCATGACAAGACTGAACTTGGCAATGCCGTCACCATCTGTTGCCCATAATTCCTCGAGGGATAGTCTATTCGCTTTATAAACACCAGCCAAGTAGAGTAAGCCAATAAATGCTTGTATTTCAACTAAATCTGTATGTTTTGCATCCCGTTCTCTGGAAAATGCTTCTTTGATATTATCTATGTACTGATTAGTATACTTTACAATATCATTTAGAATGTCCTCTGTAAATAAGCAGTTCCAACATTCCACAGGAGTTTTTGCTGTTTTTGCTGCTCCAATAACCCCAGGTAAGTGAATCAGGATGTTTTGAGGTCTCCTACGAACTTTGCTTTGTCGATGAGTCTTATACCACTTTGTGACTTTATCTTTTCCCAAATAAAAGTCGCGATTTTCTTCAATTTCGTCTTCATCTTCACTGCTACCCTCTTGTTCAGTTTGCGATCCCTCTTCACGCTCCTCAACATTATCTTCTGAATCAATGTCGCTTTCGTTTTCAAAATTTTCATCCCTGAATTCCTCATCAGACGCCTCCAATAAACGGTGAATTTCTGCTAGGTCTTCGGGTTTATTTGGATTGTACAATTTCTTCGATATTTTTTTGTCTGGAACAAACAAAAAATTATGAATGTTTATTGTGTGTATGTCTGTAAATAATTTCTGGCAAAAATATTGAAACATTTCGCAACAAATCACATAATCGGGCGCAATGTGCTTGAGAGAACACAGCCAAAAAACACACTCCTATGTATCGATAATCATGAGATATTTCATAAAATGAAATTACTGATGTAAATATGTGATACAGTATTCCAAATGAATGAGAAAACTTACTTGTCAAACTGCAACGTAATCAGGCTCAATGAGCCTATTAGATCTTTTCACTTGTCTGCCATAAACGAAGAAAGAGAATCACTAACTGACCTTGCCACTGTGAGTAACACTCTAAGTGAGAAAGCTACCAGGCTGGAGAAGGGGACATGACGTATTGAGGAGGCGTGGCAAACTAAAGAATTCGAGGTGTGCCTAATAGATCATTTGTGCCCGACGGAGTGTTAAGGTATAATGTTTTAAAGTGGCTAAGTTTTAATAGAAAGCATTTTAATGGATAGGCCAACAAGTGAAAACTGTAACAATTTTTAACCCTTAACTACCATGGTAAAAAAAAAGTCACACATTTGCCATGATGGGGTCATGAGCGACCCCAATATTTTTTTGCTTGGGGAAAAAAATAAACTTATCGATAAAAATACAAAAACCTTTATTTATTCTTCATATACATATTAGAAAGAATAGTAAACCATTATTTGATTATTTTCCTTTATTTGACATAAAGATACTATTATTTGTTCAAAAAAAGTCACAAATGAAATATTTTAAAACACAGTTTACCAAAATGATCACAAAATCTTAATATAACACTATTTTATTAAACTCAACACAGTTCCAAGTCCCCAAATGGTGTTCCTGGCTACCTGCGAAATTTTTTTTTTATATATTTGTTTACCTTTTGAAATTGGTGGGGGCAATTTTTAGTAACAAAAATTGATATTTTGAAATTACTCAAATTAATCTCACCTCCCTATCAATCAGTGCAGTCATCACAGACGATCTCTTGGGTGCTATGATTCTTACACACTCATTTGGAGCATGAGGTACCATGTTTCTGGTCCCTGTTGCGTGGACAAATGTGGCACCTCTGTCTTTTTGGTGGGTTTTGTTGCTGGTCATCAGCAGGTCGAAATTCTCCTCCTGCGCCCAAGCTCTTTGAAATTATTGAACGCAGTTCTCGTGGTAGGGTTTTTACTGTAGACCGTCGAAGTAGGTGCTTTTTTATTAGGTCTCTTCCTAGTGAGACAAGGAACAGGCGATGGTGAGAATCATCAGTAGGTTGGGCGGCTTGAAGAACAACATGTGCGTTAACTCCAGCAATATCCATTATTGCAAACCAGATGGCCATTGGCCATCTTCTAGTACGACGACCGACTGAAAAGTTCGCACATTTTTGGTCCAAGACATCTACTCAAACTTTAGTGGTATTGTAGAAGTCAATGACCTCGGGTTTTTTGTCATCACGATCCAGAATAGATTTTTCATGGTGCATAGAAGAAACAAGAACAATTGCCAGATTCTTTTTTGACACGTAAGACAGGAGTGTTTTGTCTGCTGTAAAGGCAAAGTCTGTTGAGTGAAGTTTTCGGGTTTTATTAGGCAAGAAACGGGCAGGTATTTCTATTTTATTTTTTCTCATTGTTCCCACATATGTTAGTCCCTTTCGCTTCAGTTCATCAACAAGTTCTATCGAAGAAAAATAGTTGTCCCCTGTGACGTTACTTTTTTGTGTGTAATTGGTTCAATCAGAGACAAAACCTTTAAAGTCGGCTTTAATAAATTTCTAGGATATGGTACATCTAGTCCTCCACAGTAAATGAATCCGTTTACAAAGTAGCTGGTTCTAGCATCAGACAAAATGAATATTTTTAAACCATATTTTGCTGGTTTACTTTTCATGTACACACGGTATTGGAATTTTCCTCTGAACGGGACTAGCATCTCGTCAACTGTGGCATACTGTCCGCAAGAGTAGTTAGATTGTGAATTCACAACAAATTCATTGAAAATTTCAGATATAGCTGCAAGTGGATCATTCTCTTTACGTTGTTCTCTCGTTGTATCATCATCAAACCGCAAAGCATTCAGAAAAAACAAAAATCTGTTTTTGGTCATTATGGCTCGGAATATGTCTCTACCTGTTCCATCTGTTTCAAACAATGAAGTCACATCTTCATGATTGGATTTGAACACACCGGCTAAATGCAGTAAACCAAGAAATGCTTCCAACTCAACCTCATCAGTGTGCTGAGTGTATTGGCAATCTAAATTTTGCTGCCCATAATTTGCTGCCATGTCAGTTATTTTTTCATTTGTATTTACAAGAATACACTGTATTATTTGTTTGTCTATAGAAAGTCGCCAAGCATCAATAGGTGTTTGTGGCTTGTTGATTCGAGCATCACCAATTATACCAGGAAGTTTGGTTACGAGATTATGGGAATGCACACGTCTTGTTGGTGGAGGATCCAAAGACCACTTAAATGGTGGAACATTATTCTTGATCATTTTCTTGGTTCTGCGGCCAAGTAATACATGAGCAGAAACACGAGGCTGGGGCTCAGGCTGCCGTGGCGGAACATCGTCATTATCATCAGAGTCACTAGAACTATAAACATAATCTGAATCGTCAGCAGACATATCTGAATTTATATCATGGTCACTTTCTTCTGGTGGTGCATCTGATGTCTCAGAAGCTGCATCGTTATCAGACAAAGCAGCATCTAAAAGTCTAACAATTTCTTCTGAATTATGTGCTAGGTTTCTTTCGGCCATCTTACTTTATAATAAAAACAAATTATTCACTCAACAACAACAAAAGCACACGCAGAAATATATTTTAGAATTTAAGAAATACATTTAACTTTTATGAAAAACAACTACGTTACAACCATGGCGGGGTCAAAAATGACCCCGATAAGCACTCAACCTTGAACGCACAAAGACACACAACAAACACAACTTGCCTCCTACACAGCCTGGCGGGCACTGGGATTACATGGAATTGCAGGGCGATATCAACTTACCCTGCCGAGATATCTAGAAACTTAAACTGCACGGGTCTCATATGACCCCACCATGGTAGTTAAGGGTTAACTTTCAAATTCATTATCTCTCTAGGTCTCTGCTTTGCGATACACTTAGCCCAGCAATCCATAATAATTTGTTTTGTGTCAGATAAAGGTGTTTTGGGGTTCATACTATATTTGAGCAGTCATGAGATTTTTTTTTTATTCTCCTGAATACAAACCAACTAGACAATATTTCTATGGGACTTTTTTCCGACATGTTGGGTTAGGTTGATTTGTAGACATAGGCCTACCTAGTATTTTGAAGGGTAAAATTGTGCTGCAACTTAAAAGAAGTGATGTAAGCTGATCTCATACTTTCACTTGAACATGTAGGCCTACTCCAGCAAATATTCATTGAAGTGTCTCTCACTATGGCTGTATTTTGGAGAGGCAGCACAAATTTCCCTCTAACCTTGTTCAACTGTACCGTCAGGTACTTCGTAACACAAAAACCAGTTTTTATGACATAACTTTTTTTAAATGAATGGTTACTTACTTTACTTTTTTTTTTTTTTTTTTTTTTTACAAAATCTGGTTGGTGTGTGAACCTTTAGCCTCTGCTACTTTAGAAAAAAAAGGAACAAAGGTCTTCTAGAAAAAAAAAGTTAGTGTTCAAAGTAGCCCCACTTTGAACGCCTACACATTTTACATGCTAGCATAGCTCATTGTAACAGGAGGGTATTGTTTGATTCCCTACCATAAAGGTTGGGCCTTTTTGAATATTTTTGACACAAAATTCGTCTAAATTAGAGTAATACTCATCAATCTATAGCCAAAACATGAAACACACCAAACACTTGGTGAAGTTCTCTTTCTGATTTAACATCATATTGCCTGTGGTTAAGCATGATAATGTCACTTTATTTTCATGTAAACTTCATGAAAAATTGACACATTATACCAATACAAAAAACATAATAGATCTTCTACAAAAATTAAAATTAATTACCTCAAATCGTAAAACAATATTAATACTTTTTACACTATTTACAAATTGGTTGCTTGCTGTTAACTTTATTGCTACACCAAGTTCAAATCAGCAAATGATATTCCTGGGAATTTTAGAACACCTCTATTGTTAGATAAAGTGTTTTAACAATGTCATCATCAGGAACAACATCATATTCTTCCTTTTTTGGCCATACAAATGTCTCTTGCTCATTCTTAAAACGTAAAAACTTGATCCTATGCTCGTTGTTGATTTTATCAATGATTTATCAAACATAGTGGAACACACTCTTCTTAGAGCAATATTTAAGAACCACCCAAGAACTAACTTCAATTTCTTGTTCTCTTAATTCATTTTCCATTTCCTCTGGAGCGGAGAAAGAGGCATCCATGGTAGATGAATCTTCTTCACTGGGTAAAATAGAAGTCGCTACTGTAACTCTCCTGCACTTCTTTTTGTTTTTTGGACTTCTTTGCTGGTTGTATTGGTTTTGTTTTTCGTAAACGAGATCCAGAAGTGCTGGCTACTCTTTCTGCACCTTCAAAATCATCTGCAGAAATACTTTTACCAGGAGGCACACTCACTTTTTTCCTACGAGGTAGTGTTTTAACTAACTTTCCTCATTTCCTCGAGCACGCTTATAATAACTCCTCCATTTGCTTTAAAACTTTGCCTGCTGATTCTTTATATACTATTCTGGTCAGTCTGGCGGGCCCTTTTTCATAAAAACATGCACATTTTCTAAATCTTACCAATAAGGGTATTTTATTATTATAAAATCGGTACTTACATGAAATTTTTCTCTGGAATTTCTTATTTAACATGATGTATTATTCAAAATACTTATATTCTTATAAAAAATTACCAGATTTATTCAAAGACACTTGGGTTATTCCATGGTAACTCGCGTTACTGTCAGATGGCTAAACTAAGTTTATTAAACACTAAAATAAAGATAAAGTTATATCTATTCACTCAATATTCTTTCCTTTCAACATGCTCTATCCGCAGAACATGTTTTTTGGTTTAGTTATACATTATTTGACTGTTTAATGAATTATACATGGTAACTTATGTTACCATTAAAGGACATGGCATTTAGTGTGCATGACTTTAAAGTTTTTATCTCTTCTTGTAGGGTTGAATGTGAAAGAAAACTGCTAAGAGATTTACAGCACCCAATGTTTACAATCTATTAAGAATATTAAAATTTTATTGTAAACAAATATTAGGTTTTAAAAGGTTTTTGCAAAACTTGTCAGTAACTCACGTTACATTTGTCCTTTGTGTAGGAAGTAGATTAAAATTACTCAGAAAACTCTAATTGCCTTGCAGCTGAAACTTAATAAAGCTACTGGTATACCATGTTGATGTATCACTTTTACCTGATATAAGTCACTTTCCTGAACTCACTGAAATCACAAAGTTAATGTAGACAAATTTTTAAGGATTTAATGAATGAAACAAATATCCTAAAATAATTCTTTACATTTATTTGATTGTTAAAATAACACATGTTCTCTAAAGATTGGGAAGTGAATTAAACATAAACAAGTAGTTCAAAAAATGTAAAAAGGCTATTTACGTTTAAGATAAGATTGTGAATAGAGATAATAAACTTAGATTATTTTTCACTGACTATTAAGTCTTTTGAAATTAAGTAGAACATTCTTTCTTCATTAATCTGTATTACTTGCTCTGGTAAAGTTTCACAATTTGGTCAATTCTATTGGCTCTGTCTCTTCTGTGTTTACACGAAACACCTGGCGGCTATTACCCACTTTATTTAGACAAAGAACTCGAACATCCATCTCGTCATCCACTGGAGTTTGGCAGATCGCAGCATTTGTATACACTTTCGACGTGTTTTCCTTTGAAAACTCAACTCTTACAAAAGTGCCATGTTGAATGTCACTTAGTGTCGCCTTGGATTTCTTTTCTTCTAGATTGTGGTCTTTGCCACAGTCAGACTCGGAGCCTGAGCTATATACTTGGGAGTAAATACATCTTCTCGGCAGTATTTTTCCTATGTTTATGACTGATTCATTGTCATAAGGAGATGTTGATTCATCTGCTAGCACATCAGGTACATAAATACATTTTGTGAAAAAATGAGTCACAAGTCCACTTTTTCTTTTAAAGTACATTGCATGAACTTTAGAGATACCCTTTACAGTGGGTGCAGTTTGGAAAACGGTTTTTAAGTCCATCTTCAGATTTTGGTTTATAATATCTTGGTGTGTCATTAGAATGACAAAGACATCACTTGCTTTCATTACTGTATTAAAAAATTGTTCTACATTAAAAACTATAGCCTTGTTTTTCAATACTTCCTGTCAAACTACTTTCTTCATGGCACCACCAATAACATCAACCAGCCCTTTACCATGTGATGTAGCGAAGTAATTCCAAACTAGCTTTTTTTACTTTTATATTTTGAAGAACCTATAACGTTGCTATGTATTTGTTTTTAAACGTGGTCTAGGGGTAAGGTGTCGGACTTCTGTGCTGGGGGTCCGGGGTTCAATCCTCGGTCTCGGCACAGATTTAACTGATTGCCAAACCCTTCCTTCACCTCTGACAAGATGTGTATTAATCACAACTTGTGAATGTGAGGAATGCCAGGCCTCCACCGTGGTTCGGATTCCACGTTAAACTGTAGGTCCTCCATTTCATTCACAATCACCTACTTTTACACATTTAGCGTAAGTGTGTGATAACCGAACGGTAGTAACGCGGTGCTAATAATAATAATAATATAATAATAATGTTTTAAACTGGCTGCTTGGCCCATCTGAACACATCCTAACTTCTGTTACTTTTGGGGGCAGTTCATCAAAAAATTATACTTATGTATGCTAGCAGTGTGTCCTTTGAATGAATTAAATTGTCTGACACACTGACGTAAGGATGCTGTTTTCCTTCAAACCAAATACTACAACAGGTGAACAAGCTGACCGAGGTTGACACCAATGGAAACTTTGTATCTCATCTTGGGCAATGCGTGTATAGTTCTCTGAAAAGTATAATTGAATTAAACTATGCTTGGGTTATAATTTTCAGAGGGGAAATTTTTTTCTTTGCTGTTTGTAGCTTGAAGCCTGTTCACATTTTATGTAAACATGTACATAAAACTTAGAAGAAATTGTATTTGTGTAGTTTACCAGCTTTTCTACACTGTCTTCAGACAAAACTTTCGTTAAGGACCTATCAAACTCCTTCCATATATGCCATGACACCTTGTTTGGGAAACAGTTTTCATCTACTTCTTGCAGCATTCTTCCATACAAATTATCTTTACAGATGTGACAATTGCCCAGCCAACATTTTTCTGTGCTTGGTGTGCACAAAAAGGTTTCACAACATTCTTCTAAAAATTTTGGAAATGATGGTATGGCTTTGTGCAGCGCTCTTACCGCAGTAATAAAATTTCCGTGGTACCTACAAAGGCATAAATTATGAGGTAACTTGCTGCTTACTTTGACTTGTTTGTGCCGAAGCTCCGCAAATTTACTTTTACCTTTGCTTATCCCAAACTCTGAACAAAATAAGTCATGTGTCTCCAAAAGTGAAGGAACACAGATGTCTGCTTTGGATTTTTTGTTTACTACCCAGAGCATCTCTAACAGACACGACATCCTTAAGCCCTGGCGGTTGATGGTTTGTATTTTCCCGTTCATAGAAAGATACAACTGCTTTAATGGTGGTAGGGCTAATTGCTAATGAATTGCTTTTTGATTGTTTGGGCTCCTGGGATTTCTGAAGCATAGAGCTTTGTTTTGTATTACTGTTCACAATGATTGTTGCAAATAACTTTTTTACAACACTTCTTCTTTTAGTGGGGGATTTTGGTAATACCCTTCGCACCTGCGCTGCAGCCTAACCCAAGTGGAGAGCCTAGATTGCTGTTTTTTTTCCTTTAAACGTCTGCATTTTGCTACTCTTTCTATTATCTTGTTTCTTCAATAAATTTTTCTTCTTTTTTCTTTACACTTAACTTATCAAGGTCTAGTTTATGCTTCCTCCGCAATGCCTTCTTCCTTTCCTTTTGCTTCTCTTTGTACTCATCGTACTTACCCTCATCTTTAAGCTTTTGTCCTCGCCGTTTCATTTTTTTCGGCTGCAGTTAGTGGCATCTGAAAGGAAAAAAAAAAAGCAAAGATCACTTTATAGGAACTAGGCCAAGCAAAATGTTAGCCTATAAAGTTTAAGAAGTAAATTCATACAAAACCAGGCCCTTAACTGAAATAATTATTCAATAACAATTAAAAATGCTTACAAAAACAGGCCTAAATCAAAGAACAGTGTCCCTGTAGAAATAAAGTAGGCCTACTTAATGTTCCGAAGCGGAAATAGTAACTAATGTTACATCCTTATGGTGTATAAAATGGACATTAACAAAATTATTTTTTTGTTAGGTTATTGCATTTAATAATCATATTTTTTAGTTAGGTTATTGCATTATCTTTCAAGTAGATCCTTTTTAACATGTTTGTAAACTTTATGTGAAAATATTTAACCCAAAGGTATAAATCGTATATATAAGGGCCAGTAACTTAAGTTAAATTTTTATGAATTTGAACTATCGTTCATAATTATAACTGTTTAAAAAACCTTGCATATCACTCCACTTGCAAACTGAAAATTAAGTAATTTTTTTTTTGAGAAATTTACATCTTGTAACAGTCTTATCTCAAAGTAGCAACTCGGTAACTAACATAACATTTAATATTATGAAGCACAAATAAACTAACAAAAATTAAAGCTAAAAATATAATTTTTGTCAAAAGGCACTCGAAATTATAAGGCAAAGATGTAAAAGTCTTTACCAATTATTTCAAGTTTGGTTTGTTTGCAAAACATGAACAAATAAATGTTTATGGTAACTCATGTTACAAGAGACGCATTCAGTTTTAATAAACCATAGTACAACATTGCTTAGGAAATGAAGGGAAGTAAATATTGTTTTTCTTACCTTGATAATTGCTTAATATAGCAGTACTCGTCAATCCACAAGAAAACCACAATTGGCAGGGCATTAAAATTGTTCATTCTAACTACTTTCAGCTGCCATTACAGGTGGCTGTCGCATGCTTGCAAAAACAGCTGACTAATTGGTAAATTCATCTGTTGCACAAGGAAAAAAAGTGCTGCCAACATTCTTCTGTAATTGAACTATTTCAAAATTAAAATATTTATGAAATAATCAAAAAAAGTTTTTGTCACTATTCTCATGGAATAACCCACTTTGTTTTTTTAAGTTTTTCACTAAAATTTTTTTTTGTTTTCAAACACTGAATATTTTATTAACACACTTATGATACATAAAACACTTTAAACTATTATTAGTAATTATTATTAGTAAAAGTAAATTTCCACTAAAACATTTTAAAACTAAAAATTTAATTTATAGATTGTAACGTGCTTTTATATGGTAGATTCTAAAACAAGGTGAAACACACTGGCCAACATCACAGTCTGTACATTGCCGCTGGGTAAGTTTTCTTGCAGCTATTCTGCTCTTTTCTCAGCAGACAGTGCATCTTCTCTGACCCTTTGCTTGCCCCTGATTTCTTGGCACAGAATCTTAAAGTGGCGCTGGACTAACCAGCCTTTTTTTTTTTTTTTTTTTTTTTGCCAGATGTTCCTGCAGTGCCACCTCCCCCTTGCATACCTAAACCATTACTGATCTTCTCTAGCACGGAAAGCATTGAAATTGGCTGACCTTTGATTGCTTTATACAACACACAAGAGTTTACAACGCACATCAGAACCAAATGTATAAACAGCTTTCGCCACCACTTTACTGACCTGTGATCAAATAAGCCATAAGACAAACACTGGTTAATCAAATCCACTCCTGTTTTATATGCATTGTAATCAAGCACTACAGGTTTCTACACTTTTTTTTCCTTCTGTTAGTAAACACTTTCATATCAGCGGTGTGACGACTGCATCACATCACAACACATCAAGTTTATCCCTCCATCTTTATAGAAGAATGTTTTTTTGTCTTCTAAAAATCTGCTGCCCCACCTTTAGTTTAGCTTGCTTCATTTGAGGTGGGATTTGCTTGTGGTTTTTTACAATTGTTCCTACCATTGCAGTCTTAGCTGATTCTAGTGTCTGAGCCAAAAGCCAGAAATTTCTGTATCTCTAATAATGTAATTGTTGCCCATGTACTATATCTAGATCTTGGGGCTAGCTTATTCTGTTCCCCAAGAGCGGCTATTATAGTCCTTGCATATAGATGCTCCTTCATTTGCTTTAAAATATCATCAATGAAATATAAGAACATATCTAGTTGTGTGCTAGTTTGATCCAGAGTGCAAGCTTGTGTAGGCCCACTAAAACCTGTAAAAACTGGAACTGTGGGTTGATAATCAGTTTCAGTCCATAGATCTGATGCTGGTTCGTTCACTCTATGGCGTTTATTTCCACTGCTGCCGCTTTGACCAAAATCAGCATTAAGTAGGCCTATTTCTTGTTCAGCATCACTACTGCTATTTTCTTCATTATCTGAATCAGCACCACCACTATGTACTGAAATATAAAAAACTTGTAAAAGCAGTTCTGGTTTACTTTAGAAATATTTGGCTAATGTAAGCAAACATTCTAGGTCAAATTGAGGTAAAAATTATTGTAATAAAAAGTTCTACACAACTGGCAGTTACTCATTTTCAAAATGTAAAGGAGTGTTAGTCAATGAAGCAAGGAAGTGTTACCAGTAATTGTAACAAGTGACTTTGATGTTTAGAAAAATAACCATACTTATAGGCCTAGCTTGTTTGCAAAATTTCTACCTTATATGACATTCATAAACATGGATAATATGAATGGAACAAACAACAAATAACAATAACAATTTATTATATAAGATGTGACAAAATAAAACCAAATAAAATTTACCGTTGAACAAACCTGATTCATTTTCCGAAGCAAAATTGGGATCAAATTCCGAATCATAAAAACAGCTTTCGTCACTTTTATCTAATAATCTAGTATTTTTTTAGAAGTTAAATGCTCCATAATACTACTTATATTACTAATTAAATAAACATTCAAAAGTTTTAAAAATATAATGTTGCAAACACAATTAATTCTTTCACAAAGTAGACAAAACAAATCTCTAAAGCATAGGCTCTAAACTTGACTGACAACACGCCTAGATTATAGAGCAAATAGAATGTATTTTTAAAAAGCAGTGCAATCTATTGGCAATAGTATACATTAAAATAATTAAATAAACCGTCTCTAATAACATACTCTAGTACTAGTAATATTACGATGGATACCATTAAGAAGCATGGACCCCCCTGCGGGACGGGGTTTAGAATAGTCCCGCAGTAACCCCTGCTTGTCGTAAGAGGCGACTAAAAGGGGAGGCTTCTGTGCAGGACGTACCTCGTGCAGGAAAAACCTATCCTAAATCTTTCCTTTCACCTCCTTTTTCTTCCTTCCCTTTCACTCCTTTTTTTTTTTCATTCTTCTCCCTTCGCTTTATTTCTCCTTAACTCTTTCTTCCCTTCCCCTGCCGTTCAGTCCTGCACAGAGACTTTTGGCCCTCCCGTTGACGACCCTGGCATCTGACACGGCTTTCCTTGGACGATTATTGAATACCACTGCCTTGAGCTCCTGAGTGAAAGTGCGCCGGTTGTAATATCTTAGTAGAAGGGCCTAGGGATGACAATAACCGGGTACCCTACTTTGAGAAAAGACTGGTTGCGTTCACGAGGGCCCGGACGTAAAATTGGCACTTTCCTACACCCACTTGCTGCGATGACCTCTCTCTCGGCGATGCCCTATGCGAAGGTTGTCATGTCTAGCGTCGTATAGGGCCTCTCGTCGGGACAGTTAACAGGGCCATATGTGGTAGTACCAACATGGATCACCCTGGGTCTACGATCCGAGTACTGTGTAGGTTGTCCCCAAAAATGGCATGGCCACTTCTTTTGTCGCTGCTGACAACATACTGTCCGCTGGCACCGTACTGCCAAACCACGCTGGCAACTCACTGCCCGGCCCCTCACAGGGCCGTAATACTGAAAAGAGGCGGAAACGGGTAAGGCCGTCCAGCCCTTTAATAATAGAAAACCAGGATGTGGTGAGGCCCCAGCCCCGCTTCCTGGTAATGTCTAGAGTCGAGGACGGTGAGACTCTGAAACGTGCCAGCCCATTTATCCTCGAAAGAGTGATAAATGGTGCTGCAAAGTCAGAGGTCTCTATAAGAAAACTGCGAGATGGCACTGTGATGATCCAGACCATAAATGACGTCCAGACGGTAAATGTAATGCAAATAACTGAGATACCGTTGAGCAATACAGCCCATTTAAAGGTAAAGGTGGAGCCACACAGGTTCCTCAATGTTTGCAAGGGAGTGGTCACTTGCTATGACCTCGACTGCGTGAGCATTGAGGATATCTGTGATGAGCTTGCACCTCAACATGTTACCGAAGTTTATAGAATAGTGACAAAAAAGAATGGCCAAGAAAAAAAGACGGATACCTATATCCTTACATTTGCGACTCCTACTCTTCCAAAGGAGGTTCGAGCAGGTTTCCACGTGCTTAGGGTCCGGCCGTATGTCCCCAATCCTCGGCGCTGTTTTCAGTGCCAGGAATTTGGGCATACGAAGCTGAGATGCCGTGGAAAGCCAACCTGTGCGGATTGCGGTAAAGAGGCTCACGACACACCGTGTGAGTCTCCTAAGCTCTGCGTGAACTGCAAGGGTCCGCATTCCGCCTGGTCTCGGGCCTGTCCGAAATGGAAGGTGGAGAAAAAAGTCCTGGAGATTCAAACTGAAAAGAAGATTTCATATGCCCAGGCCCGCAAAGAATACTTATCCAGTCAAGCTCCGGTATTTCAGACGTCATATAGTCAGATAGTCAGCCAAAATATAAATTGTCCCAACTGCCACTGCGCAGTCAACGTTTCAAAGCCATCTTCCCGACCTGTGCCTCTAGTCACTACTCGAGAAACTCCAGGCCAACAAGTGCCAAGATTTTTGCAGGTGGTGACGCCTCCAATGAGATCGTCCCCACCACCTATACCCCCGAGGTCTCCTCCTCGGGGCACTCTACCAATCCCTCCTCGGGGATCACCTCCGATCTCTCCTCAGGGATCACCCACGAGCCCTCCTCGGGGAACACCCCCGAGCCCTCCTCGGGGAACTCCCCCGAGCCCTCCTCGGGGAACCCCCCCGAGTCCTCCTCGGGGAACCCCCCCGAGCCCACCTCGGGGCCCAAAATTAAGTGCGGCCGTTGTCGAGCCGCTCAATCTCGCCTCTGTAACTTCGGAGGTAAGGATGAGCGGTGGTACAGGCGAGGCCGCAAAGGCGAATCCCACTGGTACCTTGAAGAAGGACCAGCGAGGGATCGGCGAGAAAACTATTTTGAAGAAAGCGTCGAAGGCTTTAACAAAGCCTTCCCGCAAGGATTCACCAACCCTGTCTCTCCAAGACAAATCAAAACCTCTCCTGAAGCGGGAGGTCCAGGAGAGACTGGGAAAAGCAAGAGGGCCCAAAAAGGGCATCAATCAATTTTTATATTTAAAAGATAACGTTATGGATTGCGAGGATAATTAAACTATATATTGATAAATAATGTCGCTACTACAATGGAATTGTAGGGGTTTTTATGCTCGTGTAGAGGAAATTAAACTACTAATTTCTTCCCTGCATCCTTCCATCTTGTGTTTGCAGGAGACCCACTTCCGCCCAACTGACAACCCGATGCTTCGTGGGTACGATGTATATCGTACCGACAAGCCCATTTTTGATCGGGCTAGCGGAGGTGTGGCTATATTTGCACGTAGCAATATATATCATAAATCTGTAAATATTATATCCGATCTCCAAGTGATTGCTGTCAGAGTCTCCCTTCCTATTGAAGTAACCGTATGCTGCATCTACCTCCCACCAGGTGAGCGTGTTTCAAAGAGGAGCCTAGAGGCCCTCTTTATACAACTTCCCGCCCCCTATATCATCATGGGGGATTTTAACGCACACAACCTGGTGTGGGGGTCCAATTTTACAGACGCCCGTGGGAGGATGGTAGAGGATATTCTTGTCTTGGGAAGCCTGGTGTTAATGAACACTGGGACCCAGACACACTTCTCCACCTTCAATGGTGTATCCTCTGCCATCGACCTGACTTTGTGTAGCCCCGGGATCGCTGCTCACTTCTTTTGGGAGGTTCACTCGGATCTTTGTGGCAGCGATCACTTTCCCATTCTGCTTTCGCCACTTCACGATCCTCCCGGTATAGCACGGGCACCACACTGGGTTCTTAAACGTGCTGACTGGGATAAATTTCGCGAGCTCGCCGTATTTGATCAACCCCTTTCTCTTGACGTCGATGTGAATATAGACCATTTTACTTCGACGGTCATCATGGCGGCGAGGGAATCCATCCCTAAATCCTCGCCACATCCGCGCCACCGACCTGTTCCTTGGTGGAACGAGGAGTGTCGGTTGGCTATTTATGACCGTCGAAGGGCCCTACGTCTCTTCCATCGACGTCCTACTTTAGAGAATCTGGAGTCTTTCCGGATTCTACGTGCTCGAGCTCGCCGTATCATTCGTGAAAGCAGAAGAGAGTCTTGGAGAAAGTTTATTTCTACCCTTACTATTTCCACTCCCACAACTAAGGTTTGGGACAATATTCGTAAATTACGTAGTAGCAAAAATACCAGTAATAATATACCTGCCCTCATGTCAAACGGTTCGCTTGTCTCCTCCCCTGTGGAGGTCGTCAATGTATTGGGCTCTATGTTCACCGCTATTTCTAGCACTGCAAGCTACTCTAATGAGTTTGCAGCGCTTAAGCGGAACATAGAGCGCCATTCTATTGACTTTGGTCAGAGCCGGGGGGAGGATTACAACTCCCCCTTTACAATGGATGAATTGACCTATGCCCTGTCTCAGGCGGGCAACACAGCTTCCGGTCCCGACGACATCCACTACGATATGTTGCGCCAGCTACCTCCTGCTGGACAGACATATCTCTTGGACCTTTATAATAGTGTTTGGGGATCTCATCAATTCCCATCACTATGGAGGCAAGCAACCGTTATACCAATACATAAAAGTGGCAAAGATAAATTAGAACCAACTAGTTATAGACCGATAGCCTTAACTAGTTGTGTATGCAAAATATTGGAAAAAATGATAAATAAACGATTAATATGGTATTTAGAATCCCGCAATCTATTATCAAATATTCAATGTGGTTTTCGCCGTAACCGATCTACGATGGATCATCTCGCCCGTCTCGAGACGGCGGTTCGTGACGCCTTTCTCCACAAACATCTTTTGGCAGTTTTCTTTGATTTGGAGAAGGCTTACGACACCACATGGCGGTACGGCATTTTAAAAACACTTTTTAATTGGGGGTTCCGAGGGAACCTCCCTGTTTTTATATCTAATTTTATGTCAGATAGACACTTTCGGGTAAGGTTAAACAACACCTTATCCGATGATTTTATTCAAGAAAATGGGGTTCCTCAGGGCAGTACTCTAAGCTGTACGTTGTTCGCCATTGCAATTAATGGCATTGTGGACAACGTGCGGCTACCTGTCCGTTCATGCCTTTTTGTGGATGACTACGCAATTTATTGCAGTTCGTCGAGTCTCCACAGGGCTGAACGGCAGATACAACTCTCTGTAAATAATCTGTGGTCGTGGGCATCGCGAAATGGCTTTCGCTTCTCTGCAGCCAAGACGACGGTCGTCCACTTCCACAGATTACGTGGAATACAACCTGTCCCCAGTATTTTAATGAACCACATTGTTTTACCAGTCTCAGAGACCGTAAGGTTTCTGGGACTTTTATTTGATTTTAAATTAACTTGGATCCCTCACATCAAAGACCTGAAAGCGAGGTGTATAAATGCACTCAACCTGCTCAAAGTGGTTAGCGGTCGGTCCTGGGGTGCTGATAGGGAAACCTTGATGCGCCTGTATAGGGCCTTGGTAAGATCAAAACTAGACTACGGCAGTTTCGTTTATGGATCGGCGAGACCCTCGGCGTTAAAGATGCTGGATAGTGTCCACCATGCTGGTATACGACTGGCTACTGGTGCTTTTCGTACCAGTCCAGTCGTCAGCATCTGTGCCGACGCCGGTGAGCCCCCTCTCTCTTACCGGCGGTCCTATCTTCTGGCATCTTACGTGTCGAAACTACACTGCATGCCGGAGCATGTTGCCTACCGTCCTGTGTTTCATCCCCCTAACCGTGTCTTGTATGAAACCAAATGGCGTAGTACAAGGCCGGTTGGGATCAGGATGCTATCGGTTTTCGACACGTGTGGGATAGTCCTGCCAAAGGCTATCCCCACATCCCCAGGTCGAGTTTCTCCCTGGAAGATACGCCTACCTCAATGCCATTTTGATCTTGCCAAGTTCCCTAAAGCGACCACCCCACCAATTATATATGAGAGGACCTTTTATGAGCTCCTCTCCACTCGCTTTCAGGGCTTTAAGCGCGTCTATACGGATGGCTCCAAGTGTGGGGCCTCCGTGGGATGCGCATTTGTTGTGGAGGGAAACCATTTTAAATTTGGTTTACCTGGTGAATCCAGTGTTTTTACGGCTGAATTATACGCCATTTTTAAATCTTTGTGTTTTATTTATCGTAAGTGTCACCGTTCTGTGCTCATCTGCACGGATTCCATGAGTGCTCTGTTGGCATTGTCCACTCTCTACTCCTGGAATCCCCTCGTGCAGATGATTCATGAGCAAATTTTAAAAATTGATTCATTAAACACCCGGCTCGCCTTTTGCTGGATTCCTGGTCACGCTGGTCTTTCAGGAAATGAACTTGCTGACCAGGCGGCGAAGGAGGCAGCACGCCTGCCTCCGGAGGCGAGTCTGGGTGTCATGTTTTTAGATCTAAAGGGTTATGTTCGGCGTGGGGTCTTACGCACCTGGCACGAGCAGTGGGTCTCGACCCCTGCTCAGAACAAGCTGCGGTCCATCAGGGACGGTGTGTCGCGATGGCCCTCTTCTATACGAAAGTCTAGAAGAGAGGAGGTCATCGTGACGAGACTCCGCGTCGGGCATACATTACTAACCCACGGATTTTTATTGAGAGGGGATCCACCTCCAGTGTGTGAACTTTGCGATGCTCCCCTTAGTGTGTACCACATTTTGGTGGAGTGTCGTAAATATGCCCCTATCCGCCTGGCTCTTGATTTTAAAGGTGACCTACGTTTTTTATTACGTGATAGCACGGATGGAGTTATTTGTTTACTCCGTTTTATACGCCAGGCGGATCTTTTTAATGCCATTTGAGTCACTTTTATAAAGTGACTCATCTGGATTTATCTCATATTGAGAACTTTTTAACATTTTAGTACATTTTAATATGTTTGTTCTGTCTTTTTAACGTATTATTTTAACATGTTTTAAGATTTTAATGTGTTATATTTTAATATGTTTGTTTTGTAATTTTAACGTAGTGTATACACCTGTGGTTTTATTTTAGCAGGTGTATCACTTCTTTTAATCTAATTGCCCATTTGAGCGCTCCTATGGAGTGTCTCAAATGGGCTTTTTCTCATATTGAGAATATCTGTTTTTAATTGATATACAAATTTTAATATTGTATATTGTTTTATATTTTATGTTTCCACCTGTTTATTCTAACAGGTGGACTATGTGATGTCTCTCTCCCTAATGGAGATTTTACTGTGTGTGTAAATGTCAAGGCCCTAATGACCTCATTGTGTCGATGGGCCTCTAAACAATAATAATAATAATAATAATAATAAGAAGCATGGAAAAGTAGCCGTAGTAATATTACACCACCCGCAGAAATTCCAAATCTCCGAACGTCGTAACGACGTTAACAGGAAAATCGTTAGCATATTTTCCTGAGTTTCCATCAGTACCTGTTGTACTATGAGAAGTACTATTACTGGTAATTGCATTGGTAGTACTTTCAGCACTTGTGCTTGGCTCGATATTGACATTGTCAAAAATTGTTTTTTGTTCTGAATTTGGGAGTTTCTTCATAACCCTCCCAGGATCAAATGGCCTTATTCCTGCTGCAGCAAATCCTGATTCTATAATTTTTTCCATTGTACCAATAGGATTTTTTAAATCTGTCATGGTGTCCATTAATATTTTTAAAAGCTTCAGAAATACCTTTTTAGGAAGGGAAGTAAACTTTCTGCCAGCACCAACCTTCCAATCTTCTAAGGGCTGAGTCAGGTGTAGTATTTTTGGGGAGGCAAATAAATTTGATCTCTGTACACTTCTGTAAAACATACAAGTTGTCTCCAAGCTGTGAAGACAAGATGCCTCCAAACAAAACTTTAGGACCAGCTTTAGATTTTGCCCGAGGTACAGCTATTGTGGTAAACCAGACCTAGAATGAAGAAGCATCAAACTAGCCAATCTTGCTTCTGTTGTATCTACATCCTTTAGGCCACCCATCTGTTCAAGAGGTCCAAAGGCTCTCTGCCTTATATACAACATAAGGTGGTAGGATGTCCTTGGCATCTGAAGCTGCAAACATCACTGACACCGCAGTTTTAGTAAAATTCAAAATTCTTCCTGGTCGCCTAGTTTTTTTCTTGAATATCCTCTTGATTTAGGGTCATCTACAAGGTTGGTTTCGTCATAATTGAGGATGTTTCCATCAGGAACATTCACTAAGTTTTCACACAAACATTAAAAATAATCAGCAATATCTTCTCGCGAGGTTTGTGCTCTACATTGTTTTATGTTTTGACACGTCCTTTGATTAATTAATTGTTTATCGTTTCATAAATCCCACTACCCAGTCTTTAGCTGGCTTGTTATTGGGAAATAGTTCCATACCACATACATTTAAGTATGTTTTCACAATAGTTCTAAGTTTTAATCCCCCCTGCGGGACGGGGTTTAGAATAGTCCCGCAGTAACCCTGCTTGTCGTAAGAGGCGACTAAAAGGGGAGGTTTCTGTGCAGGACGTACCTCGTGCAGGAAAACCTATCCTAAATCTTTCCTTTCACCTTCTTTTTTCTTCCTTCCCTTTCACCCCTTTTTCATTCTTCTCCCTTCTCTTTCTCTCTCCTTACCTCTTTGTTCCCTTCCCCTGCCATTCAGCCCTGCACAGAGACCTTTGGCCCTCCCGTTGACGACCCTGGCATCTAACACGGCTTTCTTTGGACGATCATTGGACACCACTGCTTTGAGCTCCTGAGTGAAAGTGCGCCGGTTGTAATATCTTAGTAGAAGGGCCTTAGGGATGACAATAACCGGGTACCCTACTTTGAGAAAAGACCGGTTGCGTTCACGAGGGTCCGGACGTAAAATTGGCACTTTCCTACACCCACTTGCTGCGACGACCTCTCTCTCGGCGATGCCCTATGCGAAGGTTGTCATGTCTAGCGTCGTATGGGGCCTCTCGTCGGGACAGTTAACAGGGCCATATGTGGTAGAACCAACTTGGAGCACCCTGGGTCTACGATCCGAGTATTGTGTAGGTTGTCCCCCAATACGGCATGGCCGATAACTTTGTCACCGCTGGCACCGTACTGCCTAATTCTGCTGGCACCTCACTGCCCGGCCCCTCACAGGGTCGTAATATTGATAGGAGGCGGAAACGGGTAAGGCCGTCCAGCCCAACAATGGAAATGGTCCAGGAAGTGGTGAGGCCCCAGCCCCGCTTCCTGGTGATGTCTCGACTCGATGCTAGTGAAAACCTTAAGCGCGCCAGCCCATTTATCCTCGAAAGAGCGATAAATGGTGCAGCAAAATCGGACGTTTTGATAAGGAAATTGCGTGATGGCACTATATTGATTCAGACAGCGACTGATGTCCAGTCGTCCAATATAATGGCTATTACTGAAATACCGTCGAGTAATACGGCTTCTATACCGGTGAAGGTGGAACCTCACAGGTTCCTCAATGTTTGCAAGGGAGTGGTCACTTGCTTTGACCTCGACTGCGTGAGCATTGAGGACATCTGTGAGGAGCTCTCCCCACAGCATGTAACCGAAGTATACCGTATTGTGACCAAAAAAAACGGACAAGAAAAAAAGACGGATACGTATATCCTCACATTTGCGACTCCTACCCTTCCAAAGGAGGTCCGAGCAGGTTTCCACGTGCTCAGGGTCCGGCCGTATGTCCCTAACCCTCGGCGCTGTTTTCAGTGCCAGGAATTTGGACATACGAAGCTGCGATGCCGTGGTAAGCCAACCTGTGCGGATTGTGGACAGGAGGCTCACGATACACCATGTGAGTCTCCGAAGTTCTGCGTAAACTGCAAGGGTCCACACTCTGCCTGGTCTCGGGCCTGTCCGAAATGGAAGGTAGAGAAAAAAGTCTTGGAGATTCAATCCGAAAAGAAGATCTCTTATGTCCAGGCACGCAAGGAATACGTATCTAGTCAGGCTCCGGTATTTCAAACTTCATATAGCCAGATTGTCAGCCAGAACATCAACTGTCCCAACTGCCATTGCGCAGTTAATCTTGCCAAAACGTCTACGCGACCGGTTCCACTAGTATCTGATCGAGACATCAATCGTTTTACTGCGCCAAATACTGTGGCGCCTAAATTTTTAAAAGAGGCGAAACCGCCAAAAAGGTCGTCTCCCCCACCTGTACCACCGAGGAGCCCTCCTCGAGGACCCCCCCCGAGCCCACCTCGGGGAACCCCCCCGAGCCCAACTCGGGGAACCCCCCCGAGCCCTCCTCGGGGAGCACCCCCGAGCCCACCTCGGGGAACACCCCCGAGCCCACCTCGGGGAACACCCCCGAGCCCACCTCGGGGAACACCCCCGAGCCCTCCTCGGGGCCCAAAACTACTTGCGGCCGTTGTCGAGCCGCTCAATCCCGCCTCTGGGACTCCGGAGGTTGGGATGAGTGGTAGGACAGGTGAGGCCGCAAAGGCGATTCCCTCTGGTGCCTTGAGAAAGGACCAGCGAGGGAGCGCCGAAAAAATTAATGTCAATAAAGCGCCGAAGGCCTTAACAAAGCCTTCGCGCAAAGACCCAACAACCCTGTCTCTCCAGGATAAATCAAAACCTCTCCTGAAGCGGGAGGTCCAGGAGAGACTGGGAAAAGCAAGAGGGCCTAAAAAGGGCCTCAATCAATTTTTATTTTTAAAAGATAACGTTATGGATTGCGAGGATTATTAAACTTTATATTTATAAATAATGTCGCTACTACAATGGAATTGTAGGGGTTTCTTTGCTCGTGTAGAAGAAATTAAACAAATAATATCTTCCCTGCATCCCCCCATCTTGTGTTTGCAGGAGACCCACTTCCGCACAACTGACAACCCGAAGCTTCGTGGGTACGATATATATCGTACCGACAAGCCATTCTTTGATCGGGCTAGCGGAGGTGTGGCTATATTCGCACGAAGCAACATATATCATAAACATATTAATATCGTCTCTGAACTCCAAGTGATCGCTGTCCGAATCTCCCTTGCTATGGAAGTGACAGTATGCAGCATCTACCTCCCACCAGGTGAGCGCGTTTCAAAGAGGACTCTAGAGGCCCTCTTTATACAACTTCCCGCCCCTTACATCATCTTGGGGGATTTTAATGCGCATAACCTGGTGTGGGGGTCTAATTTTACAGACGCCCGTGGGAGGATGGTAGAGGATATTCTTGTCTCGGGCAACCTGGTGTTAATGAACACCGGGACCCAGACACACTTCTCCACCTTCAATGGTGTATCCTCTGCCATCGACCTAACTTTATGTAGCCCCGGGATCGCTGCTCACTTCCTTTGGGAGGTTCACTCGGACCTATGTGGCAGCGATCATTTTCCAATTCTGGTTTCACCACTTCAAGATCCTCCCAGTACAGCACGGCTACCCCAGTGGGTTATCAAACGTGCTGACTGGGATAAATTCCGCGAGCTCGCCGTATTTGATGAACCCCATTATCATGACGTCGATGTTAGGGTTGGGCGTTTTACTTCGACGGTAATAGCAGCTGCGAGGGCTTCCATTCCTAAATCCTCGCCTTATCCGCGCCACCGTCCAGTTCCCTGGTGGAACGAGGAATGTCGGTTGGCTATTTCTGACCGTCGAAGGGCCCTACGTCTCTTCAATCGGCGTCCTACCTTGGATAATCTAGAATCATTCCGGATTCTGCGTGCTCGAGCTCGCCGTATCATCCGTGAAAGCAGAAAAGAGTCTTGGAGACAATTTATTTCTACCCTTACTATTTCCACTCACACAACTAAGGTTTGGGACAACATTCGTAAATTACGTAGTAGCAAAAATACCATAAATAATATACCTGCCCTTATGTCAAATGGTACGCTTGTCTCCTCCCCTGTGGAGGTCGTCAATGTATTGGGCTCTATGTTCTCCGCTATTTCTGGCACTGCAAGCTACTCTAATGAGTTTGCGGCGCATAAGCGGAGCATAGAGCGCCATTCTATTGACTTTGGTCAGAACCGGGGGGAGGATTATAACTCCCCCTTTACTTTAGATGAACTGACATATGCTCTGTCACAGGCGGGTAGCACAGCATCTGGCCCTGATGACATTCAATACGACATGTTACGCCAGTTACCCCCTTCTGGACTGGCATATCTGTTAGACCTTTATAATAGTGTTTGGGGATCTCATCAATTCCCATCACTATGGAGGCAAGCAACCGTTATACCAATATATAAAAGCGGCAAGGATAAATTAGAGCCAACTAGTTATAGACCGATAGCCTTAACTAGTTGTGTATGCAAAATATTGGAAAAAATGATAAATAAACGATTAATATGGTATTTAGAATCCCGCAATCTGTTATCAAATATCCAATGTGGTTTTCGCCGTAATCGATCCACGGTGGATCATCTCGTCCGTCTCGAGACGGCGGTTCGTGACGCCTTTCTCCACAAACAACATCTTTTGGCAGTTTTCTTTGATTTGGAGAAGGCTTACGATACCACGTGGCGGTACGGCATTTTAAAAATCCTTTTTAATTGGGGGTTCCGAGGGAACCTCCCTGTTTTTATATCTAATTTTATGTCAGATAGACACTTCCGGGTAAGGTTAAACAACACCTTATCCGATGATTTTATTCAAGAAAATGGGGTTCCTCAGGGCAGTACTCTAAGCTGTACGTTGTTCGCCATTGCAATTAATGGCATTGTGGACAACGTGCGGCTACCTGTCCGTTCATGCCTTTTTGTGGATGACTACGCAATTTATTGCAGTTCGTCGAGTCTCCACAGGGCTGAACGGCAGATACAACTCTCTGTAAATAATCTGTGGTCGTGGGCATCGCGAAATGGCTTTCGCTTCTCTGCAGCCAAGACGACGGTCGTCCACTTCCACAGATTACGTGGAATACAACCTGTCCCCAGTATTTTAATGAACCACGTTGTTTTACCAGTCTCAGAGACCGTAAGGTTTCTGGGACTTTTATTTGATTTTAAATTAACTTGGATCCCTCACATCAAAGACCTGAAAGCGAGGTGTATAAAAGCACTCAACCTGCTTAAAGTGGTTAGCGGTCGGTCCTGGGGTGCTGATAGGGAAACCTTGATGCGCCTGTATAGGGCCTTGGTAAGATCAAAACTAGACTACGGCAGTTTCGTTTATGGATCGGCGAGACCCTCGGCGTTAAAGATGCTGGATAGTGTCCACCATGCTGGTATACGACTGGCTACTGGTGCTTTTCGTACCAGTCCAGTCGTCAGCATCTGTGCCGACGCCGGTGAGCCCCCTCTCTCTTACCGGCGGTCCTATCTTCTGGCATCTTACGTGTCGAAACTACACTGCATGCCGGAGCATGTTGCCTACCGTCCTGTGTTTCATCCCCCTAACCGTGTCTTGTATGAAACCAAATGGCGTAGTACAAGGCCGGTTGGGATCAGGATGCTATCGGTTTTCGACACGTGTGGGATAGTCCTGCCAAAGGCTATCCCCACATCCCCAGGTCGAGTTTCTCCCTGGAAAATACGCCTACCTCAATGCCATTTTGATCTTGCCAAGTTCCCTAAAGCGACCACCCCACCAATTATATATGAGAGGACCTTTTATGAGCTCCTCTCCACTCGCTTTCAGGGCTTTAAGCGCATCTATACAGATGGCTCCAAGTGTGGGGCCTCCGTTGGATGCGCATTTGTTGTGGAGGGAAACCATTTTAAGTTTGGTTTACCTGGTGAATCCAGTGTTTTTACGGCTGAATTATACGCCATTTTTAAATCTCTGTGTTTTATTTATCGTAAGTGTCACCGTTCTGTGCTCATCTGCACGGATTCCATGAGTGCTCTGTTGGCATTGTCCACTCTCTACTCGGGGAATCCCCTCGTGCAGATGATACATGAGCAAATTTTAAAAATTGATTCATTAAACACCAGGCTCGCCTTTTGCTGGATTCCTGGTCACGCTGGTCTTTCAGGAAATGAACTTGCTGACCAGGCGGCCAAGGAGGCAGCACGCCTGCCTCCGGAGGCGAGTCTGGGTGTCATGTTTTTAGATCTAAAGGGTTATGTTCGGCGTGGGGTCTTACGCACCTGGCACGAGCAGTGGGTCTCGACCCCTGCTCAGAACAAGCTGCGGTCCATCAGGGACGGTGTGTCGCGATGGCCCTCTTCTATACGAAAGTCTAGAAGAGAGGAGGTCATCGTGACGAGACTCCGCGTCGGGCATACATTACTAACCCACGGATTTTTATTGAGAGGGGATCCACCTCCAGTGTGTGAATTTTGCGATGCTCCCCTTAGTGTGTACCACATTTTGGTGGAGTGTCGCAAATATGCCCCTATCCGCCTGGCTCTTGATTTTAAAGGTGACCTACGGTTTTTATTACGTGATAGCACGGAGGGAGTTATTTGTTTACTCCGTTTTATACGCCAGGCGGATCTTTTTAATGCCATTTGAGTCACTTTTATAAAGTGACTCATCTGGATTTATCTCATATTGAGAACTTTTTAACATTTTAGTACATTTTAATATGTTTGTTCTGTCTTTTTATTGTATTATTTTAACATGTTTTAAGATTTTATTGTATTATATTTTAATATGTTTGTTTTGTAATTTTAACGTAGTGTATACACCTGTGGTTTTATTTTAGCAGGTGTATCACTTCTCTTAATCCTAAGACCCATTTGAGCGCTCCTATGGATTGTCTCAAATGGGTATTTTACCATATTTCTATATATTATATTATATTAATATATTTGATTGTTTGATTGTTTGTATATTGTGTATTCACCTGTATATTCTTCAGGTGAATTATTATTTCCCCTATGGGGATTTTACTATGTTTTTAATATCGTCCAAGGCCCTAATGACCTCAATGTGTCGATGGGCCTTTAAACCCCAATAATAATAATAATAATAATCTAAGTTTTAATGTGTCTTGAGGAAAGCCCCATTCTCCCAGAAGTGATAAACGATCTACTATTATGGCTTCTTATCCTGCTGTTAAAGCTTTAGGATGTCCTGCGCTTTCCTTATTATTTTTAGTTTTTGTTCTTCATTTGCACCTTGTGCTTTGTATTTCTCAATATATTTCACTAATGTTCCTAAGGAAATCCCAGTACTACTTACACCTTGTCTATAACTCATTTCCTTCTTCACTATAATTTCTTGTAATTGTTCATCACTATAATCTTTGTAGTGCCTTGCACCCAACTTTCTTTTATATACTCTCACCATTTTATACACACTTGTACTCAATGTTTATATTACAGCTACCGGTACAGTTACAGTATGACTTCACAGTTTGGTTTAATATGTAGAACCAACACTTAATGACTGTATAGCCAAGTATTTAAAAGTCAACTTGAAGTAAAATAAAAAAACTCTTGATAAATAAGTCAAAATATATTAAAATAAACATAAAACATTTCATAATAGGCGATTATAACAATCCGCTGATAGGTATAAAATAAAATTTAAAATCACTAACTTTGTGGAAACAATAACAATGGAATGTTCATAATAGCCCCACCAAAAGGATGTGTTCAAAGTAGCCCCACTTTTTAGAAATGTTTTAACACTTTGGGAAATACGAAATTACCAAATAGTGTAATGTAAATTTTATTACAAAAACAAAAGGATTATAAAGAAAATAGAATGTAAAATAGGAAAACTTGTCATTTTAATATCGCTGATACATAGGCTTGCCATACCAGGAACATTTTGTAGGGGTTCCCATTTTTCAGAAAAAACTACTTTTCATTTCATGAATTTTGTAATATTTTTTTTATTTGGTATACCTTTAATCTATATGTTTTCATGTTCATAAAGACCTAATCTATCATGTACATTACAAATTAAAACTCAAATGGGCTTAGGCAGTGGTGTGCGGTGACTTTTCTCAAAGAGGACTAGGTTTGAAGACACCTTTCATTATGGGGCTAAAGAGGAATACTCTCCATATAATGTACAATATGTAACTTAGCAAAACACTTTTACAGGTCATAGGGAAGGCAATTTAGCTCCCTCCAACCGATTCTCAATATTTAGACATGGAATAAACAAATACATAAATAAATTAATAAACAAAAACACAAATAAAAAAAAGTAAATCAGTAAATAAAACATTAATCTTTGAATCTTATCATTATTTATATATTAGTGCAATCCTTCTGTCACCTTTCTGAATGAATTTGTCAATAACAGCGTCATAGAAAGATTTTTGACTCTGCAGTTCACCTGGCAAGACTTTTTCAACTGACAACAGGGAAAGTGTGGATAACCTATTTTCACAATGGGTGTTACGCACAATCGTCTTAATACGTTTCAAACAAGAGAAGGTGCGCTCAACAGTGGATGTACTTACTGGTATTGTTGATGCCAAACAACAAAATTTATATGTTTCCTGGAACGCCTCTTATGCTAAGTGTTTCTTCCAGGAACTTGTTAATTTCAGTCACAGTTTTGTCTGAAAAGTCTGATAGTCTGTAAAACGACATTATTTCACTCCGAAAATTACCAAAATTAAAGAGACTACCGTAGCTTGACTTAAGTGACAAAAATAAATGGTCAGGAAATCGAGATTTGAAGCTTTGAAATTTTTTTGAATCTAGCAGCTCAATAAATTGCAGCTCATTAAGATCTTTAACCTCAGCTCCATTTGCCCAACCATGGTGTCAATAATTGCATTATAAAGATGCACATATTTATTTCTGGTATTCCCCCCCTGCGGGACGGGGTTTAGAATAGTCCCGCAGTAACCCCTGCTTGTCGTAAGAGGCGACTAAAAGGGGAGGCTTCTGTGCAGGACGTACCTCGTGCAGGAATAACCTATCCTAAAACTTTCCTTTCAACTCCTTTTTTATTCCTTCCCTTTCACTCCTATTTTTCATTCTTCTCCCTTCGCTTTCTCTCTTCTTACCTCTTTCTTCCCTTCCCCTGCCGTTCAGTCCTGCACAGAGACTTTTGGCTCTTCCGTTGACGACCTTGGCATCTAACACGGCTTTCCTTGGACGATTATTGGATACCACTGCTTTGAGCTCCTGAGTGAAAGTGCGCCGGTTGTAATATCTTAGTAGAAAGGCCTAGGGATGACAATAACCGGGTACCCTACTTTGAGAAAAGACCGGTTGCGTTCACGAGGTCCCGGACGTAAAATTGGCACTTTCCTACACCCACTTGCTGCGATGACTTCTCTCTCGGCGATGCCCTATGCGAAAGTTGTCATGTCTAGCGTCGTATGGGGCCTCTCGTCGGGAGAGTTAACAGGGCCACATGTGGTAGAACCAACTTGGATCACCCTGGGTCTACGATCCGAGTACTGTGTAGGTTGTCCCCTAAAATGGCATGGCCGATCACCGCTGGCACCGCTGACACCGTACTGTCTAATTCTGCTGGCACCTCACTGCCCGGCCCCTCACAGGGCCGTAATATTGATAAGAGGCGGAAACTGATAAGGCCGTCCAGCCCTACTTTAGAAAAAACCCAGGAAGTGGTGAGGCCCCAGCCCCGCTTCCTGGTGATGTCTCGAAATAATGAAACTGATAACCTTAAACGCGTCAGCCCATTTATCCTCGAAAGAGCGATAAATGGTGCAGCAAAATCGGACGTTTCGATAAGGAAATTGCGTGATGGCACTATATTGATTCAGATAGCGACTGATGTCCAGTCCTCCAATATAATGGCTATTACTGAAATACCGTCGAGTAATACAGCTTCTATACCGGTGAAGGTGGAACCTCACAGGTTCCTCAATGTTTGCAAGGGAGTGGTCACTTGCTTTGACCTCGACTGCGTGAGCATTGAGGATATCTGTGAGGAGCTCTCCCCACAGCATGTAACCGAAGTATACCGTATTGTGACCAAAAAAACGGACAAGAAAAAAAGACTGATACGTATGTCCTCACATTTGCGACTCCTACCCTTCCGAAGGAGGTCCGAGCAGGTTTCCACGTGCTCAGGGTCCGGCCGTATGTCCCTAACCCTCGGCGCTGTTTTCAGTGCCAGGAATTTGGGCATACGAAGCTGCGATGCCGTGGTAAGCCAACCTGTGCAGATTGTGGGCAGGAGGCTCACGATACACCATGTGAGTCTCCGAAGTTCTGCGTAAACTGCAAGGGTCCACACTCTGCCTGGTCTCGGGCCTGTCCGAAATGGAAGGTAGAGAAAAAAGTCCTGGAGATTCAATCCGAAAAGAAGATCTCTTATGTCCAGGCACGCAAGGAATACGTATCTAGTCAGGCTCCGGTATTTCAAACTTCATATAGCCAGATTGTCAGCCAGAACATCAACTGTCCCAACTGCCATTGCGCAGTTAATCTTGCCAAAACGTCTACGCGACCGGTTCCACTAGTATCTGATCGAGACATCAATCGTTTTACTGCGCCAAATACTGTGGCGCCTAAATTTTTAAAAGAGGCGAAACCGCCAAAAAGGTCGTCTCCCCCACCTGTACCACCGAGGAGCCCTCCTCGAGGACACCCCCAGCCCACCTCGGGGAACCCCCCCGAGCCCTTTTCGGGGAACACCCCCGAGCCCTCCTCGGGGCCCAAAACTACTTGCGGCCGTTGTCGAGCCGCTCAATCCCGCCTCTGGGACTCCGGAGGTTGGGATGAGTGGTAGGACAGGTGAGGCCGCAAAGGCGATTCCCTCTGGTGCCTTAAGAAAGGACCAGCGAGAGAGCGCCGAAAAAATTAATTTAAATAAAGCGCCGAAGGCCTTAACAAAGTCTTCGCGCAAGGAACACCCGATCCTGTCTCTCCAAGATAAATTAAAACCTCTCCTGAAGCGGGAGGTCCAGGAGAGACTGGGAAAAGCAAGAGGGCCCAAAAAGGTCCTTAATCAATTTATATTTTTAAAAGATAACGTAATGGATTGCGAGGATAATTAAACTTTTTATTAATAAATAATGTCGCTACTACAATGGAATTGTAGGGGTTTCTTTGCTCGTGTAGAGGAAATTAAACAAATAATTTCTTTCCTGCAACCTTCCATCTTGTGTTTGCAGGAGACCCACTTCCGCCCAATTGACAACCCGATGCTTCGTGGGTACGATGTATATCGTACCGACAAGCCATAATTTGATCGGGCTAGCGGAGGTGTGGCTATACTTGCACGTAGCAATATCTATCATAAATATATAAATATTGTATCTGATCTCCAAGTGATTGCTGTAAGAGTATCCCTTCTTATGGAAGTAACCATTTGCTGCATCTACCTCCCACCAGGTGAGCGTGTTTCAAAGAGGAGCCTAGAGGCCCTCTTTATACAACTTCCCGCCCCTATATCATTTTGGGGGACTTTAACGCACATAACCTGGCTTGGGGGTCTAATCTTACAGACGCCCGTGGGAGGATGGTAGAGGATATTCTTGTCTCGGGAAACCTGGTGTTAATGAACACCCGAGCCCAGACACACTTCTCCACCTTTAGTGATGTATCCTCTGCCATCGACCTAACTCTATGTAGCCCTAGGATCGCTGCTAACTTCCTTTGGGAGGTTCACTCGGATCTATGTGGCAGCGATCACTTTCCCATTCTGCTTTCGCCAATTCAAGATCCTCCCGATATAGCACGGGCACCACACTGGGTTCTTAAACGTGCTGACTGGGGTAAATTTCGTGAGCTCGCCGTATTTGATCAACCCCTCTCTCTTGACGTCGATTTTAATATTGGCAATTTTACTTCGACGGTCATCATGGCAGCGAGGGAATCTATCCCTAAATCCTCGCCCAATCCGCGCCACCGTCCTGTTCCTTGGTGGAACGAGGATTGTCGGTTGGCTATTTCGGACCGTCGAAGGGCCCTACGTCTCTTTAATCGACGTCCTACTTCGGAGAATTTGGAGTCTTTCAGGATTCTACGTGCACGAGCTCGCCGTACTATTCGTGAAAGCAGAAGAGAGTCTTGGAGACAGTTTATTTCTACCCTTACAATTTCCACTCCCACAACTAAGGTTTGGGACAATATTCGCAAATTACGTAGTAGCAAAAATACCATTAATAATATACCTGCCCTCATGTCAAATGGTTCGCTTATTTCCTCCCCTGTGGAGGTCGTCAATGTATTGGGCTCTATGTTCACCGCTATTTCAAGCACTGCGAGCTACTCTAATGAGTTTGCAGTGCATAAGTGGAACATGGAGCGCCATTCTATTGATTTTGGTCAGAGCCGGGGGGAGGATTACAACTCCCTCTTCACTTTAGATGAACTGACTTACGCCATGTCACAGGCGGGCAGCACAGCTCCCGGCCCTGATGATATTCATTACGAAATGTTGCGCCAACTGCCCCCTGCTGGACAGGCATATCTGTTGGACCTTTACAAAAGTGTTTGGGGATCTCATCAATTCCCATCACTATGGAGGCAAGCAACCGTTATACCAATACATAAAAGTGGCAAAGATAAACTAGAGTCAACTAGTTATAGACCGATAGCCTTAACTAGATGTGTATGCAAAATATTGGAAAAAATGATAAATAAACGATTAATATGGTATTTAGAATCCCGCAATCTACTATCTGATATGCAATGTGGTTTCCGCCATAACGTTCCACGGTGGATCATCTTGTCCGCCTAGAGACAGCAGTTCGCGACGCCTTCCTCCATAAACAGCACCTCTTAGCTGTTTTCTTTGATTTGGAGAAGGCGTATGATACCACATGGCGGTACGGTATTTTAAAAACCCTTTTTAATTGGGGGTTCCGGGGGAACCTCCCTGTTTTTATAGCTAATTTTATGTCAGATAGACACTTCCAGGTAAGGTTAAACAACACCTTATCCGATGATTTTATTCAAGAAAATGGGGTGCCTCAGGGGAGTACTCTGAGCTGTACGTTGTTCGCCATCGCAATTAATGGCATTGTGGACAACGTGCGACTACCTGTCCGTTCATGCCTTTTTGTGGATGACTACGCAATTTATTGCAGTTCGTCGAGTCTCCACAGGGCTGAACGGCAGATACAACTCTCTGTCAACAATCTGTGTTCGTGGGCATCGCGTAATGGCTTTCGCTTCTCTGCAGCCAAGACGACGGTCGTCCACTTCCACAGATTGCGTGGATTACATCCAGCCCCAAACATTTTAATGAATAACGTTGTTTTTACCTGTATCAGAAACTGTAAGGTTCTTGGGACTTTAATTTGATTTTAAACTAACTTGGATCCCCCACATCAAAGACCTGAAAGCGAGATGTGTCAAAGCACTAAATCTGCTTAAGGTTGTTAGTGGTCTTCACCTCTGACAAGATGTGTATTAATCACAACTTGTGAATGTGAGGAATGCCAGGCCTCCACCGTGGTTCGGATTCCACGTTAAACTGTAGGTCCTCCATTTCATCTCACAGACCTTCGGCATTAAAGATGCTAGATAGTGTACACCATGCTGGTATTCGACTGGCATCTGGTGCATTTCGTACCAGTCCAGTCGTCAGCATCTGTGCCGACGCCGGTGAACCCCCTCCTTCTTACCGGCGGTCATATCTTCTGGCTTCATACGTGTCAAAACTGCATTGCATGCCAAAGCATGTTGCCTACCGTCCTGTTTTCCATCCCCCCCAATCGTGTCTTGTATGAAACCAAATGGCGTAGTACAAAGCCGGTTGGGATCCGGATGCTATCGGTTTTCGACACGTGTGGGATAGTCCTGCCAAAGGCTATCCCCACATCCCCAGGTCGAGTTTCTCCCTGGAAGATACGCCTTCCGAAATGCCATTTTGATCTTGCCAAATTTCCTAAAGCGACCACCCCACATGTTATTTATGAGAGGACCTTTAACGAGCTCCTCTCCACTCGCTTTCGTGGTTTTCAGCGCATCTACACGGATGGTTCCAAGTGTGGGGCCTCTGTGGGGTGTGCCTTTGTTGTGGAGGGAAATAATTTTAAATTTGGTTTACCTCGTGAATCCAGTGTTTTTACGGAAGATCTGTATGCTATTTTTAAATCGTTATGTTTTGTTTATCGAAATTGTCACCGTTCTGTTCTCATCTGCACGGATTCCATGAGTGCTCTGTTGGCATTGTCCACTCTCTACTCCTGGAATACCCTCGTGCAGATGATACATGAGCAAATTTTAAAAATTGATTCATTAAACACCCGGCTCGCCTTTTGCTGGATTCCTGGTCACGCTGGTCTTTCAGGAAATGAACTTGCTGACCAGGCGGCCAAGGAGGCAGCACGCCTGCCTCCAGAGGCGTGTCTGGGTGTCATGTTTTTAGATCTAAAGGGTTATGTTCGGCGTGGGGTCTTACGCACCTGGCACGAGCAGTGGGTCTCGACCCCTGCTCAGAACAAGCTGCGGTCCATCAGGGACGGTGTGTCGCGGTGGCCCTCTTCTATACGAAAGTCTAGAAGAGAGGAGGTTATCGTGACGAGACTCCGCGTCGGGCATACATTACTAACCCACGGATTTTTATTGAGAGGGGATCCACCTCCAGTGTGTGAATTTTGCGATGCTCCCCTTAGTGTGCTTCACATTTTGGTGGAGTGTCGTAAATATGCCCCTATCCGCCTGGCTCTTGATTTTAAAGGTGACCTACGTTTTTTATTACGTGATAGCACGGATGGAGTTATTTGTTTACTCCGTTTTATACGCCAGGTGGATCTTTTTAATGCCATTTGAGTCACTTTTATAAAGTGACTCATCTGGATTTATCTCATATTGAGAACTTTTTAACATTTTAGTACATTTTAATATATTTATTCTGTGTTTTTAACGTATTATTTTAACATGTTTTATGATTTTAATGTGTTATATTTTAATATGATTGTTTTGTAATTTTAACGTAGTGTATACACCTGTGGTTTTATTTTAGCAGGTGTATCACTTCTCTTAATCTTAAGACCCATTTGAGCGCTCCTATGGAGTGTCTCAGATGGGTATTTTACCATATTTCTATATATTATATTATATTAATATATTTGATTGTTTGATTGTTTGTATATTGTGTATTCACCTGTATATTCTGCAGGTGAATTATTATTTCCCCTATGGGGATTTTACTATGTTTTTAATATCGTCCAAGGCCCTAATGACCTCAATGTATCGATGGGCCTTTAAACCCCAATAATAATAATAATAATAATAATAATTTAAGAAACATGATGTATCACATCCCGTAATTGCATGCAAACCAGGCAAGGCACGACACACATCCTTACCGTGTTCATTGAACAATCTATTAACGTCTAAGTAACGAAGAGTGTTGTTGTTTAAAAAAAAAGCCAACCTCCAGCCAAATTTTGACTGTGTAGGGATTTTGTGAAGGTTTCCGAGTAAAATGACGAGTACATCAGTGTCATTGCACCTTATTACAATATTTTTTGCATACTGAAATGTTGATATAATATAAAGTATTCTTGTATCCGCTTCTTCGTGAATGCATGCATAATAATCGAGAATAGCTTGGGAGGTGATATTATGTTATTTGGTGAACTGGTAACATAAATTTCCGTCATTCACAACGACGTAATTATTTCTGAAAAATTCATATGTGGAAGGCTCTTGCCATTGGTTGATAATAAACTTAACGAAATTTACTTTAAATTCATCACTCTTTAGGCAATTCATAAAATTCGTTGGTTTGACTTGGTCGGGTCCATATATGGCATAAACTTGATGATCTAGATGTTGCACTTGCCGTTGGCTTTCTGCGTCCTTGATGCTTGGTTTGAAGTATTGGTCGAATACCAAATGAATATGCTTAGATTTATATTTCGTCACCATCTGAAGAAATTTACGAGAAATTTGACCCATAATTTGAGGCACCTCTCCAATAGTATGAAGTAGAAAGAAGCCATCGGTTACGACTAAGTCAATAAAGTCAGTCGTCTCTATTGAAATCCTTTTTTCTAAATGACTCACCAGCACCGATTTGTCAGTTTTGTTGAAAGCCCAATCTGCATGACTCAAAGACCTGGGCGTTGCCGACAAAGGATACTTTAGCACTTCAGCGATATCAATTTTGTGCTCATAGGATATGGCCAACATCTATGTAGATACATTTTTATTACTGAATTTCTCCTGTAGTTTGTCATCAGTTGCTTTCCGGATTATTTTCTTCTGTTTATTAACAAAAGTAAGAAATTTTTTTTTATTGGTTTCTCAAAACGTTCGTTGTCTTTAGAACATTCTGATATAAGTTCATTCCTCGCTTTCTCTCCGATTGCTTTCACGTTCAGTAAAAAATTGGATATATCATCGTAGACCGCTCTCCTAGTTGTAAGGTTGAACAGCATATTTTTATTTAGAGACTCATAAAATGGGTTAATGTGTCTCTTGATTGAACTTAATATTTTTTTTTACTGCATCCCTGTCTTTTGTAATTCTGTGGAAAGAAAGTTCAGCTACAACGTCATTTCCTACACTCTCTAGAGTAGATGAAATTATATCCGCTTTTATTGAATGAAATCGAGCCCACCTCTCTCTGGCTGATATGGAATTTTTAAAATGGGAAATTCTAGTTAATTTGTTTGCTGCATCAGCGTTCACAGTCTGTTCAAGTGTAAGATCAACTGCTGATCTTGAAAAGCCAATAGGAGTTCTTCTGATTGCAAAACAGCCTGATTGAATGATATGAATTAAATCAGAATGCTTATCCTTGATTTGCATTAGATTGTCGTGATACTTGACTAAACATCTTGCATGATTTGATTGGCTTAATGCGAAAAAAATGTTAATCAATTTTGGAAGTATGTACGTATACAACTTATGGTCACCATCTCTTATGCTTTTACTAAAAAAAAAAGTATCCCACTAATTTAATATAAATGAGGTAAAATTGTGGTGTTTTTCCATGTCGTCCAGCAAGGGTATCATCGCAGTATGTTGTGTATTTCTTTAAAAAAATCTTTCAGCCCAACTGACACGTCGAGTTAATTTCTTTGCGAGTTGCCTATGGCCTTAAGTTCCTCAACGATTTCAGTGCTAATTGAGATATCAGTTGACTGCAGAAAACTCTGGAAATGTAATATCTTCAGTGCTAAGGATGCAATTGGATAAATGCGTTTACATCTATTGAAATGTTTTCCCATTAAAAAGCCGTTCATGGATCCACTAGCCAAGATAGCTGCAACAACCATGACATCTGTAAGGCCACAGTCTTCTATAAATTTGCCTATGGCATGAAAAAAGGCCATCATTGAATGGAAGTTTCCTATTCATATAGCCTACGGAAAGTAAAGGGATACATTTTCAATAATTAAACTTTGTCTAAAAATTAAAAATTTGATTTTTTAAATCGGTTCACCCCAGAATCCTGCCATATTGGTCTGCCAGGCTGATTGATAAGTAATAAACCTGCAGTCATCAGCAAATTAGTGTAAAAATCAAAATTAGTTTCAGTTGAATTGTCATAAATCTTTCCCAAATTTGGGTAGGTCAGGCTAACATTTTCTGATGGTTTCGAATGTCAGACCGGATTATTTATGTTTGGAAAGCAAAAGATAGGAAAATTACTAATTAAAGGAAAGTATATTTTTTCGGATAAGCTTCACCTGAATATTACGAATTTGACTTCTTAAATAGGTCTGGTACCCTAAATCCGGCTGCTTTGGACTGCCAGACCGATATATTCATGAAAGGATTGCAGTAAGCAGCAATTTCGTGCCAAAACTAAAATTAGATCATTCCGGTTAAATTGATGTCAATTTTTTCTAACTTTAGTTTGGTCTGGCAGCCATTTTCCAGCCGATTTCAAATTACAGACCAAACTAAATTTGTTTAGGGATAAATAATCTAAGAAACAAGCTATGAATCAAAAGTAGATCTTTCCGGTTAAATTAAAGTCAATTTTTGATTAATTTGAATGGCCGCCATTTTTAAGTCCGGCCACTTTGGACTGCCAGACCAACAGATTTTCATTTCTCACTGGCGAAACTATAAAATAGAATATTTAACTGAATTAGATCTTTCCGGTTAAATCAAACGGGAGCTAGCTCTCAGTCTAATAGAACCAGCCAGGCTTCAACCAATTATATCAATATCACTAGCCATTGCGTATTGCGGTGTAACCTAGAACAAAAATAGACACGTCTTGCTTCCGTGGATGCTACCGGATGACTGATGGCCGCCACGTGTGAAAGAATGCATAACAATCAATACACCACCGCACGCCCGGTCGCCGGCTAGACTGTAGCCGGTTACCGGGCATGTAGTGGTGTGGTCCGGCGACGACCCGGCGGCCGGTTGCCGGGCAGCCGCTCCGGAGCGTGTGAAAGCTCTCATACTATCCTAAACACCTCGCGACCAGATAACCGGTACCGATTAGCCGGTTCCGTAAGTGTGAAAAGGCGCTAAGGGTGGCCTGGTGTGTCCGTTCGCAACCAGTAGGCCCTGCCTGTCTAGCCCGGGGGTGTGATAGGTCTCGGAACGGCACCAGGTAACGTACGCGTATGGTCGACGCACAACAACTTAATAATTTTTTAATCTATTTACTTGATTGCCTTAAAAATTATGATAAATTCCATTGCACTAATGTTACAAGAACAAATTAACTCATTTCTAGCATACCTTGTATGTTGATCATAACTAAATCAGGTGTATCCACTGACATCAAATTTGTTAAATCAGCATCATTGTCACTGCTATTTGTCCTACAGAGAACATTAGGTATCCTATAGGATATGGCGCCCAAAAACTCATAGATGTTAATCCTCCCCTGTACAACTTCTTCCTGCTTCTTTTTTATCTGGCCTTGTAGGATCCAAATTCTTTTTCTTGGTCTAGAAATTGGATGTCCACAATTAGTGCTTAAACTATTTCTTATCTCACTTTCACTAATGGTTTGCAAAGCAGCTGAAAATAAAACATGTATACATAATTGTGAAAATAAAGGATTATTTTCAGGCCAAAGACCAGGAACTATTTTAGTAAAATTCAAATGGAATATATTACTAGGCAGGTTTGTATTATGATTTATGAATTAAATATATTATTTTTTGACTTGACAGAAAGATATTTTAAAAGTAATAAGGGAATTTTATTGAAAAACATATACAGTCAACTCTCGATAACTCTGACCTCGATATCTCTGACTTCTGATAATTCGGACAAAAATTTCCAAAGATAAAATTGTATCTTGTAACATGCGAGCTGCATGCTAGCAGGCTAAAATGTTATGGAAGTAGTGTAATGGAGGGAGCTGGCGAATAGCTCGCAACACAGTGTTACTAACCCTTCCATCTCACTCCCGCCTACTAAAGGAAGTTTTTTTTTGATAAAGTGATGATAAATTCAAGAAATGGTCTATTCCATCAGTCCCTGCTTTGGTGGGGCTGGAGCATATGACTTTTCACTATTATCATATTTTAAAAGTAATGATAGTTAATCAACTGTATAGGAAGGGTTTGCAATTACCTTCTTATATCAGTTTTTTCCTGCTTTGGCGGGAACAGAATGCAAAATTACATTACAAATGATGGTAGTATTAGAAGAACCTCAGGACAAAGCAGAGAACATCACAGAACATCCACAACTACATATAGCATCAAGTCCCACTCCAGTATTGATCTGTGTTATTTGTCTTTGTGTCTTATCTAATATGTATTGCTTACTTCTTAACATTTTAAGTATAATATAACTTAGATAAAGTATCAGTTTTCATTCCTTAGCAACAACTTTATTTCCCCTAGATAAGGACTTTTCGTAACTCGGACAGACCCCCACCCCATTTAGTACACGTTATCAAGTGTTGACTGTACTATAATATTATACCAGAGCTCAACTAGCATTTATTTTCTTAGTGAAAACAAATTAATCATAGTATAGTATTTTAATTCTAATGTGTAACCTGTCTTCCTCGCAAGAAATGTTAACAATATTCATTGGTGATAAAAATAGCCATGCATGTCTAAATGTTACAACTTTTATTATGGTCTATATATTAATTAACTTTTTTTTGTGTTATTGTACTACAATGAAAAGTTGAGATGTGCCTTCGGACCTGGATACAGCCAAATGCCTCATCAATTTATTTATATGTATTCAGTTAGTAAATAAAATATAGTTGCCTTTTTCTATCGAAGCTAAACACTTAATGATTTCATAGCTTTATCTGTAATAATTATTTTTACTAATCAGTATTGTTTATTTTAGGGCTTGAGATTTTTTTCTTTTAAAAAATATGATTTTGAGTTTCTTTAGAAAGAGTAAAGGTCATAATATATTTATCTCAAATAGAAACTTAAGTCCAAACATAGCAATATTTTAAAAACTTTTTCACTTCCATAATTTTTTTATTGCAATATGTAAAAGTAATAATTACTTTCTTTGATTGTGTTAAACTATAAAGCACCTTTTTTAAAGATAATATTGAGTAACCGATTTTCATATTGTGTTATAACTTAGAATGTTAGATTTAGTATTTTTAATTTGTATTCATTCAAATTTAAAATTATATTACTACACAATTAAATTGTTGTCCCTATTATTGTGAGTCTACTTTTAAAACAATTTCGTTATACATGAAGAAAATCACACTTTAGTTTTAAACTTACCTCTGAACGTCCATTTTTGCACGACCAACCTGCTCAAATAATGTTTTGTGAAATGATTCCTGACAGTTGTTGGTCCTTCTTGCTTGTCCAAGAATTGAAAATGACACAGGTGTCTTCTTTTTCAGTCATTGATCATTAAAATACCTATAACACAGTTTTTATTGAATAAACTTTCTGATTAATATAATTTTTGTTTACAGCTATTATTTAACCAATTAACCTTTAACTAGTGAGGTGAAGTTTACAATCACAAGTGGTGAGGTGGGGTCTAGGGGACCCCAGACTTAATTCCTTTGTTATATACGCCCAAATTTTTTTATAGGTCATTAACCTTTTAATACGTGTTCTTGCAACCCAATACCATAAGAAACTGGTTAAATTTAAAATAATATAAAATTAATAATAAATAATTGACACTAATAAATTTACTTTATATTTAATCTTTCTTCTACAATTTATTTAGTAACAATTGCCAAAACATGAATTATAAAATAATAAATGAATTTTGTGTCAGCTTACTATACCCATGAAAAAGGAAATTATGAATAAAATAGATTAGATTAATATTTTATGAAATATGCTCAATGACATCCAAGCAATAAATTTTTACGAAAGGCAAATTGAGGTTCCTCACAATTTTCTTTTTTTTAATATATACTGGTGTAAAAATGACAAAAATTGAATTAAAAAGAGAAAGCCTACAATATAGAAGAAATAGACATGTAAAGAAAGACAAATGATAAATACAACATATAAATACAATATAAAGAAAGAGAGGGAGAGAGAGAAAAAAAAGCACTCGATGCCTACACACAGTTTTTGCATATGGCATGCGAACATTCTCCACAAATATTTTGGTTGCACTTAACACAAAAATTTGCTGTCTTCCTGTCTTTGTTTCTGGGACAAGTGTAGCATCTCTTCTTCTTCGGTGGGCCCCCGTGTTGAACAGGATCTTCCGGTTTTATTCCTGATATTGCTTGGATTTTTTGACGAAGCTCACGGGGAAGTCTGAGATTTACTGCTCTTCTCTCCAAATGTTCCTTTATCAAAAAACAGCCGAGTTTTTTAATAAAACAAAAACGATTCATTTGACTCCGTTCCCGACTGTCAGAGTACAAAACATAGGCATTATTTGCGCTAATATCTAATAAAGCAAAGAATAATGCCAAAGTCCACCGCCGTGTTCTTCTATTGCAAGAATATATTGCACATTTTTTATCGAGGTTATCAACTCCTCCTTTGAAGGAATTGTAATCAATTATCATTTCCGGTTTACCTGAAACTTCGTCACACTTATCATCGTGATGGCAGGAGCTTAGAAGAATCACAGCCTTATTTTTCTTGGGGACGTAGGACACTAAAGTGGCTGCGTTAGTGAATCCGAATAAGCTGCTTCCAGGTGCTCTCCCCCGATTGGGTAAAAATTCTTTCGGAATTTCGGGTTTATTTTTCCTTAGAGTTCCAAGAACTGTTAGGCCTCTATTTTTTAGTTCATTTAGGAGTTCCATAGACATAAACCAATTGTCACATGTAACATTTCTGTTCGATTTTTCTATGGGTTTTACAAGACGGACAACTGACTGTGTGGGGATAGATAATTTTTTTTCTTCATGTGTTAGGCCAATGCTATCTGAATTTTTTCCTCCATATAAATACGCATTGAAAAGATATGAGTTCCGAGCATCTGTAAGGCATAAAACTTTCAAGCCATACTTTGCCGGCTTATTAGGCATGTACACGCGAAATTTGCATCTTCCGCGAAAGGGGACGAGCATTTCATCGACGCAGGCATTTTGGCTTATGCAATACATCCGCTGGGAATTGAGAAGAAATTCAGCCCACACTTCATTTACAGCTGCAGTTGGATCCTCTTGTTTCCGTGCTTCTCGAGTATTTTTATCATCGAATCTAATACACACCGTCAATATAAAAAATCTTTTCATTGACATGGTGCATCTAAAAATGTCCCTTCCGTGCCCGTCGTCCGAAAAAAGGGAACTCATGCTTTCTCTTCCGGATTTAGATATACTAGAAAGCAAAAGTAGACCTAGATAAGCCCGCATCTCAACCAGGTCTACATTGCGTAAGTCAGTACGGTTCGGGTCTTGGAAATTACTTCTATATGCTTCTAATTGAGTATTTGTGAAATTCACAATTTTTTCTAACATAGTATTGGGCATTAGAAGTTCCCACATCACTAGAGGATTTATATCTCCTGGAGATAGTGCTCTGGCTTCGTTCCGCAATCCTGGTAAATGACTCACTATATTATGGGCAGGTGCCCTACCTCTGTGTCTTGGTTTTTGTTTTCCCCAAACATACGGAATTCTGTTTTTACCTTTCCCTCTGTAAACATCACGAGGCACACTCTCACCATCCTCATCGGTAGATTCACTATCACTCACCTCACTCTGTTCCGAATCAGATTGATGATCACTCAGAACAAAATCTGCATCTCCACCATCATTGTCACTGTCTTCCAAATCAGAAATAGGCAACTCATCACCCAGTGGTCTGTTGAGCTCCTTCAAAATTAATCTAGCAAACTGTGGATCATCACTTCGAAAGATTACCCGTTCGCGCGACATTTATACCAGAATATTAGAAAAAACTATATTTGAAAAAATCCTAACACTAGCAGTGAGGTGGGGTCTGTGGGACCCCAAGACGTCTTTCCTGACCAAACACACGAAGGAAACTGACTGGAAAAGTGAGTTACAGTGAGAGCATGTTGAGACAGGAAATGTCAGGTGGGGACAAGATGTTAGCATGAGGGGAAGGGGATTCACAGAAATTTAAAGGGCTGCTGGGGTCTCCTAGACCCCACCTCACCATTTAAAGGTTAACACTCATAGATAGAAAAAAGTAGTTAGCAAGCAAAAAATTTAATATTAACTTTCCTATCTTTTACTGCCATGATAAAAGGCTCGAGGGATGTCAACTCGTGTGATTTGGAAAACATCTTGATTGTTTGAAATCCCTCTTCTATCATACCTTGGGGAAAAAGTGCTAGGGCAATCATCATTCCAACCACTCTCTTTGCACTTGGGTTAGTTGAATACAAGTTCACCACTCCCAATGTTTGGACCTTTCTAAGAATAGCCTGGGGATTTAAAAAAAATTCTATTTCAACAATTCAAAATCACACGCTACGGATTGAAGCAACACAATTGAGGAGTTGCTGCAAAAAAGGCCTTAGTGCCAAATCAATGTTCTGAGAAAATTGAAGCTAAAGAAAACGATTGATTTGCATTGTTTTTAAGCAAAATATAATTTTACAATGCTTATTATTTTATAAACATCTGATTTATTTCCTACCTATTTAAATGATTACTTATGGATTATATAAATTAGTATTTGTGAAATATAATAATGAAAAAAGCTCTATCTAGGCCCTTATTGCATCAAGCCATTTGTTCCGGTAAACAACTTTACTAAAACACATTTTTAAACCCAAAATGCTATTTATTTACAGTACTCCAATTATTATGAATTTTATCATGCCAGAAAAATCACAAGAAAGAATTAAAAAGACTAATCTATAAGTCTCTGTTGGACGATGAAGATAAGTAAGCCTGGCTCGTCATCAACACTCATTGCGTCTTTATTTGTTTGTGCTCTGTTCATTTAGTTAATCAGTGCTAGGGTAAGAACTTCTTCAAACCATTGCTTAGAGTGTTTCCAGAAATCCAAACAAGCTTCGAATATCTTTTTCTTTACTGGTATTCAGTTTATTTTTTGGTACTTTAGGGATCTTATCCACAAAATCTTGCTCAAAAGTGATGGGTCTCTTCATTAATTAAGGCTTGTAAACAGATGCGTATGTATTAGAAGCTAGAATATAACCATGTGAAGTGAAGACTAGCTTACAGTACTTCTGGATTGTGAAAGTAGTACCCTTGGCTGTAGGTTTTTCTGGAAAAATGTTTGTAATACACTGATCCAGTGTTTGATCATTCCACTAGCATCAACAACGGTAAATAACTTGCTGATAACTTTGTCGTACTTAGCTGCTGATAACTTTGTCGTACTTAGCTGCTGATAACTTTGTCGTACTTAGCTGCTGATAACTTTGTCGTACTTAGCTGCTTATAACTTTGTCGTACTTAGCTGCTTATAACTTTGTCGTACTTAGCTGCTGATAACTTTGTCGTACTTAGCTGCTGATAGCTTTGTGGTACTTAGCTGCTGATAACTTTGTCGTACTTTGCTGCTGATAGCTTTGTGGTACTTAGCTGCTGATAACTTTGTCGTACTTTGCTGCTGATAGCTTTGTCGTACTTAGCTGCTGATAACTTTGTCGTACTTTGCTGCTGATAGCTTTGTCGTACTTAGCTGCTGATAGCTTTGTCGTACTTAGCTGCTGATAGCTTCTTCGTACTTAGCTGCTGATAGCTTTGTCGTACTTAGCTGCTGATAGCTTTGTCGTACTTAGCTTTTGTTTCTGCTGTTGCTACTTTTTTTAGGGACTTTCCATACACACCAAAGTTCCTGTTGTATTGGCAGTAGCTGTGCCCTCTAACAGGAAAAACGTGATAGATTCTGAGGTTGAGCAAATAAGCAAGATACGAACAAAAGGCAAACATGGGGTACTTATTATGCCCACCGGCATTGTCTGAAAAGAGATGGATTGACTCAAATGGCAATTCACTTTGACTGATTTTCCTCTGGATATACCCCCCTGCGGGACGGGGTTTAGAATAGTCCTGCAGTAACCCCTGCTTGTCGTAAGAGGCGACTAAAAGGGGAGGCTTCTGTGCAGGACGTACCTCGTGCAGAAAAAACCTATCCTAAATCTTTCCTTTTACCTCCTTTTTTCTTCCTTCCCTTTCACTCCATTTTTTCATTCTTCTCCCTTCGCTTTCTCTCTCCTTATCTCTTTCTTCCCTTCCCCTGCCGTTCAGTCCTGCACAGAGACTTTTGGCCCCACCATTGACGAATTTGACATCTAACACAGCTTCCCTTGGACGATTATTGGATACCACTGCCTTTGAGCTCCTGAGTGAAAGTACGTCGGTTGTAATATTTTAGTAGAAGGGCCTTAGGGATGACAATAACCGGGTACCCTACTTTGAGAAAGGACCGGTTGCGTTCATGGGGGCCCAGACGTAAAATTAGCACTTTCCTGCATACACTTGCTGCGATGACTTCTCTTCCAGCGATGCTCCATATGAAGGTTGTCATGTCTAGCGTCATATGGAGCCTCTCGTCTGGAGAGTTAACAGGGCCTTATGTGGTAGTACCAACTGGGATCACCCTGGGTCTACGATCCGAGTACTTTTGCAGGTTGTCCTCCCACTCATGATTGAGTCCCTTGTCACAGCTGACACCTTACTGTCCGCTGGCACCGTACTGCCAAATTCTGCTGGCATCTGACTACCCGGCCCCTCACAGGGCCGTATTAATGGCAAGAGCCGGAAACGGGTAAGGCCGTCCAGCCCTGTTTTGAAAAAACCCAGGAAGTGGTGAGGCCCCAGCCCCGCTTCCTGGTGATGTCTCGATTACACGAAAATGAAGATCTGAAACGCGTCAGCCCATTTATACTCGAAAGAGTGATAAATGGAGCAGCAAAATCTGACGTTTTAATAAGGAAACTGCGTGATGGCACCATTATGATTCAGACTATGACTGACACACAGTCCTCAAACATAATGGCGATTTCTGAAATACCTTAGAGTAATGCGGCTCATATACAGGTTAAGGTGGAGCCCCACAGGTTCCCCAACGTTTGCAAGGGAGTGGTCACGTGTTATGACCTCGACTGCGCGAGCATTGAGGATATCTGTGAGAATCTTTCCCCTCAGCATATCATCGAAGTTTACCGTATCGTCCCCCCCTGCGGGACGGGGTTTAGAATAGTCCCGCAGTAACCCCTGCTTGTCGTAAAAGGCGACTAAAAGGGGAGGTTTCTGTGCAGGACGTACCTCGTGCAGGAAAAACTTATCCTAAATCTTTCCTTTCACCTCCTTTTTTCTTCCTTCCCTTTCACCCCTTTTTCATTCTTCTCCCTTCTCTTTCTCTCTCCTTACCTCTTTCTTCCCTTCCCCCTGACGTTCAGACCTGCACAGAGACTTTGGCCCCTCCGTTGACGACCTTGGCATCTAACACGGCTTTCCTTGGACGATTATTGGATACCACTGCTTTGAGCTCCTGAGTGAAAGTGCGCCGGTTGTAATACCTTAGTAGAAGGGCCTTAGGGATGACAATAACCGGGTACCCTACTTTGAGAAAAGACCGGTTGCGTTCACGAGGGTCCGGACGTAAAATTGGCACTTTCCTACACCCACTTGCTGCGACGACCTCTCTCTCGGCGATGCCCTATGCGAAGGTTGTCATGTCTAGCGTCGTATGGGGCCTCTCGTCGGGACAGTTAACAGGGCCATATGTGGTAGAACCAACTTGGAGCACCCTGGGTCTACGATCCGAGTATTGTGTAGGTTGTCCCCCAATACGGCATGGCCGATAACTTTGTCACCGCTGGCACCGTACTGCCTAATTCTGCTGGCACCTCACTGCCCGGCCCCTCACAGGGTCGTAATATTGATAAGAGGCGGAAACGGGTAAGGCCGTCCAGCCCAACAATGGAAATGGTCCAGGAAGTGGTGAGGCCCCAGCCCCGCTTCCTGGTGATGTCTCGACTCGATGCTAGTGAAAACCTTAAGCGCGTCAGCCCATTTATCCTCGAAAGAGCGATAAATGGTGCAGCAAAATCGGACGTTTCGATAAGGAAATTGCGTGATGGCACTATATTGATTCAGACAGCGACTGATGTCCAGTCGTCCAATATAATGGCTATTACTGAAATACCGTCGAGTAACACGGCTTCTATACCGGTGAAGGTGGAACCTCACAGGTTTCTCAATGTTTGCAAGGGAGTGGTCACTTGCTTTGACCTCGACTGCGTGAGCATTGAGGACATCTGTGAGGAGCTCTCCCCACAGCATGTAACCGAAGTATACCTTATTGTGACCAAAAAAAACGGACAAGAAAAAAAGACGGATACATATATCCTCACATTTGCGACTCCTACCCTTCCAAAGGAGGTCCGAGCAGGTTTCCACGTGCTCAGGGTCCGGCCGTATGTCCCTAACCCTCGGCGCTGTTTTCAGTGCCAGGAATTTGGGCATACGAAGCTGCGATGCCGTGGTAAGCCAACCTGTGCAGATTGTGGGCAGGAGGCTCACGATACACCATGTGAGTCTCCGAAGTTCTGCGTAAACTGCAAGGGTCCACACTCTGCCTGGTCTCGGGCCTGTCCGAAATGGAAGGTAGAGAAAAAAGTCCTGGAGATTCAATCCGAAAAGAAGATCTCTTATGTCCAGGCACGCAAGGAATACGTATCTAGTCAGGCTCCGGTATTTCAAACTTCATATAGCCAGATTGTCAGCCAGAACATCAACTGTCCCAACTGCCATTGCGCAGTTAATCTTGCCAAAACGTCTACGCGACCGGTTCCACTAGTATCTGATCGAGACATCAATCGTTTTACTGCGCCAAATACTGTGGCGCCTAAATTTTTAAAAGAGGCGAAACCGCCAAAAAGGTCGTCTCCCCCACCTGTACCACCGAGGAGCCCTCCTCGAGGACCCCCCCCGAGCCCACCTCGGGGAACCCCCCCGAGCCCTCCTCGGGGAACCCTCCAGAGCCTTCCTCGGGGAACACCCCCGAGCCCACCTCGGGGAACACCCCCGAGCCCTCCACGGGGCCCAAAACTACTTGCGGCCGTTGTGGAGCCGCTCAATCCCGCCTCTGGGACTCTGGAGGTTGGGATGAGTGGTAGGACAGGTGAGGCCGCAAAGGCGATTCCCTCTGGTGCCTTGAGAAAGGACCAGCGAGGGAGCGCCGAAAAAATTAATATCAATAAAGCGCCGAAGGCCTTAACAAAGCCTTCGCGCAAAGACCCAACAACCCTGTCTCTCCAGGATAAATCAAAACCTCTCCTGAAGCGGGAGGTCCAGGAGAGACTGGGAAAAGCAAGAGGGCCTAAAAAGGGTCTCAATCAATTTTTATTTTTAAAAGATAACGTTATGGATTGCGAGGATTATTAAACTTTATATTTATAAATAATGTCGCTACTACAATGGAATTGTAGGGGTTTCTTTGCTCGTGTAGAAGAAATTAAACAAATAATATCTTCCCTGCATCCCCCCATCTTGTGTTTGCAGGAGACCCACTTCCGCACAACTGACAACCCGAAGCTTCGTGGGTACGATATATATCGTACCGACAAGCCATTCTTTGATCGGGCTAGCGGAGGTGTGGCTATATTCGCACGAAGCAACATATATCATAAACATATTAATATCGTCTCTGAACTCCAAGTGATCGCTGTCCGAATCTCCCTTGCTATGGAAGTGACAGTATGCAGCATCTACCTCCCACCAGGTGAGCGCGTTTCAAAGAGGACTCTAGAGGCCCTCTTTATACAACTTCCCGCCCCTTACATCATCTTGGGGGATTTTAATGCGCATAACCTGGTGTGGGGGTCTAATTTTACAGACGCCCGTGGGAGGATGGTAGAGGATATTCTTGTCTCGGGCAACCTGGTGTTAATGAACACCGGGACCCAGACACACTTCTCCACCTTTAATGGTGTATCCTCTGCCATCGACCTAACTTTATGTAGCCCCGGGATCGCTGCTCACTTCCTTTGGGAGGTTCACTCGGACCTATGTGGCAGCGATCATTTTCCAATTCTGGTTTCACCACTTCAAGATCCTCCCAGTACAGCACGGCTACCCCAGTGGGTTATCAAACGTGCTGACTGGGATAAATTCCGCGAGCTCGCCGTATTTGATGAACCCCATTCTCATGACGTCGATGTTAGGGTTGGGCGTTTTACTTCGACGGTAATAGCAGCTGCGAGGGCTTCCATTCCTAAATCCTCGCCTTATCCGCGCCACCGTCCAGTTCCCTGGTGGAACGAGGAATGTCGGTTGGCTATTTCTGACCGTCGAAGGGCCCTACGTCTCTTCAATCGACGTCCTACCTTGGATAATCATTCCGGATTCTGCGTGCTCGAGCTCGCCGTATCATTCGTGAAAGCAGAAAAAGAGTCTTGGAGACAATTTATTTCTACCCTTACTATTTCCACTCCCACAACTAAGGTTTGGGACAACATTCGTAAATTACGTAGTAGCAAAAATACCATAAATAATATACCTGCCCTTATGTCAAATGGTACGCTTGTCTCCTCCCCTGTGGAGGTCGTCAATGTATTGGGCTCTATGTTCTCAGCTATTTCTGGCACTGCAAGCTACTCTAATGAGTTTGCGGCGCATAAGCGGAACATAGAGCGCCATTCTATTGACTTTGGTCAGAACCGGGGGGAGGATTATAACTCCCCCTTTACTTTAGATGAACTGACATATGCTCTGTCACAGGCGGGTAGCACAGCATCTGGCCCCGATGACATTCAATACGACATGTTACGCCAGTTACCCCCTTCTGGACTGGCATATCTGTTAGACCTTTATAATAGTGTTTGGGGATCTCATCAATTCCCATCACTATGGAGGCAAGCAACCGTTATACCAATATATAAAAGTGGCAAGGATAAATTAGAGTCAACTAGTTATAGACCGATAGCCTTAACTAGTTGTGTATGCAAAATATTGGAAAAAATAATAAATAAACGATTAATATGGTATTTAGAATCCCGCAATCTGTTATCAAATATCCAATGTGGTTTTCGCCGTAATCGATCCACGGTCGATCATCTCGTCCGTCTCGAGACGGCGGTTCGTGACGCCTTTCTCCACAAACAACATCTTTTGGCAGTTTTCTTTGATTTGGAGAAGGCTTACGATACCACTTGGCGGTACGGCATTTTAAAAACCCTTTTTAATTGGGGGTTCCGAGGGAACCTCCCTGTTTTTATATCTAATTTTATGTCAGATAGACACTTCCGGGTAAGGTTAAACAACACCTTATCCGATGATTTTATTCAAGAAAATGGGGTTCCTCAGGGCAGTACTCTAAGCTGTACGTTGTTCGCCATTGCAATTAATGGCATTGTGGACAACGTGCGGCTACCTGTCCGTTCATGCCTTTTTGTGGATGACTACGCAATTTATTGCAGTTCGTCGAGTCTCTACAGGGCTGAACGGCAGATACAACTCTCTGTAAATAATCTGTGGTCGTGGGCTTCGCGAAATGGCTTTCGCTTCTCTGCAGCCAAGACGACGGTCGTCCACTTCCACAGATTACGTGGAATACAACCTGTCCCCAGTATTTTAATGAACCACGTTGTTTTACCAGTCTCAGAGACCGTAAGGTTTCTGGGACTTTTATTTGATTTTAAATTAACTTGGATCCCTCACATCAAAGACCTGAAAGCGAGGTGTATAAAAGCACTCAACCTGCTCAAAGTGGTTAGCGCTCGGTCCTGGGGTGCTGATAGGGAAACCTTGATGCGCCTGTATAGGGCCTTGGTAAGATCAAAACTAGACTACGGCAGTTTCGTTTATGGATCGGCGAGACCCTCGGCGTTAAAGATGCTGGATAGTGTCCACCATGCTGGTATACGACTGGCTACTGGTGCTTTTCGTACCAGTCCAGTCGTCAGCATCTGTGCCGACGCCGGTGAGCCCCCTCTCTCATACCGGTGGTTCTATCTTCTGGCATCTTACGTGTCGAAACTACACTGCATGCCGGAGCATGTTGCCTACCGTCCTGTGTTTCATCCCCCTAACCGTGTCTTGTATGAAACCAAATGGCGTAGTACAAGGCCGGTTGGGATCAGGATGCTATCGGTTTTCGACACGTGTGAGATAGTCCTGCCAAAGGCTATCCCCACATCCCCAGGTCGAGTTTCTCCCTGGAAGATACGCCTACCTCAATGCCATTTTGATCTTGCCAAGTTCCCTAAAGCGACCACCCCACCAAGTATATATGAGAGGACCTTTTATGAGCTCCTCTCCACTCGCTTTCAGGGCTTTCAGCGCGTCTATACAGATGGCTCCAAGTGTGGGGCCTCCGTGGGATGCGCATTTGTTGTGGAGGGAAACCATTTTAAGTTTGGTTTACCTGGTGAATCCAGTGTTTTTACGGCTGAATTATACGCCATTTTTAAATCTCTGTGTTTTATTTATCGTAAGTGTCACCGTTCTGTGCTCATCTGCACGGATTCCATGAGTGCTCTGTTGGCATTGTCCACTCTCTACTCCTGGAATCCCCTCGTGCAGATGATACATGAGCAAATTTTAAAAATTGATTCATTAAACACCCGGCTCGCCTTTTGCTGGATTCCTGGTCACGCTGGTCTTTCAGGAAATGAACTTGCTGACCAGGCGGCCAAGGAGGCAGCACGCCTGCCTCCGGAGGTGAGTCTGGGTGTCATGTTTTTAGATCTAAAGGGTTATGTTCGGCGTGGGGTCTTACGCACCTGGCACGAGCAATGGGTCTCGACCCCAGCTCAGAACAAGCTGCGGTCCATCAGGGACGGTGTGTCGCGATGGCCCTCTTCTATACGAAAGTCTAGAAGAGAGGAGGTCATCGTGACGAGACTCCGCGTCGGGCATACATTACTAACCCACGGATTTTTATTGAGAGGGGATCCACCTCCAGTGTGTGAATTTTGCGATGCTCCCCTTAGTGTGTACCACATTTTGGTGGAGTGTCGCAAATATGCCCCTATCCGCCTGGCTCTTGATTTTAAAGGTGACCTACGTTTTTTATTACGTGATAGCACGGATGGAGTTATTTGTTTACTCCGTTTTATACGCCAGGCGGATCTTTTTAATGCCATTTGAGTCACTTTTATAAAGTGACTCATCTGGATTTATCTTTATCTTTTTAACATTTTAGTACATTTTAATATGTTTGTTCTGTCTTTTTAACGTATTATTTTAACACCTTTTATAATTTTAATGTGTTATATTTTAATATGTTTGTTTTGTAATTTTAACGTAGTGCATACACCTGTGGTTTTATTTTAGCAGGTGTATCACTTATTTTATTCTAGTGGCCCATTTGAGCGCTCCTATGGAGTGTCTCAAATGGGCACTTTCTCATATTGAGAACAATGATTTTTAATTGATATACAAATTTTATTTATATTGTATATTATTTTATGTTTCCACCTGTTTATTCTAACAGGTGGACTATGTTATGTGTCTCTCCCTAATAGGGATTTTACTGTGTTTTTCAATGTCAAGGCCCTAATGACCTCATTGTGTCGATGGGCCTCTAAACAATAATAATAATAATAATAATTTAATGGTGACCTTCGTTTTTTACTACGCGACAGTGCGGATGGAGTCATATGTTTACTCCATTTTATACGCCAGGCGAATCTTTTAAACGCCATTTGAGTCACTTTTGTAAAGTGGCTCATTTGGATTCTATCTCATATTGAGACTATTTTAACATTTTTAGTACATTTTAATATGTTGTTATTTTAACATGTCTTGTCCTTTTAACATAACTTACTTTAACATGTTTTGTTATTTTAACGTGTTATTTTAAAATGTTTGTTTTGTACTTTTAAATTAGTGTATACACCTGTGGTTTTTTTTAGCAGGTGTATCACTCTTTTATACTATATTGTTTATTTACCTGTATATGCAGGTGAATTATGACTCTCCCCTATGGGGATTTTACTATGTTTTTTATATTGTAAACGGCCCTAATGACCTCATTGTGTCGATGGGCCTATAAACCATAATAATAAACCATTCCTTCCAGTACCTTGATGTATCTCTCCCAGTTCGTTCTTTTCACATCTTACCTTACACTACCTTCCATTCTTACCACTCTCCCTTCTCTGTCATCTCTTTCGGCTACCCAGAAAGTGATCAGTTTGTGGTCGGACTCGACTGCTCCTCCGTGTACCGCCCATTCCACCGTTCTTACATTCCTAGAAACCAGTGTAAGGTCTATATTCGATCTCATACCTCGAACGTTCTCGAAGGTCTCTTCCTGACCTTCCTCATTTACTATTTCTAAGTTACACGCCATTATCAAGTCCTCCACAATCTCACCTCTACCATTTCGCCTCCGATCGTACCAGAGTAGGGATCGCGCATTTACATCCGCACATATCAACAACCTTTCATTACCAACACCTCTCACTATACGCTCTATTACACCCGCATGTATACCAACCTCCTCATTATGCTTAAAGTAACTGGATACCACTACTAAATCTAATGGTGGTCCAACCTTTACGACCGCACACCGCGTGTTCGACCATTGACTTAGTCTAAGTACCTCTAGCTCTTTGCACATCACAATATTCGCTGCCCACACCTCCTCGCCTTCCTCATTCACATAAAACACCCTGCCTCGCCCAAATATCACCACACCTCCTGCACTGTATGGTTCTTGAACCGCTAGTACCTTTATCCCTTTTTCTTCCACCACTCTTTCCAGCTCCGACATCGCAATCCTTGATCTCCCAACGTTCACCTGCCCTATTTTAGTTACCATAGTTTGTCCTATTTATCGCCGTCTTTAGCGCATTTGCGTAGGATACACACTTCCTATCTGTAACCTTATGTTTATCATTTCTACCTGCCCTTCTGCAGTTTATGCATGTCTCCTTCTCTTTGCTTACGCACCTCGTTACGTCATGCCTTCCCCCGCATTTCTTACATGCTAAGTCCTTATTACATGCCCTGCCTACGTGGCCGTAGCCTTGACACTTAAAGCACCTTAACACTTCCGTGTAATCTCCTACCCGGCAACTCTACCATCCTATGTATATCCTACCTAGGCCCACGAGTCTATTCCTGACTCCAGGGCTGCATTCAATCACCCAATTACACCTATCTTCCCTGCCTACCACTCTCATCTCTTTCACCCTCACAAACTCTTTCCTGAAATCTTAGATCCCTACCTCCGAGTCCACCATATTCATGTGGTGGATCTCGCCTATCACCGCTTCTGCTGTCCCCTCTATTGGTACATCATAGATGAATATCTTAGGTTTCTTCCTACCTGGCCTCTCCACTACGAGTCCTTTTTCCGTTAATTCCTTACTCTCTAGCATTTTCTTCACCTGCTCGTCACTCTCCATGTGAACTATTACTCCATCTCTGATATTTTGTACCTTTCTCACCTTCAACCCTATCTCCTTAGGTACTACGGCACTCTCCATCTGTTTCCTTACGCCTTCTCCTGTCTTGCGCTCCCCCGCTGCCCTCACTATAACTACACTTTCCTTCTTTCTACCCATCACTGAGGGCAGCGGCGGGGTTCCCTTGCCCTGTACCTGTCTAACCTTTGGGAGGGGTGGGAAGTCCGCCTCTCCCCCTTCCGACCTTATCTCATTCGTCGTTGCCTTTATTACCTCCAGCACCTCCTCTCTTTCCTCCACTTTACCCTTTAACAAGATGACCTGGTCCATCGCTTCAAACGTCAACCTCCTCATCTCCGCTAGGGCCCAGGCCACCTTGTCCATCGCCGGCTTATATACACCCTCGATTCCTACCTGCCTGTATCACCACATTCTCAATTAAGTTCTGACACTCAATGTATCTCATTCTAGGGTCCTCGATCCGCCTTATCCTCTCCTCGCTCAATACCCCTTCTTCACCTACCTCCTTTCTCGTCTTTTTCACCTTTTTAACACACTTCTCTCCACTGTCACCACCTCCTTTCCGCTTTCCTGCCCTCTCCTCCACCATTTCCACTTCCTTCTCACTTTCCGAAGACGAGTTTCTCCCTTTCGCCATTATCTCGCTCCATTTCTCACCCTTCTCTTTAGTTACCCTACTTGTCTCTATTTCAGCTGTGCCTAACTTCCTCATCCTGACCCTGGCGAGCCTCCATTCCGCTTTTCCTAACTCGCTCCTTTCACTCTCGGCATTATCTACTTCCTTTCCTTCATTCGACTGGCACAGTTAACAATATTCTTATTAAATGTAGCCATATCGAGTCAAAAAAATTGGGTTGGGGGGCCGTCTCTTACATCGGACCGCCCCCTCTGGCATGGATGGAGCGTTAGTTTCAACGACCCCCCACCAGCACAACGCTCGTAGCCAAGGGGTAATCGGTCGTCATGGGTTCTCCAGGGCGTTTCCACCCCAGAGGTCCCCTTTGGTGCAACAGCCACATCAGGTTTCAAGGTCTCTTCCACCACCCGCCGTTCCCGGCAATCCGGAGAGGCGGATGCACCCCTCGCCCTTCGCCTCCTACTTCCCCGAAAGCACACAGTTACGCAAAGGACCCACGCTTATTCAGGCAATGGGCCCGTCCTCACAGAGTTTCGGTGGTCTGGACCACGCTAGCCTAGCCCCCCCAGAGTTACCCCCAGTGAGGTTGTGCAGACCGCCAGGTCGCCACGACAGGTGCCCCTTATGTTGCCCCTGCCACAGCTTCCCCTTACGGAGCCCCTGCCACAGCTTCCCCTTACGGAGCCCCTGCCACAGCTTCCCGATGGCCGGTTCCACCGAGCAGTTTCTGTGACCTCTCCCCCCAATGCGAGCTGTTACACCTGTGTCAGTCCCGTATTCCAGCAAGGGAGTCGACCACACTCCCCCACCACCCTATCTAGGGGGAAGTCCACTCTCTGACTGGTGAACCGGGAACCCAGGGCGAACCCTGGGCTCCGAGTGGACCATTCCGGATGTTCTGGATAAGTCCCGATTGTTTTGCGGAGAGGGTTGACTCTTCCCTCACCAACCCAATTTGGGGCCCGGATCGCCGGGCATTGTCCACTCCTACCGTTGATTCCGGGAACTCTGAGGCGGGCCCCAGGCTCTGAGTGGACTGTATCCCAGATGTTCGGGATAAGCCCCGTTTGTTTTGCGGGAAGGGCTGGCTCCACCCTTCCCAACCCACCAGGACCCAGTTCGCTGGGTATTGTCCGATGTTAATTTTACAGAGGGTTGACTACTCCCATCCAACCACCCCTAGGGGTGGGACCCGGTGCGCCGGGTGATGTCCGGGCGATCTTTTATGGTTGGGGCGACAAACTCCCTTCCAACGTTCCTCTTTTATCCGGGCTTACGACCGGCTGATCCTCGCGAACTTGACGAACGGCTGTGGGGCGTCTTTACAGCCACCCCCACAACCGCCAGCCCCGTCCGGGAGTCCAGGCAGAGTTAGGGAAATAGGGACATTCCGAATCCTCCGAAAGCTCCGAAGAGCTCCCCCCCCAGAGGGGACTTTCAGCTACACTGTTCCTGGGCTCAGTGGCCTTTTACAGTGCTACCACTAGACCTTGGGACCAGTAAGCCGGGAAAACCCCCCACATACGTTAGCACCCGCATGTGAGAGTTGGAAGCCCTCCTTGCAGTGGGTGTACACCACTGGGGGAGGTGGGATTTAGCCGGAAGCGCGGCTTACACTAGGCACTGACATGCCCGGCACTCGCCACCACTCCCGTTGCCCAGCGGGGACCACGAGGAGGTAACCACGGCGTTCGAACCGCCTCCCATTTTGGCCCAAGTACCGGCCTCTTCACCCTTACACTTCGGGATCCAAGACAGGCATTGGGCCCGCAATCCGGTTTAAACCAATTCTTAACCCAAGTGCCTTCCTCCTCCCCCTTACACTTCAGGATCAGAGACAGACATCGGGCCCTCATACCGATTTTTAACTCACTCTCTTGGCCCAAGTGCTACCTCTTTTCCCTTACGGGTCCATCAGCAGCATCGGGCCATCCATTCTCCGGTTTCACTCATCCCAAGCGCCGGTCCCCGTTTCCGGGTTCCAGCGTCAGGCTCTTCTCACCCCATTCTCTTCACCTCCTTTCCTACCTACCTTCTAATCCTCTCCTATCCCTTTCCTTTCTCCTACCTATCTCCCCAACCATTCTAGTAAATGCCTCGAAGATCTCTTTACTCTCTACCATGCTCCTCCTTTCCCATCTTAGACCTCTTTCCGCTAACATTTGTACCAACTCTACTCTAGCATACTCGAACCTCTGACACTCTGCTACCGAGTGCCAGGCGTCCTCGCTCACTCCACATACCTCGCATTCCCCTGCCTCAACCAGCGCAAAGCTCCTCAGCTTCCCTGCAAAATCTCCGTGTCCGCTCAGCACCTGCATCGTATAGTGATCAACCCTCAACCACTTCATTCTCAGCCTCTCTCTTACATCCGGAAGGTACCTATAGGTTTCCCTACCTGTCTCCGCCTTCTCCCACCTCTCCTGCCACTCGTCTAGCAACACTTCTCTTACTCTAGCTTTACTTTCCCTCTTTCCAATACCTCTTTCCTTATCCTCTCTTCTCATCACTCTTTCTCTTACCAACAGATCTACTGGCAGTACCCCCGCTAAGACCGGTAGCGCTTCGTGCGATACCGTCCTGTACGCCTTTGTAGCTGCCAGTAATATCGTTCTCTGTACCCTTTTCAACAACCTCATATGTACCTTCCTCTCCCTCTTACTCCATAGTTCGCATCCATAGGATATGATCGCTTCTATGATACCATGATACATCACCTCCAGCGTCTTACAGCTAAAACCTGAGTTCGCTTTCGCTAGTCTCGCCAGTTTCATGTACACTCTTATTACTCTTTCACTTACTTATCTTACATGCTTAAAGTAATTCATACCTTCCCCTATCCATACACCTAGGTACTTAACACTCTCTTCATACTTCACCCATCTCCCTTGCATCGGAACTCTTGGTCTCCTCCTCCGACTCAACTCACCCTTCAACATCATCACACCAGTTTTGTCGTACGAGAAGACTAGTTTGTTCCTCTTGCCCCACTCCAACACTTCTCCCATCACTCTCTCCGCTCTGTTCTCTAGAACCTCTCTCGCATTCGCCCTGATCAGTACTAGCGCATCATCCGCATACTCTGTTACACTCACCCCTTCACCATAGTCTCCGTTAAGAAAATCATTGAACACCACATTCCATAGTAGCGGTCCCAGCACCGAATCTTGGGGCACCCCTTCGTTGGAGTCTTGGTTTTCACCACCCCCTCCATTCTTAGCGTTACCTTCCTATTTCTAAAATAGTCCTCAATCACCTTCCACAGATTTCTGGGACACCTCGCTTTTCTTAGTACCTCAAGCACCCTCGGCCACCACGCATTGTCAAATGCACCCGAGATGTCGAGAAACATCCCAAGTACATACCTCTCCTCTGACTCTTCTACCTCTCTTCCCATCTGCCTGAGGGCATCCACCGTGCTTAAGCCTTTCCTAAACCCGTATTGCTTCTCACTGAAGAAGCCAATACTGTCTAGATACATACTTAGTCTATTCGCTACAACACTCTCCGCAATCTTACCCATAACTGGCAGTAGGGTCACTGGTCTGTACGATTTTAGCTTACTTGGGGACTTATCGGTCCCCTTTAAGAATACCTTTAATTCACCTCTCTTCCAAACCTTCGGGAACACCCCTTCCTCTAGCATACCATTTATCGTGTTTACCAGCGCTACCTTTATCTTTTCATACCCTACCTTCACCATTTCAGCCTTAATTCCGTCCTCACCAGGCGCTCTCTTATTTCTCATCCTCACCGCTTTCCTCACCTCTTCCTCCGTTACCCTTGCTATGTCCTCACCCTCGCTCGGGATACCAGCGTTTCTCCGGGTCTCCCGGTGATACTGCCTCTCTCCTTCTACCACATCATCCGGCAACAGCCCTTCGAGAAGCAATTCCACCGTTTCCTCCGCATCCACTGTGTATCCTCCGCCTGCCTGCTCTAGTCCACTAAGTGTCGTACTGGCTTTACACTTTCCAGCTACGACCTTGTACACTTTGCCCACGGCTCCTCCACCTCACTTTCCACCACCCTTCTTTACGCTCTTCCTTTCTCCTGCCTAACCTTCCTCTTATACTCGTCTCTCGCTCTCAGATACCTCTCTTTGCTCACCTCAACCTCTCTCTCCTCTGCTCCTCTATACCTCATCGATTGCCATGTCCTCCTTAGCCTATTCTTCGCTCTCTTAAGACCAGTGAGCTCTCTAGTCCACCAGTTATTCGTTCTCTTTCCTATCCTCGGTATGCATTCCTCGCCAGCACGGAGGATCCTTTCCTGCAGCACTTCCGCTTTTCTTTCCACACCTGCCACATCTTCCAAATTTTTATCATCCATACCTTCTAACACATCACAGAAACGCTCCCAGTTCGCTCTCCTTACATCAAACCTCGCAACACCTTCCTCTCTTTCCACTCTCCCTTCTCTGTCACCTTTATCGGCTACTCTGAATGTGATCAGTTTGTGATCGGACTCAACTTCACCTCCGTGTACAACTCATTCCACCGTTCTTACGTTTCTAGAGGTCAACGTCAGATCTATATTCGACCTCATACCTCTCTCATTTTCGAAGGTCTCCTCTTGACCTTCCACATTTCCAATAACTAAGTTACACGCCATTATTAAGTCCTCCACAACCTCACCTCTACCATCTCGCCTTCGATCGTACCAGAGTTGGGATCGTGCGTTCACATCCGCACATAACAGCATTCTACCATTTCCAACACCTCTCGTTATTCTCTCTATGTTACTCACATGTATACCTATATCCTCATTATACTTAAAATAACTAGATACCACTACTATCTCTAATGGGGGTCCAACCTTTACGACCGCGCACCTCGTGTTCGACCATTGACTTAGTCTGAGTACCTCTAGTTCTTCATTCATCACTATCACAACTGCCCACATCTCTTCACCCTCCTCATTCGCATAAAATACCCTTCCACGCCCAAATCGTACAACACCTTTAACACTGTACGGTTCTTGAACCGCCAGTATCTCAATACCTCGTGGACCACGCTAGCCTAGCCCCCCCGGAGTTACCCCCAGTGAGCTGGTGCAGACCGCCAGGTCGCCACGACGAGCGCCCCTTACGGAGCCTTCGCCACAGCTTCCCGAGGGCCGGTCCCACCGAGCGGTTTCTGTGACCTCTCCCCCCAATGCGTGCTGTTACACCTGTGCCAGGTCCCGGATTCCAGTAAGGGAGTTGACCAAACTCCCCCACCACCCTTTCGAGGGGGAAGTCCACTCTCTGACCGGCGAGCTGGGAACCCAGGGCTTGCCCTGGGCTCCGAGTGGACTGTTTCCCAGATGTTGGGGATTGGTCCCGAATGTTTTGCGGGGAGGGTTGACTAATCCCTCCCCAACCACCTTGAGGTGGGACCCGGATCGCCGGGTTTTGTCCACTCGTACCGATGGTTCCGGGAACTCTGGGGCGGACCCCAGGCTCTGAGTGGACTATATCCCAGATGTTCGGGATAAGCCCCGTTTGTTTTGCGGGAAGGGCTGGCTCCACCCTTCCCAACCCACCAGGACCCAGATCGCTGGGTATTGTCCGATGTTAATTTTACAGAGGGTTGACTACTCCCATCCAACCACCCTTTGGGGTGGGACCCGGTGCGCCGGGTTTTTGTCCGGGCGATCTTTTAAGGTCGGGGCGACAGACTCCTTCCCAACGTTCCTCTTTTATCCGGGCTTACGACCGGCTGATCCTCGCGAGCTTGACGAACGGCTGTGGGGCGACTTTACAGCCCCCCCCACAACCGCCAGCCCCGTCCGGGAATCCAGGCAGAGTTGGGAAATAGGGACATTCGAATCCTCCGAAGCTCCGAAGAGCTTCCCCCGAAGGGACTTTCAGCCACACTGTACCTGGGCTCAGTGGCCTTCCACAGTGCTACCACTGACCAAGAGAACAACAGCCCGGGAAAACCCCCCCACATACGCTAGCACCCGCATGTGAGAGTTGGAGGCCCCCCGTGCAGTGGGTGTACACCACTAGGGGGAGGTGGGGTTTAGCCGGAAGCGCGACTCACACCAAGCACTTGGCGTGCCCGGCACTCGCCGCCACTCCCGTTGCCCAGCGGGGACCACGAGGAGGTTCCCACCACGGTGTTCGAACCGCCTCCCATTTTGTGGCCCAAGTACCAGTCTCTTCACCCTTACACTTCGGGATCCAAGACAGGCATCGGGCCCGCATCACTGTTTTCTCTTTGGCCCAAGTGCCAGCCTCATCACCCTTACACTTCGGGATCAGAGACAGTCATCGGGCCCTCATTCACGGTTTTCTCACACTCTTTCAGCCCAAGTGCTACCCCTTTTCCCTTTCAGGTCCAGAAGTAGCATCGGGCCATCCATTCCCGGTTTCACTTAGCCCAAGCACTGATCACCGTTTCCGGATCTCAGCGTCTGGCTCTCCTGCCTCAACCAGCGAAAAGCTCCTCAGTTTCTCCGCAAAGTCACCATGACCGCTTAATACCTGCGTCGTATAGTGATCCAGCCTTAGCCACTTCTTTCTCAACCTTTCTCTTACATCTGGAAGGTACCTATAGGTTTCTCTACCCTTCTCCGCATCCTCCCATCTCCTCTGCCACTCTTCCATCACCGGCAGAACCCCCGCAAGGACCGGTAACGCCTCATGCGATACCGTCCTGTACGCCTTGGTAACTGCCAGCAGTATCGTCCTCTGCGCCTTTCTTAATAACCTTACGTGTACCTTCCTCTCCACCTTACTCCACATCTCGCATCCATACGCTATGATCGCCTCTACGATACCACGGTACATCACTCTCAGTGTCTCACAGCTATAACCTGAGTTCGCCTTCGCTAGTCTCGCCAGTTTCATATACACCTTTCTTACTCTCTCATTTACCTCATTTACATGTCTAAAGTACTTCATACCTTCTCCTATCCACACACCCAGATACTTTACACATTCTTCATACCTTATCCACCTATGAAGCATAGGTACCCTTGGTCTTCTCAATCGGCTCAACTCCCCTTTCATCATCATCACACAAGTTTTATCATATGAGAAGACCAGCTTATTCCTCTTTCCCCACTCCACCACTTCTCCCATCGCTCTGCCCGCTCGATTTTCCAACTCCTCTCTCGCATCAGCTCTGACCAGTACCAACGCATCATCAGCATACGCTGTAACACTCACTCCTTCACCATAGTCTCTGTTCAGAAAGCCATTAAATACCACATTCCATAGTAATGGTCCAAGCACCGAACCTTGGGGGCAACCCTTCGTTAGGATCTTGGTTTTCACCACCCCCTCCATCCTTAGCCTTACCCTTCTATTTCTAAAGTAGTCCTCAATTACTTTCCACAGATTTCTGGGACATCTCGCATCTCTCAGCACCTCCAGTACTCTCGGCCACCACGCATTATCAAAAGCACCCGAGATGTCTAGGAACATCCCGAGCACGTACCTTTCCTCACTCTCCTCGACCTCCCTGCTCACCTGCCTGAGTGCATCCACCGTGCCAAGACCTTTCCTGAACCCGTATTGCTTCTCGCTAAAGAAGCCAATACCATCCAAATACGTACTTAGTCTACTCGCTATCACACTCTCCGCAATCTTTCCCATAACTGGCAATAGGGTCACTGGCCTATAAGACTTAATCTTATCCGGGGGCTTACTTACTCCTTTTAAAAATACCTTCAACTCTCCTCGTTTCCATACCTCTGGAAACATTCCTTCCTCCAGCATACTATTTATGGTATTTACCAACGCTTCCTTTACCATCTCATACCCCGCCTTCACCATTTCTACCTTAATGCCATCCTCTCCTGGCGCCCTTTTATTCTTCATCCTTCTAACCGCTTTCTTTACCTCCTCCTCCGTTACTCTCGCCATGTCCTCTCCCTCGCTCGGGATACCAGCGTTCATCCGGGTCTCCAGGTGGTACTGCCTCTCTCCTTCTACCACATCATCCGGCAACAGCCCTTCGAGAAGCACTTCTACCGTTTCCTCCGCATCCACTGTGTATCCTCCGCCTACCTTCTCTATTCCGCTAAGTGTCATGCTGGGTTTGCACTTCCCAGCAACAACCTTGTATACCTTTCCCCACGGTGCCTCCGACTCATTTTCTACCAGTCTTTTCCACGCTTTACTCTTTTCCTGCCTAACCCTTCTCTTATACTCATTTCTCGCACTCAGGTACCTCTCTTCACTCGCCTCCACCTCTCTCTCACCTCTGCCTCTATTCCTCATCGCTTGCCATGTTCTCCTTAGCCTATTCTTGACTCTCTTAAGACCAGTGAGCTCCCTCGTCCACCAGTTATTTACTCTCCTACCTATCCTTGGAATACTCTCCTCACCGGCACGAAGGATCCTCTCCTGCAGGACTCTCGCCTTCTCTTCCGCACCGACAACTCCCACCAGATTCCTGTCCTCCTCTCTTTCCAACAATTCATTATATCGTTCCCAGTTCGCTCTTTTCACATCGTACCTTACATCACCTTGCACTCTCACCACTCTCCTTTCTCTGTCCTTTCTATCGGCTACCCTGAAAGTGATCAGCTTGTGATCAGACTCAACCGCTCCTCCGTGTACAACCCATTCCATTGCTCTTACATTTCTAGAGACCAGTGTCAGATCTATATTCGACCGCATACCTCGCAAATTTCTCAAAGGTCTCTTCCTGACCTTCCTCGTTCACTATCTCCAGGTTACACGCCATGATCAAGTGCTCCACAACCTCACCTCTACCATCTCGCCTTCGATCGTACCAGAGTTGGGATCGTGCATTTACATCCGCACCCCCCCTGCGGGACGGGGTTTAGAATAGTCCCGCAGTAACCCCTGCTTGTCGTAAGAGGCGACTAAAAGGGGAGGCTTCTGTGCAGGACGTACCTCGTGCAGGAAAAACCTATCCTAAATCTTTCCTTTCACCTCCTTTTTCTTCCTTCCCTTTTACTCCTTTTGTTTTTCATTCTTCTCCCTTCGCTTTATTTCTCCTTAACTCTTCCTTCCCTTCCCCTGCCGTTCAGTCCTGCACAGAGACTTTTGGCCCTCCCGTTGACGACCCTGGCATCTAACACGGCTTTCCTTGGACGATTATTGAATACCACTGCCTTGAGCTCCTGAGTGAAAGTGCGCCGGTTGTAATACCATAGTAGAAGGGCCTAGGGATGACAATAACCGGGTACCCTACTTTGAGAAAAGACCGGTTGCATTCACGAAGGCCCGGACGTAAAATTGGCACTTTCCTACACCCACTTGCTGCGATGACCTCTCTCTCGGCGATGCCCTATGCGAAGGTTGTCATGTCTAGCGTCGTATAGGGCCTCTCGTCGGGACAGTTAACAGGGCCATATGTGGTAGTACCAACATGGATCACCCTGGGTCTACGATCCGAGTACTGTGTAGGTTGTCCCCAAAAATGGCATGGCCACTTCTTTTGTCGCTGCTGACAACATACTGTCCGCTGGCACCGTACTGCCAAACCACGCTGGCAACTCACTGCCCGGCCCCTCACAGGGCCGTAATACTGAAAAGAGGCGGAAACGGGTAAGGCCGTCCAGCCCTGTAATAATAGAAAACCAGGATGTGGTGAGGCCCCAGCCCCGCTTCCTGGTAATGTCTAGAGTCGAGGACGGCGAGACTCTGAAACGTGCCAGCCCATTTATCCTCGAAAGAGTGATAAATGGTGCTGCAAAGTCAGAGGTCTCTATAATAAAATTGCGAGATGGCACTGTGATGATCCAGACCATAAATGACGTCCAGACGGTAAACGTAATGCAAATAACTGAGATACCGTTGAGCAATACAGCCCATTTAAAGGTAAAGGTGGAGCCACACAGGTTCCTCAATGTTTGCAAGGGAGTGGTCACTTGCTATGACCTCGACTGCGTGAGCATTGAGGATATCTGTGATGAGCTTGCACCTCAACATGTTACCGAAGTTTATAGAATAGTGACAAAAAAGAATGGCCAAGAAAAAAAGACGGATACCTATATCCTTACATTTGCGACTCCTACTCTTCCAAAGGAGGTTCGAGCAGGTTTCCACGTGCTTAGGGTCCGGCCGTATGTCCCCAATCCTCGGCGCTGTTTTCAGTGCCAGGAATTTGGGCATACGAAGCTGAGATGCCGTGGAAAGCCAACCTGTGCGGATTGCGGTAAAGAGGCTCACGACACACCGTGTGAGTCTCCTAAGCTCTGCGTGAACTGCAAGGGTCCGCATTCCGCCTGGTCTCGGGCCTTTCCGAAATGGAAGGTGAGAAAAAAGTCCTGGAGATTCAAACTGAAAAGAAGATTTCATATGCCCAGGCCCGCAAAGAATACTTATCCAGTCAAGCTCCGGTATTTCAGACGTCATATAGTCAGATAGTCAGCCAAAATATAAATTGTCCCAACTGCCACTGCGCAGTCAACGTTTCAAAGCCATCTTCCCGACCTGTGCCTCTAGTCACTACTCGAGAAACTCCAGGCCAACAAGTGCCAAGATTTTTGCAGGTGGTGACGCCTCCAATGAGATCGTCCCCACCACCTATACCCTCGAGGTCTCCTCCTCGGGGCACTCTACCGATCCCTCCTCGGGGATCACCTCCGATCTCTTCTCAGGGATCACCCACGAGCCCTCCTCGGGGAACACCCCCGAGCCCTCCTCGGGGAACCCCCCCGAGTCCTCCTCGGGGAACCCCCCCGAGCCCACCTCGGGGCCCAAAATTAAGTGCGGCCGTTGTCGAGCCGCTCAATCTCGCCTCTGTAACTTCGGAGGTAAGGATGAGCGGTGGTACAGGCGAGGCCGCAAAGGCGAATCCCACTGGTACCTTGAAGAAGGACCAGCGAGGGATCGGCGAGAAAACTATTTTGAAGAAAGCGTCGAAGGCTTTAACAAAGCCTTCCCGCAAGGATTCACCAACCCTGTCTCTCCAAGACAAATCAAAACCTCTCCTGAAGCGGGAGGTCCAGGAGAGACTGGGAAAAGCAAGAGGGCCCAAAAAGGGCATCAATCAATTTTTATATTTAAAAGATAACGTTATGGATTGCGAGGATAATTAAACTATATATTGATAAATAATGTCGCTACTACAATGGAATTGTAGGGGTTTTTATGCTCGTGTAGAGGAAATTAAACTACTAATTTCTTCCCTGCATCCTTCCATCTTGTGTTTGCAGGAGACCCACTTCCGCCCAACTGACAACCCGATGCTTCGTGGGTACGATGTATATCGTACCGACAAGCCCATTTTTGATCGGGCTAGCGGAGGTGTGGCTATATTTGCACGTAGCAATATATATCATAAATCTGTAAATATTATATCCGATCTCCAAGTGATTGCTGTCAGAGTCTCCCTTCCTATTGAAGTAACCGTATGCTGCATCTACCTCTCACCAGGTGAGCGTGTTTGAAAGAGGAGCCTAGAGGCCCTCTTTATACAACTTCCCGCCCCCTATATCATTTTGGGGGCCTTTAACGCACATAACCTGGTGTGGGGCTCTAATTTTACAGACGCCCGTGGGAGGATGGTAGAGGATATTCTTGTCTTGGGAAGCCTGGTGTTAATGAACTCTGTGACCCAGACACACTTTTCCACCTTCAATGGTGTATCCTCTGCCATCGACCTAACTTTGTGTAGCCCCGGGATCGCTGCTCACTTCTTTTGGGAGGTTCACTCGGATCTATGTGGCAGCGATCACTTTCCCATTCTGCTTTCGCCACTTCACGATCCTCCCGGTATTGCACGGGCACCACACTGGGTTTTTAAACGTGCTGACTGGGATAAATTTCGCGAGCTCGCCGTATTTGATCAACCCCTTTCTCTTGACGTCGATGTGAATATAGACCATTTTACTTCGACGGTCATCATGGCGGCGAGGGAATCCATCCCTAAATCCTCGCCACATCCGCGCCACCGACCTGTTCCTTGGTGGAACGAGGAGTGTCGGTTGGCTATATATGACCGTCGAAGGGCCCTACGTCTCTTCCATCGACGTCCTACTTTAGAGAATCTGGAGTCTTTCCGGATTCTACGTGCTCGAGCTCGCCGTATCATTCGTGAAAGCAGAAGAGAGTCTTGGAGACAGTTTATTTCTTCCCTTACTAAAATACCAGTAATAATATACCTGCACTCATGTCAAACGGTTCGCTTGTCTCCTCCCCTGTGGAGGTATTCAATGTATTGGGCTCTATGTTCACCGCTATTTCTAGCACTGCAAGCTACTCTAATGAGTTTGCAGCACATAAGCGCAGCATAGAGCGCCATTCTATTGACTTTGGTCAGAGCCGGGGGGAGGATTACAACTCCCCCTTTACAATGGATGAATTGACCTATGCCCTGTCTCAGGCGGGCAACACAGCTTCCGGTCCCGACGACATCCACTACGATATGTTGCGCCAGCTACCTCCTGCTGGACAGACTTATCTCTTGGACCTTTATAATAGTGTTTGGGGATCTCATCAATTCCCATCACTATGGAGGCAAGCAACCGTTATACCAATACAAAAAAGTGGCAAAGATAAATTAGAACCAACTAGTTATAGACCGATAGCCTTAACTAGTTGTGTATGCAAAATATTGGAAAAAATGATAAATAAACGATTAATATGGTATTTAGAATCCCGCAATCTATTATCAAATATTCAATGTGGTTTTCGCCGTAACCGATCTACGATGGATCATCTCGCCCGTCTCGAGACGGCGGTTCGTGACGCCTTTCTCCACAAACATCATCTTTTGGCAGTTTTCTTTGATTTGGAGAAGGCGTACGACACCACATGGCGGTACGGCATTTTAAAAACACTTTTTAATTGGGGGTTCCGAGGGAACCTCCCTGTTTTTATATCTAATTTTATGTCAGATAGACACTTCCGGGTAAGGTTAAACAACACCTTATCCGATGATTTTATTCAAGAAAATGGGGTTCCTCAGGGCAGTACTCTAAGCTGTACGTTGTTCGCCATTGCAATTAATGGCATTGTGGACAACGTGCGGCTACCTGTCCGTTCATGCCTTTTTGTGGATGACTACGCAATTTATTGCAGTTCGTCGAGTCTCCACAGGGCTGAACGGCAGATACAACTCTCTGTAAATAATCTGTGGTCGTGGGCATCGCGAAATGGCTTTCGCTTCTCTGCAGCCAAGACGACGGTCGTCCACTTCCACAGATTACGTGGAATACAACCTGTCCCCAGTATTTTAATGAACCACGTTGTTTTACCAGTCTCAGAGACCGTAAGGTTTCTGGGACTTTTATTTGATTTTAAATTAACTTGGATCCCTCACATCAAAGACCTGAAAGCGAGGTGTATAAAAGCACTCAACCTGCTTAAAGTGGTTAGCGGTCGGTCCTGGGGTGCTGATAGGGAAACCTTGATGCGCCTGTATAGGGCCTTGGTAAGATCAAAACTAGACTACGGCAGTTTCGTTTATGGATCGGCGAGACCCTCGGCGTTAAAGATGCTGGATAGTGTCCACCATGCTGGTATACGACTGGCTACTGGTGCTTTTCGTACCAGTCCAGTCGTCAGCATCTGTGCCGACGCCGGTGAGCCCCCTCTCTCTTACCGGCGGTCCTATCTTCTGGCATCTTACGTGTCGAAACTACACTGCATGCCGGAGCATGTTGCCTACCGTCCTGTGTTTCATCCCCCTAACCGTGTCTTGTATGAAACCAAATGGCGTAGTACAAGGCCGGTTGGGATCAGGATGCTATCGGTTTTCGACACGTGTGGGATAGTCCTGCCAAAGGCTATCCCCACATCCCCAGGTCGAGTTTCTCCCTGGAAGATACGCCTACCTCAATGCCATTTTGATCTTGCCAAGTTCCCTAAAGCGACCACCCCACCAATTATATATGAGAGGACCTTTTATGAGCTCCTCTCCACTCGCTTTCAGGGCTTTAAGCGCATCTATACAGATGGCTCCAAGTGTGGGGCCTCCGTTGGATGCGCATTTGTTGTGGAGGGAAACCATTTTAAGTTTGGTTTACCTGGTGAATCCAGTGTTTTTACGGCTGAATTATACGCCATTTTTAAATCTCTGTGTTTTATTTATCGTAAGTGTCACCGTTCTGTGCTCATCTGCACGGATTCCATGAGTGCTCTGTTGGCATTGTCCACTCTCTACTCCTGGAATCCCCTCGTGCAGATGATACATGAGCAAATTTTAAAAATTGATTCATTAAACACCAGGCTCGCCTTTTGCTGGATTCCTGGTCACGCTGGTCTTTCAGGAAATGAACTTGCTGACCAGGCGGCCAAGGAGGCAGCACGCCTGCCTCCGGAGGCGAGTCTGGGTGTCATGTTTTTAGATCTAAAGGGTTATGTTCGGCGTGGGGTCTTACGCACCTGGCACGAGCAGTGGGTCTCGACCCCTGCTCAGAACAAGCTGCGGTCCATCAGGGACGGTGTGTCGCGATGGCCCTCTTCTATACGAAAGTCTAGAAGAGAGGAGGTCATCGTGACGAGACTCCGCGTCGGGCATACATTACTAACCCACGGATTTTTATTGAGAGGGGATCCACCTCCAGTGTGTGAATTTTGCGATGCTCCCCTTAGTGTGTACCACATTTTGGTGGAGTGTCGCAAATATGCCCCTATCCGCCTGGCTCTTGATTTTAAAGGTGACCTACGTTTTTTATTACGTGATAGCACGGAGGGAGTTATATGTTTACTCCGTTTTATACGCCAGGCGGATCTTTTTAATGCCATTTGAGTCACTTTTATAAAGTGACTCATCTGGATTTATCTCATATTGAGAACTTTTTAACATTTTAGTACATTTTAATATGTTTGTTCTGTCTTTTTAACGTATTATTTTAACATGTTTTAAGATTTTAATGTATTATATTTTAATATGTTTGTTTTGTAATTTTAACGTAGTGTATACACCTGTGGTTTTATTTTAGCAGGTGTATCACTTCTCTTAATCCTAAGACCCATTTGAGCGCTCCTATGGAGTGTCTCAAATGGGTATTTTACCATATTTCTATATATTATATTATATTAATATATTTTATTGTTTGATTGTTTGTATATTGTGTATTCACCTGTATATTCTGCAGGTGAATTATTATTTCCCCTATGGGGATTTTACTATGTTTTTAATATCGTCCAAGGCCCTAATGACCTCAATGTGTCGATGGGCCTTTAAACCCCAATAATAATAATAGTTTCGTTTATGGATCGGCGAGACCCTCGGCGTTAAAGATGCTGGATAGTGTCCACCATGCTGGTATACGACTGGCTACTGGTGCTTTTCGTACCAGTCCAGTCGTCAGCATCTGTGCCGACGCCGGTGAGCCCCTCTCTCTTACCGGCGGTCCTATCTTCTGGCATCTTACGTGTCGAAACTACACTGCATGCCGGAGCATGTTGCCTACCGTCCTGTGTTTCATCCCCCTAACCGTGTCTTGTATGAAACCAAATGGCGTAGTACAAGGCCGGTTGGGATCAGGATGCTATCGGTTTTCGACACGTGTGGGATAGTCCTGCCAAAGGCTATCCCCACATCCCCAGGTCGAGTTTCTCCCTGGAAGATACGCCTACCTCAATGCCATTTTGATCTTGCCAAGTTCCCTAAAGCGACCACCCCACCAATTATATATGAGAGGACCTTTTATGAGCTCCTCTCCACTCGCTTTCAGGGCTTTAAGCGCATCTATACAGATGGCTCCAAGTGTGGGGCCTCCGTTGGATGCGCATTTGTTGTGGAGGGAAACCATTTTAAGTTTGGTTTACCTGGTGAATCCAGTGTTTTTACGGCTGAATTATACGCCATTTTTAAATCTCTGTGTTTTATTTATCGTAAGTGTCACCGTTCTGTGCTCATCTGCACGGATTCCATGAGTGCTCTGTTGGCATTGTCCACTCTCTACTCCTGGAATCCCCTCGTGCAGATGATACATGAGCAAATTTTAAAAATTGATTCATTAAACACCAGGCTCGCCTTTTGCTGGATTCCTGGTCACGCTGGTCTTTCAGGAAATGAACTTGCTGACCAGGCGGCCAAGGAGGCAGCACGCCTGCCTCCGGAGGCGAGTCTGGGTGTCATGTTTTTAGATCTAAAGGGTTATGTTCGGCGTGGGGTCTTACGCACCTGGCACGAGCAGTGGGTCTCGACCCCTGCTCAGAACAAGCTGCGGTCCATCAGGGACGGTGTGTCGCGATGGCCCTCTTCTATACGAAAGTCTAGAAGAGAGGAGGTCATCGTGACGAGACTCCGCGTCGGGCATACATTACTAACCCACGGATTTTTATTGAGAGGGGATCCACCCCCAGTGTGTGAATTTTGCGATGCTCCCCTTAGTGTGTACCACATTTTGGTGGAGTGTCGCAAATATGCCCCTATCCGCCTGGCTCTTGATTTTAAAGGTGACCTACGTTTTTTATTACGTGATAGCACGGAGGGAGTTATTTGTTTACTCAGTTTTATACGCCAGGCGGATCTTTTTAATGCCATTTGAGTCACTTTTATAAAGTGACTCATCTGGATTTATCTCATATTGAGAACTTTTTAACATTTTAGTACATTTTAATATGTTTGTTCTGTCTTTTTAACGTATTATTTTAACATGTTTTAAGATTTTAATGTATTATATTTTAATATGTTTGTTTTGTAATTTTAACGTAGTGTATACACCTGTGGTTTTATTTTAGCAGGTGTATCACTTCTCTTAATCCTAAGACCCATTTGAGCGCTCCTACGGAGTGTCTCAAATGGGTATTTTACCATATTTCTATATATTATATTATATTAATATATTTTATTGTTTGATTGTTTGTATATTGTGTATTCACCTGTATATTCTGCAGGTGAATTATTATTTCCCCTATGGGGATTTTACTATGTTTTTAATATCGTCCAAGGCCCTAATGACCTCAATGTGTCGATGGGCCTTTAAACCCCAATAATAATAATAATAAATAATACATCCGCACATATCAATAACCTTTCGTTTCCAATACCTCTCGCTATTCTCTCAATTGTACCCGCATGTATTCCGATGTCCTCATTATGCTTAAAATAACTAGATACCACTACTAAATCTAACGGTGGTCCAACCTTTACGACCGCACACCTTGTGTTTGACCATTGACTTAGTCTAAGTACCTCTAGTTTATCGCACATCACTATGACTACTGCCCAAACCTCTTCACCATCCTCACTCACATTATACACTCTACCTCGCCCAAATCTCACCACACCTCCAACACTGTACGGTTCTTGCACCGTCAGCACCTTTATCCCCATCTCTTCCACCACTCTTTCCAGCTCTGCCATTGCCACTCTCGATCTACCCGCGTTTACCTGTCCTACTTTAATTTCCATAGTCCGTTCTTTGCACTACCATCTTCAGTGCACTCACATACGCCACACACTTCCTATCCGTAACTTCATGTTTGTCATTTCTGCCCGCTCTTTTGCAGTTGACACATGTCCCCTTTACCTTACTTGTACACCTCGTGATGTCGTGCCTTCCACCACATTTTCTGCACGCGATTTCTCTCATGCACGTTTTACCAAAGTGCCCATAACCTTGGCACTTTTAACACCTCGTTACCTCGGTGTAGTCCCTCACCTTACAACTAAGCCACCCGATTTACAACCTACCTAGGCCCACGAGTCTATTTCTCACTCGTGGGCTGCTTTCAATAACCCAGTTGCACCTGTCCCTTCTCCCGGGAACCTCCAGCTCTTTCACCCTTTTAAATTCCTCTCTAAACTCCTCTACTTCTACCCCTGTCTCCGCCATGTTCATATGGTGAATTTCATCAATCACCGCCTCCGCTGTTCCCTCCATCGGAACATCATACACTAGAATTTTTGGCTTTCGCCTACCTGGCCTCTCCGCCCTGAGACCCTTACTCACTAGTACCTCGCTACTCATCAACTTTTGAACCTGTTCCTCCTTTTCAACAGTCACACACACTCCATCTCTTATATTTCTCACGCTCTTAACCTTTACCGTTATTACACTCGGTTTCAACTCCTCCATGACCTTCCTGACACCTTCCCCACTCTTGGGTTCCCCCGCCGCCCTCACTATTACCACGCTCTCTACCTGCCTACTCTTAACACTTGAGGGCGACGGCGGAGTCACTTTCCCTGTCCCTCTCCTGGCCATCAGAGGTGGGAAGTCCCTCAGGTCCGCCCTGGACTCCCGACCTCCTTCCGGTCTCCCCCCCCATGCCGATGCCTTGATGGCTCCCACCACTTCCTCTCTTTCCTCCACCCTACCTTTCAGTACCAACACCTGGTCCATCGCCAAGAACGCAATCTTCCTTATCTCGGCCATGGCCCCGGTTACCTTTTCCACCGTCGGCCTATATACACCCTTGTTCCGCCCTGCCTGTTGCAAGACGGTTTCAATAATGTTCATACACTCTATATACCTGGACCTTGGGTCCTTTACCAGCTTAATTCTCTCCATCTCTCCTACCACGCTCTCCTCACCAATCTCCTTTCTCGTCTTTTTCACCTTCACCTTCTCCACCTTCTCACCGCTGTTTCCGCTCTTCCGTTTACCCTTTCTTTCCTCCACCATCTCAACCTCTCTTTCACTGTCTGACGTCGTCAGACCCTGACCCTCTACCTCATCACACCACCTCATCCTCTCTCTCCCTTCACTTCTACCTGCCCTACCTACCGCCCCTCCTTCACTCTCTCCTGCAACCTCCGCATTCACCTTCTTAACTCTTACCCTCGCCATCCTCCACTCTTTCCCTACCTCTACTTCCTCTAACTCACTCCGTTCGCTGTCTCTTTCCTCTCTTTTCTCGCTAATCCTGGCGCCAGAAACGTTATTACCATTTATTGTCGCCATCATTAGTTAGAGAAAGTTGGTTTGGGGAGCGGTCTCTTACATCGGACCGCCCCCTCTGGCATGGATGGAGCTTTAGTTTCAACGACCCCCCACCAGCACAACGCTCGTAGCCAAGGGGTAATTGGTCGTCATGGGTTCTCCGGGGCGTTTCCACCCAAGAGGTCCCCTTCGGTACAACAGCCACATCAGGTTTCAAGGTCTCTTCCACCACTCGCCGTTCCCGGCAATCCGGAGAGGCGGATGCACCCCTCGCCCTTCGCCTCCTACTTCCCCGAAAGCACACAGTTACGCAAAGGACCCACGCTTAATCAGGCAATGGGCCCGTCCTCACAGAGTTTCGGTGGTCTGGACCACGCTAGCCTAGCCCCCCCAGAGTTACCCCCAGTGAGGTTGTGCAGACCGCCAGGTCGCCACAACAGGTGCCCCTTACGGAGCCCCTGCCACAGCTTCCCGAGGGCCGGTCCCACCGAGCAGTTTCTGTGACCTCTCCCCCCAATGCGAGCTGTTACACCTGTGTCAGTCCCGTATTCCAGCAGGGGAGTCGACCACACTTCCCCACCACCCTATCGAGGGGGAAGTCCACTCTCTGACCGGCGAACCGGGAACCCAGGGCGAACCCTGGGCTCCGAGTGGACCATTCCGGATGTTCTGGATAAGTCCCGATTGTTTTGCGGAGAGGGTTGACTCTTCCCTCACCAACCCAATTTGGGGCCCGGATCGCCGGGCGTTGTCCACTCCTACCGTTGATTCCGGGAACTCTGGGGCGGGCCCCAGGCTCTGAGTGGACTGTATCCCAGATATTCGGGATAAGCCCCGTTTGTTTTGCAGGAAGGGCTGGCTCCACCCTTCCCAACCCACCAGGACCCAGTTCGCTGGGTATTGTCTGATGTTAATTTTACAGAGGGTTGACTACTCCCATCCAACCACCGCTAGGGGTGGGACCCGGTGCGCCGGGTTATGTCCGGGCGATCTTTTATGGTTGAGGCGACAAACTCCCAACGTTCCTCTTTTATCCGGGCTTACGACCGGCTGATCCTCGCGAACTTGACGAACCGCTGTGGGGCGTCTTTACAGCCACCCCCACAACCGCCAGCCCCGTCCGGGAGTCCAGGCAGAGTTGGGAAATAAGGACATTGATATTCCATTAACCCCCCTTACCTGGGGAACTCACCAGCTTCCATCGTATGCAAGCTTGCGCTTTTCACGACGTAAACCACCATCGAGAGAACTTAGGCCAGGGAAAACCCCCCCTACATTATCCACCTATGTAGAGGAGTTGAAGGCACCCCATGCAGTGGGTGTCCCCACCGGGGGTAGGTGGGGTTTAGCCGTAGGGACGACTCATACCGAGCAAGCCCGGTATTTCGCCCTCCCTCCGTTGCCCAGCGGGACCACGAGGAGGTACCCACCTTGGTGTTCGTAACCACCTCCCATTCTGTCAGCCCATACGCCTTTGTCCCTGGGGAGTTCGGGCTCTGGGCCACTCAGTCTTTCGGCTTCCTTCCTTCCTCCCTTTCTGCCTTACTGCCCATTTATCTAAGTCCCCGGCGAGGGACGAGCCTTTGAGCCATCTATCTCCTCCTCCTCACCCATCCTCACTCATATCCTTCTCCTCTCTCTCTCTTTTCTTTTACCTATCTCGTTTACCATTCTCTGGAATTTTTCATACAGGTCGGGGCTCGCGACCATGTTCCGCCTTTCCCACTCCATTCCTCTTTCATTTAGAGCTCTCACCATCTCTCCTCTTATCTCTCCGAACCTTGTACATTTGGATGTCGAGTGCCAAGCATCCTCTCTCACTTGACACGTCACACAGTCTCCTTCTTCTCTAATAGCGAAGTACCTCAATTTCTCACTGAAGTCCCCGTGTCCGCTCAACACCTGCGTTACGTAGTGGTCAAGCACCAGCCATTTCTTTCTCAGTCTATCTCTCACATCTGGGAAGTATCCAAAGGTCTCCCTACCTTTGGTCGTTTCTTCCCATCGTCTTTGCCACTCTACCAACATCTCTTCTCTCCTTGCCCTTTTACTCTCCTTCTTTGGCACTCCCCCTTCTTTATCCTGCCTTATCAGCATCCTTTCTCTCACCAGGAGGTCAATTGGTAGCACACCTACCAAAACTGGCATTGCCTCATGTGACACTGTGCTGTATGCTTTGGCCACTACTAGCAGTAGCTTTCTTTGTGTCCTTCTCAGCATTGTTCTATTTACTCCTTTGTTCACGGATTCACCCCAGCACTCGCATCCATATGTCATGACAGATTCCGCTATTCCTCTATACATAGTCCTTAGGGCTCCGCAGCTGAAGCCTTTGTTCGCTCTTACCGTTCTTGCCAACTTCATGAATGTTTTCTTTATCCTGTCACATACATCCATTACATGACTGCCAAATTTCATGTATTCATCGATCCACATTCCAAGGTATTTCACCCTCTCAACATATGTTACCGGTCTCTCATTCATTCTCAGACTGGGCTTTCTCAATAATCTACCCTTCAGTAGCATCATTACTGTTTTCTCCCTAGAGAAAACCAGCTTTACGCTTCTTCCCCACTCTAGTACTCTATCGATCGCCATAGCCGCTCTTCCTTCTATCTCAGCTCTGTTCCTCGCCCTCACCAGCATGAGCGCATCGTCGGCGTACGCCGTGATGCTCACTCCTTGTCCGAGGTCCCCTGCCAGAAGCCCGTTGAAAACGACATTCCACAGTAGTGGACCCAATACCGACCCTTGCGGGCACCCTTTTGTGGTCCTTTTCTCTCTTGCTACGCCCTCCTGTTCTAGCCTCACTCTCCGGTTCTCAAAGTAGCTCACCACGAGCCTCCACAGGTTGTTCGGACATTCCACCTCTCTTAACTCATCCAAAATCTTGGGCCACCACGCGTTATCAAATGCCCCGGAGATGTCCAAGAACACCCCGAGCACATACTTTTCTTCGCACTCTCTTACTTCTCTTTTCATTCTCAGGATGGCATCTATCGTGCCCATTCCTCTCCTGAAGCCGTATTGCCTTTCGCTAAAGAAGTCTATACCATTGAGAAAGCTATTCAGTCTCCCAGCTATGATTCTTTCCGCCACTTTTCCTAATACCGGTAATAGCGTTACTGGTCTATACGACTTCACTCTGCACGGGTTTTTCTCCTCTCCTTTCAGGAAGACCCTTAGTGTTCCTGTTTTCCATCTGTCAGGGAACTTTCCCGTTCTTAGCATTTCATTCATTACTTTCACCACCGTCTCTTTATTCACTTCGTTCCCCCAGCGGGACGGGGTTTAGAATAGTCCCGCAGTAACCCCTGCTTGTCGTAAAAGGCGACTAAAAGGGGAGGTTTCTGTGCAGGTCGTACCTCGTGCAGGAAAAACCTATCCTAAATCTTTCCTTTCACCTCCTTTTTTCTTCCTTCCCTTTCACCCCTTTTTCATTCTTCTCCCTTCGCTTTCTTTATCCTTACCTCTTTCTTCCCTTCCCCTGCCGTTCAGTCCTGCACAGAGACTTTTGGCCCCTCCGTTGACGACCCTGGCATCTAACACGGCTTTCCTTGGACGATTATTGGACACCACTGCTTTGAGCTCCCGAGTGAAAGTGCGCCGGTTGTAATATCTTAGTAGAAGGGCCTTAGGGATGACAATAACCGGGTACCCTACTTTGAGAAAAGACCGGTTGCGTTCACGAGGGCCCGGACGTAAAATTGGCACTTTCCTACACCCACTTGCTGCGATGACCTCTCTCTCGGCGATGCCCTATGCGAAGGTTGTCATGTCTAGCGTCGTATGGGGCCTCTCGTCGGGAAAGTTAACAGGGCCATATGTGGTAGTACCAACATGGATCACCCTGGGTCTACGATCCGAGTACTGTGTAGGTTGTCCCCAAAAATGGCATGGCCGCTTCTTTTGTCGCTGCTGACAACTTACTGTCCGCTGGCACCGTACTGCCCGCTGGCAACTCACTGCCCGGCCCCTCACAGGGCCTTAATACTGAAAAGCGGCGGAAACGGGTAAGGCCGTCCAGCCCTGAATTGGAAAAAATCCAGGAAGTGGTGAGGCCCCAGCCCCGCTTCCTGGTAATGTCTCGAGTAGAGGAAAACGAAAGTCTTAAGCGAGTAAGCCCATTTATCCTCGAAAGAGTGATAAATGGCGCAGCACAGTCTGACGTATCAATCAGAAAACCGCGTGATGGCACGATTATGATACAAACCATGACAGACATTCAGTCCTCAAAAGTAATGGCAATCTCGGAAATACCGTTGAGCAATACGTCTCATATACCGGTGAAGGTGGAGCCTCACAGGTTCCTCAATGTTTGCAAGGGAGTGGTCACTTGCTATGACCTCGACTGCGTGAGCATTTAGGATATCTGTGAGGAACTTTCCCCTCAGCACGTCACCGAAGTGTACCGCATTGTCACAAAAAAGAACGGACAAGAGAAAAAAACTGACACGTATATCCTTACTTTTGCGACTCCTACCCTTCCAAAGGAGGTCCGAGCAGGTTTCCACGTGCTCAGGGTCCGGCCGTATGTCCCTAACCCCCGGCGCTGTTTTCAGTGCCAGGAATTTGGGCATACGAAGCTGCGATGCCGTGGGAAGCCAACCTGTGCGGATTGTGGACAGGAGGCTCACGAAACACCATGTGAGTCTCCTAAGTACTGCGTAAATTGCAAGGGTCCGCATTCCGCTTGGTCTCGGGCCTGTCCGAAATGGAAGGTAGAGAAAAAAGTCCTGGAGATACAAACTGAAAAGAAGATCTCATATGCCCAGGCACGTAAGGAATACGCATCTAGTCAGGCTCCGGTATTCCAAACCTCCTACAGCCAAATTGTAAGCCAGAACATTAACTGCCCCAACTGTCACTGCGCAGTTAATCTCGCAAAGACGCCCACCCGACCTGTGCCATCGGTCTCTGCTCGAGACATTCTTAATGTTAACGCGCCAACTAAGGATGCGCCTAAATTACTTGGAGAGGCGAAACCTAGACAAAGGTCGTCTCCCCCACCTGTACCCCCGAGGAGCCCTCCTCGGGTACCTCCCCGAGCCCGCCTCGGGGACCTCCCCCGGGCCCGCCTCGGGGACCGCCCCCGGGCCCGCCTCGGGGACCGCCCCCGGGCCCGCCTCGGGGACCTCCCCCGAGCCCACCTCGGGAAACAAAAGAACTTGCGGCCGTTGTTGGTTCGTCCGCTCTGGTCTCTGGGTCACCGGAGGTTAGAGTGGGTGGTAAAACGGGTGAGGCCGCAAAGGCGAGTCCTGCTGGTGCCTGGAGAAAGGTCCAGCGAGGTGTCGCCGACAATAATAATTACAAAAAAGCGTCGAAGGCTGTAACAAAGCCTTCGCGCTCAGATTCAACCCCCAAGTCTCTTCTGGAGAAACAAAAGCCTCTCTTGAAACGAGAGGTCCAGGAGAGACTTGGCAAGGCCAGAGGACCTAAAAAGGTCCTTAACCAATTTTTAGTTTTAAGAGATAGTGATATGGATTGCGTGGATGAATAAATTTATATTTGTACTTAATGTCGCTACTACAATGGAATTGTAGGGGTTTTTATGCTCGTGTAGAGGAAATTAAACTACTAATTTCTTCCCTGCATCCTTCCATCTTGTGTTTGCAGGAGACCCACTTCCGCCCAACTGACAACCCGATGCTTCGTGGGTACGATGTATATCGTACCGACAAGCCCATTTTTGATCGGGCTAGCGGAGGTGTGGCTATATTTGCACGTAGCAATATATATCATAAATCTGTAAATATTATATCCGATCTCCAAGTGATTGCTGTCAGAGTCTCCCTTCCTATTGAAGTAACCGTATGCTTTATCTACCTCCCACCAGGTGAGCGTGTTTCAAAGAGGAGCCTAGAGGCCCTCTTTATACAACTTCCCGCCCCCTATATCATCATGGGGGATTTTAACGCACACAACCTGGTGTGGGGGTCCAATTTTACAGACTCCCGTGGGAGGATGGTAGAGGATATTCTTGTCTTGGGAAGCCTGGTGTTAATGAACACTGGGACCCAGACCCACTTCTCCACCTTCAATGGTGTATCCTCTGCCATCGACCTAACTTTGTGTAGCCCCGGGATCGCTGCTCACTTCTTTTGGGAGGTTCACTCGGATCTTTGTGGCAGCGATCACTTTCCCATTCTGCTTTCGCCACTTCACGATCCTCCCGGTATAGCACGGGCACCACACTGGGTTCTTAAACGTGCTGACTGGGATAAATTTCGCGAGCTCGCCGTATTTGATCAACCCCTTTCTCTTGACGTCGATGTGAATATAGACCATTTTACTTCGACGGTCATCATGGCGGCGAGGGAATCCATCCCTAAATCCTCGCCACATCCGCGCCACCGACCTGTTCCTTGGTGGAACGAGGAGTGTCGGTTGGCTATTTATGACCGTCGAAGGGCCCTACGTCTCTTCCATCGACGTCCTACTTTAGAGAATCTGGAGTCTTTCCGGATTCTACGTGCTCGAGCTCGCCGTATCATTCGTGAAAGCAGAAGAGAGTCTTGGAGACAGTTTATTTCTACCCTTACTATTTCCACTCCCACAACTAAGGTTTGGGACAATATTCGTAAATTACGTAGTAGCAAAAATACCAGTAATAATATACCTGCCCTCATGTCAAACGGTTCGCTTGTCTCCTCCCCTGTGGAGGTCGTCAATGTATTGGGCTCTATGTTCACCGCTATTTCTAGCACTGCAAGCTACTCTAATGAGTTTGCAGCGCTTAAGCGGAGCATAGAGCGCCATTCTATTGACTTTGGTCAGAGCCGGGGGGAGGATTACAACTCCCCCTTTACAATGGATGAATTGACCTATGCCCTGTCTCAGGCGGGCAACACAGCTTCCGGTCCCGACGACATCCACTACGATATGTTGCGCCAGCTACCTCCTGCTGGACAGACTTATCTCTTGGACCTTTATAATAGTGTTTGGGGATCTCATCAATTCCCATCACTATGGAGGCAAGCAACCGTTATACCAATACAAAAAAGTGGCAAAGATAAATTAGAACCAACTAGTTATAGACCGATAGCCTTAACTAGTTGTGTATGCAAAATATTGGAAAAAATGATAAATAAACGATTAATATGGTATTTAGAATCCCGCAATCTATTATCAAATATTCAATGTGGTTTTCGCCGTAACCGATCTACGATGGATCATCTCGCCCGTCTCGAGACGGCGGTTCGTGACGCCTTTCTCCACAAACATCATCTTTTGGCAGTTTTCTTTGATTTGGAGAAGGCGTACGACACCACATGGCGGTACGGCATTTTAAAAACACTTTTTAATTGGGGGTTCCGAGGGAACCTCCCTGTTTTTATATCTAATTTTATGTCAGATAGACACTTCCGGGTAAGGTTAAACAACACCTTATCCGATGATTTTATTCAAGAAAATGGGGTTCCTCAGGGCAGTACTCTAAGCTGTACGTTGTTCGCCATTGCAATTAATGGCATTGTGGACAACGTGCGGCTACCTGTCCGTTCATGCCTTTTTGTGGATGACTACGCAATTTATTGCAGTTCGTCGAGTCTCCACAGGGCTGAACGGCAGATACAACTCTCTGTAAATAATCTGTGGTCGTGGGCATCGCGAAATGGCTTTCGCTTCTCTGCAGCCAAGACGACGGTCGTCCACTTCCACAGATTACGTGGAATACAACCTGTCCCCAGTATTTTAATGAACCACGTTGTTTTACCAGTCTCAGAGACCGTAAGGTTTCTGGGACTTTTATTTGATTTTAAATTAACTTGGATCCCTCACATCAAAGACCTGAAAGCGAGGTGTATAAAAGCACTCAACCTGCTCAAAGTGGTTAGCGGTCGGTCCTGGGGTGCTGATAGGGAAACCTTGATGCGCCTGTATAGGGCCTTGGTAAGATCAAAACTAGACTACGGCAGTTTCGTTTATGGATCGGCGAGACCCTCGGCGTTAAAGATGCTGGATAGTGTCCACCATGCTGGTATACGACTGGCTACTGGTGCTTTTCGTACCAGTCCAGTCGTCAGCATCTGTGCCGACGCCGGTGAGCCCCCTCTCTCTTACCGGCGGTCCTATCTTCTGGCATCTTACGTGTCGAAACTACACTGCATGCCGGAGCATGTTGCCTACCGTCCTGTGTTTCATCCCCCTAACCGTGTCTTGTATGAAACCAAATGGCGTAGTACAAGGCCGGTTGGGATCAGGATGCTATCGGTTTTCGACACGTGTGGGATAGTCCTGCCAAAGGCTATCCCCACATCCCCAGGTCGAGTTTCTCCCTGGAAGATACGCCTACCTCAATGCCATTTTGATCTTGCCAAGTTCCCTAAAGCGACCACCCCACCAATTATATATGAGAGGACCTTTTATGAGCTCCTCTCCACTCGCTTTCAGGGCTTTAAGCGCATCTATACAGATGGCTCCAAGTGTGGGGCCTCCGTTGGATGCGCATTTGTTGTGGAGGGAAACCATTTTAAGTTTGGTTTACCTGGTGAATCCAGTGTTTTTACGGCTGAATTATACGCCATTTTTAAATCTCTGTGTTTTATTTATCGTAAGTGTCACCGTTCTGTGCTCATCTGCACGGATTCCATGAGTGCTCTGTTGGCATTGTCCACTCTCTACTCCTGGAATCCCCTCGTGCAGATGATACATGAGCAAATTTTAAAAATTGATTCATTAAACACCAGGCTCGCCTTTTGCTGGATTCCTGGTCACGCTGGTCTTTCAGGAAATGAACTTGCTGACCAGGCGGCCAAGGAGGCAGCACGCCTGCCTCCGGAGGCGAGTCTGGGTGTCATGTTTTTTAGATCTAAAGGGTTATGTTCGGCGTGGGGTCTTACGCACCTGGCACGAGCAGTGGGTCTCGACCCCTGCTCAGAACAAGCTGCGGTCCATCAGGGACGGTGTGTCGCGATGGCCCTCTTCTATACGAAAGTCTAGAAGAGAGGAGGTCATCGTGACGAGACTCCGCGTCGGGCATACATTACTAACCCACGGATTTTTATTGAGAGGGGATCCACCCCCAGTGTGTGAATTTTGCGATGCTCCCCTTAGTGTGTACCACATTTTGGTGGAGTGTCGCAAATATGCCCCTATCCGCCTGGCTCTTGATTTTAAAGGTGACCTACGTTTTTTATTACGTGATAGCACGGAGGGAGTTATTTGTTTACTCAGTTTTATACGCCAGGCGGATCTTTTTAATGCCATTTGAGTCACTTTTATAAAGTGACTCATCTGGATTTATCTCATATTGAGAACTTTTTAACATTTTAGTACATTTTAATATGTTTGTTCTGTCTTTTTAACGTATTATTTTAACATGTTTTAAGATTTTAATGTATTATATTTTAATATGTTTGTTTTGTAATTTTAACGTAGTGTATACACCTGTGGTTTTATTTTAGCAGGTGTATCACTTCTCTTAATCCTAAGACCCATTTGAGCGCTCCTACGGAGTGTCTCAAATGGGTATTTTACCATATTTCTATATATTATATTATATTAATATATTTTATTGTTTGATTGTTTGTATATTGTGTATTCACCTGTATATTCTGCAGGTGAATTATTATTTCCCCTATGGGGATTTTACTATGTTTTTAATATCGTCCAAGGCCCTAATGACCTCAATGTGTCGATGGGCCTTTAAACCCCAATAATAATAATAATAAATAATACATCCGCACATATCAATAACCTTTCGTTTCCAATACCTCTCGCTATTCTCTCAATTGTACCCGCATGTATTCCGATGTCCTCATTATGCTTAAAATAACTAGATACCACTACTAAATCTAACGGTGGTCCAACCTTTACGACCGCACACCTTGTGTTTGACCATTGACTTAGTCTAAGTACCTCTAGTTTATCGCACATCACTATGACTACTGCCCAAACCTCTTCACCATCCTCACTCACATTATACACTCTACCTCGCCCAAATCTCACCACACCTCCAACACTGTACGGTTCTTGCACCGTCAGCACCTTTATCCCCATCTCTTCCACCACTCTTTCCAGCTCTGCCATTGCCACTCTCGATCTACCCGCGTTTACCTGTCCTACTTTAATTTCCATAGTCCGTTCTTTGCACTACCATCTTCAGTGCACTCACATACGCCACACACTTCCTATCCGTAACTTCATGTTTGTCATTTCTGCCCGCTCTTTTGCAGTTGACACATGTCCCCTTTACCTTACTTGTACACCTCGTGATGTCGTGCCTTCCACCACATTTTCTGCACGCGATTTCTCTCATGCACGTTTTACCAAAGTGCCCATAACCTTGGCACTTGTAACACCTCGTTACCTCGGTGTAGTCCCTCACCTTACAACTAAGCCACCCGATTTACAACCTACCTAGGCCCACGAGTCTATTTCTCACTCGTGGGCTGCTTTCAATAACCCAGTTGCACCTGTCCCTTCTCCCGGGAACCTCCAGCTCTTTCACCCTTTTAAATTCCTCTCTAAACTCCTCTACTTCTACCCCTGTCTCCGCCATGTTCATATGGTGAATTTCATCAATCACCGCCTCCGCTGTTCCCTCCATCGGAACATCATACACTAGAATTTTTGGCTTTCGCCTACCTGGCCTCTCCGCCCTGAGACCCTTACTCACTAGTACCTCGCTACTCATCAACTTTTGAACCTGTTCCTCCTTTTCAACAGTCACACACACTCCATCTCTTATATTTCTCACGCTCTTAACCTTTACCGTTATTACACTCGGTTTCAACTCCTCCATGACCTTCCTGACACCTTCCCCACTCTTGGGTTCCCCCGCCGCCCTCACTATTACCACGCTCTCTACCTGCCTACTCTTAACACTTGAGGGCGACGGCGGAGTCACTTTCCCTGTCCCTCTCCTGGCCATCAGAGGTGGGAAGTCCCTCAGGTCCGCCCTGGACTCCCGACCTCCTTCCGGTCTCCCCCCCCATGCCGATGCCTTGATGGCTCCCACCACTTCCTCTCTTTCCTCCACCCTACCTTTCAGTACCAACACCTGGTCCATCGCCAAGAACGCAATCTTCCTTATCTCGGCCATGGCCCCGGTTACCTTTTCCACCGTCGGCCTATATACACCCTTGTTCCGCCCTGCCTGTTGCAAGACGGTTTCAATAATGTTCATACACTCTATATACCTGGACCTTGGGTCCTTTACCAGCTTAATTCTCTCCATCTCTCCTACCACGCTCTCCTCACCAATCTCCTTTCTCGTCTTTTTCACCTTCACCTTCTCCACCTTCTCACCGCTGTTTCCGCTCTTCCGTTTACCCTTTCTTTCCTCCACCATCTCAACCTCTCTTTCACTGTCTGACGTCGTCAGACCCTGACCCTCTACCTCATCACACCACCTCATCCTCTCTCTCCCTTCACTTCTACCTGCCCTACCTACCGCCCCTCCTTCACTCTCTCCTGCAACCTCCGCATTCACCTTCTTAACTCTTACCCTCGCCATCCTCCACTCTTTCCCTACCTCTACTTCCTCTAACTCACTCCGTTCGCTGTCTCTTTCCTCTCTTTTCTCGCTAATCCTGGCGCCAGAAACGTTATTACCATTTATTGTCGCCATCATTAGTTAGAGAAAGTTGGTTTGGGGAGCGGTCTCTTACATCGGACCGCCCCCTCTGGCATGGATGGAGCTTTAGTTTCAACGACCCCCCACCAGCACAACGCTCGTAGCCAAGGGGTAATTGGTCGTCATGGGTTCTCCGGGGCGTTTCCACCCAAGAGGTCCCCTTCGGTACAACAGCCACATCAGGTTTCAAGGTCTCTTCCACCACTCGCCGTTCCCGGCAATCCGGAGAGGCGGATGCACCCCTCGCCCTTCGCCTCCTACTTCCCCGAAAGCACACAGTTACGCAAAGGACCCACGCTTAATCAGGCAATGGGCCCGTCCTCACAGAGTTTCGGTGGTCTGGACCACGCTAGCCTAGCCCCCCCAGAGTTACCCCCAGTGAGGTTGTGCAGACCGCCAGGTCGCCACAACAGGTGCCCCTTACGGAGCCCCTGCCACAGCTTCCCGAGGGCCGGTCCCACCGAGCAGTTTCTGTGACCTCTCCCCCCAATGCGAGCTGTTACACCTGTGTCAGTCCCGTATTCCAGCAGGGAGTCGACCACACTTCCCCACCACCCTATCGAGGGGGAAGTCCACTCTCTGACCGGCGAACCGGGAACCCAGGGCGAACCCTGGGCTCCGAGTGGACCATTCCGGATGTTCTGGATAAGTCCCGATTGTTTTGCGGAGAGGTTGACTCTTCCCTCACCAACCCAATTTGGGGCCCGGATCGCCGGGCGTTGTCCACTCCTACCGTTGATTCCGGGAACTCTGGGGCGGGCCCCAGGCTCTGAGTGGACTGTATCCCAGATATTCGGGATAAGCCCCGTTTGTTTTGCAGGAAGGGCTGGCTCCACCCTTCCCAACCCACCAGGACCCAGTTCGCTGGGTATTGTCTGATGTTAATTTTACAGAGGGTTGACTACTCCCATCCAACCACCGCTAGGGGTGGGACCCGGTGCGCCGGGTTATGTCCGGGCGATCTTTTATGGTTGAGGCGACAAACTCCCAACGTTCCTCTTTTATCCGGGCTTACGACCGGCTGATCCTCGCGAACTTGACGAACCGCTGTGGGGCGTCTTTACAGCCACCCCCACAACCGCCAGCCCCGTCCGGGAGTCCAGGCAGAGTTGGGAAATAAGGACATTGATATTCCATTAACCCCCCTTACCTGGGGAACTCACCAGCTTCCATCGTATGCAAGCTTGCGCTTTTCACGACGTAAACCACCATCGAGAGAACTTAGGCCAGGGAAAACCCCCCCTACATTATCCACCTATGTAGAGGAGTTGAAGGCACCCCATGCAGTGGGTGTCCCCACCGGGGGTAGGTGGGGTTTAGCCGTAGGGACGACTCATACCGAGCAAGCCCGGTATTTCGCCCTCCCTCCGTTGCCCAGCGGGACCACGAGGAGGTACCCACCTTGGTGTTCGTAACCACCTCCCATTCTGTCAGCCCATACGCCTTTGTCCCTGGGGAGTTCGGGCTCTGGGCCACTCAGTCTTTCGGCTTCCTTCCTTCCTCCCTTTCTGCCTTACTGCCCATTTATCTAAGTCCCCGGCGAGGGACGAGCCTTTGAGCCATCTATCTCCTCCTCCTCACCCATCCTCACTCATATCCTTCTCCTCTCTCTCTCTTTTCTTTTACCTATCTCGTTTACCATTCTCTGGAATTTTTCATACAGGTCGGGGCTCGCGACCATGTTCCGCCTTTCCCACTCCATTCCTCTTTCATTTAGAGCTCTCACCATCTCTCCTCTTATCTCTCCGAACCTTGTACATTTGGATGTCGAGTGCCAAGCATCCTCTCTCACTTGACACGTCACACAGTCTCCTTCTTCTCTAATAGCGAAGTACCTCAATTTCTCACTGAAGTCCCCGTGTCCGCTCAACACCTGCGTTACGTAGTGGTCAAGCACCAGCCATTTCTTTCTCAGTCTATCTCTCACATCTGGGAAGTATCCAAAGGTCTCCCTACCTTTGGTCGTTTCTTCCCATCGTCTTTGCCACTCTACCAACATCTCTTCTCTCCTTGCCCTTTTACTCTCCTTCTTTGGCACTCCCCCTTCTTTATCCTGCCTTATCAGCATCCTTTCTCTCACCAGGAGGTCAATTGGTAGCACACCTACCAAAACTGGCATTGCCTCATGTGACACTGTGCTGTATGCTTTGGCCACTACTAGCAGTAGCTTTCTTTGTGTCCTTCTCAGCATTGTTCTATTTACTCCTTTGTTCACGGATTCACCCCAGCACTCGCATCCATATGTCATGACAGATTCCGCTATTCCTCTATACATAGTCCTTAGGGCTCCGCAGCTGAAGCCTTTGTTCGCTCTTACCGTTCTTGCCAACTTCATGAATGTTTTCTTTATCCTGTCACATACATCCATTACATGACTGCCAAATTTCATGTATTCATCGATCCACATTCCAAGGTATTTCACCCTCTCAACATATGTTACCGGTCTCTCATTCATTCTCAGACTGGGCTTTCTCAATAATCTACCCTTCAGTAGCATCATTACTGTTTTCTCCCTAGAGAAAACCAGCTTTACGCTTCTTCCCCACTCTAGTACTCTATCGATCGCCATAGCCGCTCTTCCTTCTATCTCAGCTCTGTTCCTCGCCCTCACCAGCATGAGCGCATCGTCGGCGTACGCCGTGATGCTCACTCCTTGTCCGAGGTCCCCTGCCAGAAGCCCGTTGAAAACGACATTCCACAGTAGTGGACCCAATACCGACCCTTGCGGGCACCCTTTTGTGGTCCTTTTCTCTCTTGCTACGCCCTCCTGTTCTAGCCTCACTCTCCGGTTCTCAAAGTAGCTCACCACGAGCCTCCACAGGTTGTTCGGACATTCCACCTCTCTTAACTCATCCAAAATCTTGGGCCACCACGCGTTATCAAATGCCCCGGAGATGTCCAAGAACACCCCGAGCACATACTTTTCTTCGCACTCTCTTACTTCTCTTTTCATTCTCAGGATGGCATCTATCGTGCCCATTCCTCTCCTGAAGCCGTATTGCCTTTCGCTAAAGAAGTCTATACCATTGAGAAAGCTATTCAGTCTCCCAGCTATGATTCTTTCCGCCACTTTTCCTAATACCGGTAATAGCGTTACTGGTCTATACGACTTCACTCTGCACGGGTTTTTCTCCTCTCCTTTCAGGAAGACCCTTAGTGTTCCTGTTTTCCATCTGTCAGGGAACTTTCCCGTTCTTAGCATTTCATTCATTACTTTCACCACCGTCTCTTTATTCACTTCGTTCCCCCAGCGGGACGGGGTTTAGAATAGTCCCGCAGTAACCCCTGCTTGTCGTAAAAGGCGACTAAAAGGGGAGGTTTCTGTGCAGGTCGTACCTCGTGCAGGAAAAACCTATCCTAAATCTTTCCTTTCACCTCCTTTTTTCTTCCTTCCCTTTCACCCCTTTTTCATTCTTCTCCCTTCGCTTTCTTTATCCTTACCTCTTTCTTCCCTTCCCCTGCCGTTCAGTCCTGCACAGAGACTTTTGGCCCCTCCGTTGACGACCCTGGCATCTAACACGGCTTTCCTTGGACGATTATTGGACACCACTGCTTTGAGCTCCCGAGTGAAAGTGCGCCGGTTGTAATATCTTAGTAGAAGGGCCTTAGGGATGACAATAACCGGGTACCCTACTTTGAGAAAAGACCGGTTGCGTTCACGAGGGCCCGGACGTAAAATTGGCACTTTCCTACACCCACTTGCTGCGATGACCTCTCTCTCGGCGATGCCCTATGCGAAGGTTGTCATGTCTAGCGTCGTATGGGGCCTCTCGTCGGGAAAGTTAACAGGGCCATATGTGGTAGTACCAACATGGATCACCCTGGGTCTACGATCCGAGTACTGTGTAGGTTGTCCCCAAAAATGGCATGGCCGCTTCTTTTGTCGCTGCTGACAACTTACTGTCCGCTGGCACCGTACTGCCCGCTGGCAACTCACTGCCCGGCCCCTCACAGGGCCTTAATACTGAAAAGCGGCGGAAACGGGTAAGGCCGTCCAGCCCTGAATTGGAAAAAATCCAGGAAGTGGTGAGGCCCCAGCCCCGCTTCCTGGTAATGTCTCGAGTAGAGGAAAACGAAAGTCTTAAGCGAGTAAGCCCATTTATCCTCGAAAGAGTGATAAATGGCGCAGCACAGTCTGACGTATCAATCAGAAAACCGCGTGATGGCACGATTATGATACAAACCATGACAGACATTCAGTCCTCAAAAGTAATGGCAATCTCGGAAATACCGTTGAGCAATACGTCTCATATACCGGTGAAGGTGGAGCCTCACAGGTTCCTCAATGTTTGCAAGGGAGTGGTCACTTGCTATGACCTCGACTGCGTGAGCATTTAGGATATCTGTGAGGAACTTTCCCCTCAGCACGTCACCGAAGTGTACCGCATTGTCACAAAAAAGAACGGACAAGAGAAAAAAACTGACACGTATATCCTTACTTTTGCGACTCCTACCCTTCCAAAGGAGGTCCGAGCAGGTTTCCACGTGCTCAGGGTCCGGCCGTATGTCCCTAACCCCCGGCGCTGTTTTCAGTGCCAGGAATTTGGGCATACGAAGCTGCGATGCCGTGGGAAGCCAACCTGTGCGGATTGTGGACAGGAGGCTCACGAAACACCATGTGAGTCTCCTAAGTACTGCGTAAATTGCAAGGGTCCGCATTCCGCTTGGTCTCGGGCCTGTCCGAAATGGAAGGTAGAGAAAAAAGTCCTGGAGATACAAACTGAAAAGAAGATCTCATATGCCCAGGCACGTAAGGAATACGCATCTAGTCAGGCTCCGGTATTCCAAACCTCCTACAGCCAAATTGTAAGTCAGAACATTAACTGCCCCAACTGTCACTGCGCAGTTAATCTCGCAAAGACGCCCACCCGACCTGTGCCATCGGTCTCTGCTCGAGACATTCTTAATGTTAACGCGCCAACTAAGGATGCGCCTAAATTACTTGGAGAGGCGAAACCTAGACAAAGGTCGTCTCCCCCACCTGTACCCCCGAGGAGCCCTCCTCGGGTACCTCCCCGAGCCCGCCTTGGGGACCTCCCCCGGGCCCGCCTCGGGGACCGCCCCCGGGCCCGCCTCGGGGACCGCCCCCGGGCCCGCCTCGGGGACCGCCCCCGGCCGCCTCGGGGACCTCCCCCGAGCCCACCTCGGGAAACAAAAGAACTTGCGGCCGTTGTTGGTTCGTCCGCTCTGGTCTCTGGGTCACCGGAGGTTAGAGTGGGTGGTAAAACGGGTGAGGCCGCAAAGGCGAGTCCTGCTGGTGCCTGGAGAAAGGTCCAGCGAGGTGTCGCCGACAATAATAATTACAAAAAAGCGTCGAAGGCTGTAACAAAGCCTTCGCGCTCAGATTCAACCCCCAAGTCTCTTCTGGAGAAACAAAAGCCTCTCTTGAAACGAGAGGTCCAGGAGAGACTTGGCAAGGCCAGAGGACCTAAAAAGGTCCTTAACCAATTTTTAGTTTTAAGAGATAGTGATATGGATTGCGTGGATGAATAAATTTATATTTGTACTTAATGTCGCTACTACAATGGAATTGTAGGGGTTTTTATGCTCGTGTAGAGGAAATTAAACTACTAATTTCTTCCCTGCATCCTTCCATCTTGTGTTTGCAGGAGACCCACTTCCGCCCAACTGACAACCCGATGCTTCGTGGGTACGATGTATATCGTACCGACAAGCCCATTTTTGATCGGGCTAGCGGAGGTGTGGCTATATTTGCACGTAGCAATATATATCATAAATCTGTAAATATTATATCCGATCTCCAAGTGATTGCTGTCAGAGTCTCCCTTCCTATTGAAGTAACCGTATGCTTTATCTACCTCCCACCAGGTGAGCGTGTTTCAAAGAGGAGCCTAGAGGCCCTCTTTATACAACTTCCCGCCCCCTATATCATCATGGGGGATTTTAACGCACACAACCTGGTGTGGGGGTCCAATTTTACAGACTCCCGTGGGAGGATGGTAGAGGATATTCTTGTCTTGGGAAGCCTGGTGTTAATGAACACTGGGACCCAGACCCACTTCTCCACCTTCAATGGTGTATCCTCTGCCATCGACCTAACTTTGTGTAGCCCCGGGATCGCTGCTCACTTCTTTTGGGATGTTCACTCGGATCTATGTGGCAGCGATCACTTTCCCATTCTGCTTTCGCCACTTCACGATCCTCCCGGTATAGCACGGGCACCACACTGGGTTCTTAAACGTGCTGACTGGGATAAATTTCGCGAGCTCGCCGTATTTGATCAACCCCTTTTCTTTGACGTCGATGTGAATATAGACCATTTTACTTCGACGGTCATCATGGCGGCGAGGGAATCCATCCCTAAATCCTCGCCACATCCGCGCCACCGACCTGTTCCTTGGTGGAACGAGGAGTGTCGGTTGGCTATTTATGACCGTCGAAGGGCCCTACGTCTCTTCCATCGACGTCCTACTTTAGAGAATCTGGAGTCTTTCCGGATTCTACGTGCTCGAGCTCGCCGTATCATTCGTGAAAGCAGAAGAGAGTCTTGGAGACAGTTTATTTCTACCCTTACTATTTCCACTCCCACAACTAAGGTTTGGGACAATATTCGTAAATTACGTAGTAGCAAAAATACCAGTAATAATATACCTGCCCTCATGTCAAACGGTTCGCTTGTCTCCTCCCCTGTGGAGGTCGTCAATGTATTGGGCTCTATGTTCACCGCTATTTCTAGCACTGCAAGCTACTCTAATGAGTTTGCAGCGCTTAAGCGGAGCATAGAGCGCCATTCTATTGACTTTGGTCAGAGCCGGGGGGAGGATTACAACTCCCCCTTTACAATGGATGAATTGACCTATGCCCTGTCTCAGGCGGGCAACACAGCTTCCGGTCCCGACGACATCCACTACGATATGTTGCGCCAGCTACCTCCTGCTGGACAGACTTATCTCTTGGACCTTTATAATAGTGTTTGGGGATCTCATCAATTCCCATCACTATGAGGCAAGCAACCGTTATACCAATACAAAAAAAGTGGCAAAGATAAATTAGAACCAACTAGTTATAGACCGATAGCCTTAACTAGTTGTGTATGCAAAATATTGGAAAAAATGATAAATAAACGATTAATATGGTATTTAGAATCCCGCAATCTATTATCAAATATTCAATGTGGTTTTCGCCGTAACCGATCTACGATGGATCATCTCGCCCGTCTCGAGACGGCGGTTCGTGACGCCTTTCTCCACAAACATCATCTTTTGGCAGTTTTCTTTGATTTGGAGAAGGCGTACGACACCACATGGCGGTACGGCATTTTAAAAACACTTTTTAATTGGGGGTTCCGAGGGAACCTCCCTGTTTTTATATCTAATTTTATGTCAGATAGACACTTCCGGGTAAGGTTAAACAACACCTTATCCGATGATTTTATTCAAGAAAATGGGGTTCCTCAGGGCAGTACTCTAAGCTGTACGTTGTTCGCCATTGCAATTAATGGCATTGTGGACAACGTGCGGCTACCTGTCCGTTCATGCCTTTTTGTGGATGACTACGCAATTTATTGCAGTTCGTCGAGTCTCCACAGGGCTGAACGGCAGATACAACTCTCTGTAAATAATCTGTGGTCGTGGGCATCGCGAAATGGCTTTCGCTTCTCTGCAGCCAAGACGACGGTCGTCCACTTCCACAGATTACGTGGAATACAACCTGTCCCCAGTATTTTAATGAACCACGTTGTTTTACCAGTCTCAGAGACCGTAAGGTTTCTGGGACTTTTATTTGATTTTAAATTAACTTGGATCCCTCACATCAAAGACCTGAAAGCGAGGTGTATAAAAGCACTCAACCTGCTCAAAGTGGTTAGCGGTCGGTCCTGGGGTGCTGATAGGGAAACCTTGATGCGCCTGTATAGGGCCTTGGTAAGATCAAAACTAGACTACGGCAGTTTCGTTTATGGATCGGCGAGACCCTCGGCGTTAAAGATGCTGGATAGTGTCCACCATGCTGGTATACGACTGGCTACTGGTGCTTTTCGTACCAGTCCAGTCGTCAGCATCTGTGCCGACGCCGGTGAGCCCCCTCTCTCTTACCGGCGGTCCTATCTTCTGGCATCTTACGTGTCGAAACTACACTGCATGCCGGAGCATGTTGCCTACCGTCCTGTGTTTCATCCCCCTAACCGTGTCTTGTATGAAACCAAATGGCGTAGTACAAGGCCGGTTGGGATCAGGATGCTATCGGTTTTCGACACGTGTGGGATAGTCCTGCCAAAGGCTATCCCCACATCCCCAGGTCGAGTTTCTCCCTGGAAGATACGCCTACCTCAATGCCATTTTGATCTTGCCAAGTTCCCTAAAGCGACCACCCCACCAATTATATATGAGAGGACCTTTTATGAGCTCCTCTCCACTCGCTTTCAGGGCTTTAAGCGCATCTATACAGATGGCTCCAAGTGTGGGGCCTCCGTGGGATGCGCATTTGTTGTGGAGGGAAACATTTTAAGTTTGGTTTACCTGGTGAATCCAGTGTTTTTACGGCTGAATTATACGCCATTTTTAAATCTCTGTGTTTTATTTATCGTAAGTGTCACCGTTCTGTGCTCATCTGCACGGATTCCATGAGTGCTCTGTTGGCATTGTCCACTCTCTACTCCTGGAATCCCCTCGTGCAGATGATACATGAGCAAATTTTAAAAATTGATTCATTAAACACCAGGCTCGCCTTTTGCTGGATTCCTGGTCACGCTGGTCTTTCAGGAAATGAACTTGCTGACCAGGCGGCCAAGGAGGCAGCACGCCTGCCTCCGGAGGCGAGTCTGGGTGTCATGTTTTTAGATCTAAAGGGTTATGTTCGGCGTGGGGTCTTACGCACCTGGCACGAGCAGTGGGTCTCGACCCCTGCTCAGAACAAGCTGCGGTCCATCAGGGACGGTGTGTCGCGATGGCCCTCTTCTATACGAAAGTCTAGAAGAGAGGAGGTCATCGTGACGAGACTCCGCGTCGGGCATACATTACTAACCCACGGATTTTTATTGAGAGGGGATCCACCTCCAGTGTGTGAATTTTGCGATGCTCCCCTTAGTGTGTACCACAGTTTGGTGGAGTGTCGCAAATATGCCCCTATCCGCCTGGCTCTTGATTTTAAAGGTGACCTACGTTTTTTATTACGTGATAGCACGGAGGGAGTTATTTGTTTACTCCGTTTTATACGCCAGGCGGATCTTTTTAATGCCATTTGAGTCACTTTTATAAAGTGACTCATCTGGATTTATCTCATATTGAGAACTTTTTAACATTTTAGTACATTTTAATATGTTTGTTCTGTCTTTTTAACGTATTATTTTAACATGTTTTAAGATTTTAATGTATTATATTTTAATATGTTTGTTTTGTAATTTTAACGTAGTGTATACACCTGTGGTTTTATTTTAGCAGGTGTATCACTTCTCTTAATCCTAAGACCCATTGAGCGCTCCTATGGAGTGTCTCAAATGGGTATTTTACCATATTTCTATATATTATATTATATTAATATATTTTATTGTTTGATTGTTTGTATATTGTGTATTCACCTGTATATTCTGCAGGTGAATTATTATTCCTCCTATGGGGATTTTACTATGTTTTTAATATCGTCCAAGGCCCTAATGACCTCAATGTGTCGATGGGCCTTTAAACCCCAATAATAATAATAATAATTTATTCACTTCGTACCCTCTCTTAATCATTTCTGCTTTTATTCCATCTGGGCCTGGCGCCCTCCTATTCTTCATCTTTCTCACTGCTAGCCTCACCTCTGCTTCTGTGAATGGCTGCATATCTTCCCCATTACTTTGCCTTTCTGAGCTCACCCTTGTCTACTCATGTATTTGCTCTTCCCCTTCCTGGCTATCGTCTGGGAGTAGCCCGTCCAACAATAGCTCGACTGTCTCATCCACCTTCGTGGTATTGCCACCATCAGCTTTTTCTAAGCAGCTCAGCATCAGATTCGCCTTGGTCTTACCCAGTACAACTCTGTAGACCTTTCCCCACGGGTCATCTGTCTCAGCTTCTACCAGTCTTTCCCAAGCCATTCTCTTTTTCAATCTCACCTTCCTGGTGTACTCATTCCTACTTTCCACATATCTCCCTCTCCACTCCTCCGTCTCCTGCGGGTTTCTCCCTTAATTCCTTACTCTTTTCCACATCCTTAGCATTCTATTTTTCTCCCTCTTTAGGCCAGAGAGCTCTCTCGTCCACCAGTTCCTTATCCTTCTCCCCGCCACTCTCGGGACACTGGTTTCACAAGCCGGTCTGATCCTTCTCTCCATCTCTCTCGCCTGCTCATCTACATCTCCCGCTTCCTCAATTCTCCTTGCATCTTCCGCTCTCAGCATTTCTCTATACCTTTGCCAGTCTGTATTCTTTATATCATATCTGATCTCCATTCGTTTTGGGGCTCTTTCCTCTCCGATATCGTCCAACTCAGCCTTGAAAACGATTAGCTTGTGGTCCGATTCCACCTCGCCACCGATCACTCTCCACTCTACCGCTCTCACATTTCTTGTCGCCAAGGTGATGTCAAGATTAGCTCTCGCACCCCTTGCGCTTTCAAAGGTAGTCTCCTCACCATCCTCGTTTACTACCGTCAGATCGTTGGCAAGGACGAAATCCTCCACAACCTCCCCGTCCCCATCCAGTACCTGATCGTACCACAACGTCGACCTGGCATTCGCGTCAGCTCCAATTACCATCTTTTCTCCAGCTAGTCCTCTCACCACTTCCTCTAGCCCATTCACGTGTTCTCCAATCTCCTCATTATATTTGAAATAGCTCGACACGAATACCACATCTCCTGGGGGTCCCACTCTCACCACCACCCTTTTGTTGTCCGACCAGTCACTTAGCTTTATTGCCGATATCTACTCTCTCATTATTATAACTGCCGCCCAAGTCTCTTCCCGCTCTCTTCTCTCATAAAACACTCTGCCACCTTCAAATTTCACCGTTCCTTTTATACTGTATGGCTCCTGCACCAACAGTATTTCCAACCTTCTTTCTCTCGCTACCTTCTCAAGTTCGGCCATCGCCACCTTCGATCGGCCCACATTTACCTGTCTCACTTTAAACTCCATAGTCTATCTTTCTCATCGCTGTTTTCAGCGCGCTTGCACATTGTGGGCAGTTCCTATCATCAATCGCATGCCCACCCTTTTTTCCCTGCCTTTTGCAGTTCACGCACCAAGGCTTCGTCTCTTTGCATCTTGCCACATCATGCTTTGCGCCACATCTCCTGCATGCTATATCTTTTTCGCACATTCGCCCTATGTGCCCATATCCCTGGCATTTATAGCATCTCAGTACTTCCACAAAGTCTTTTACTCTGCAACAGAGCCATCCCACATACGCCCTTCCTGCCTTCAATAGGTGGTTTCTCACTCTCGGGCTTGTCTCCACCACCCAGTGGCATTTCTCCTCACCATTTCCGGCCTTCAGCTCTCTTATTAGCTTGAATTCCTGTCTGAATTCCTCTACCGTGATATTTATTTCCTTAACATTGAGGTGATGTATCTCATCAATCACCGCCTCTTTTGTTCCTTCCAGCGGAACATCGTATATCATAATCTTTGGCCTTCTTTTCCCGAGTTTTTCCGCTATTAGCCCTTTATCTTTTAGGCCCTCATTCCCTATGAGTTTCTGGGCTTGCTCATTTGTGTCTACTACCACCACTACCCCTTCTCTCGTATTTCTTACGCTTCTTACATTTAAGCCAATATTGCCGGGTGCCACCGCTTCTTTTAGCTCCTGTCTCACTACTCTTCCTTCTTTGGCCGCCCCCTCGGCTCTTACTAGCACCACCTCTCCTTGTGGTCTTAGCTTGGCACCCGTCGTGAGTGGTGGGAAGTCTTCCCTCTTCCTCTGCCACGCATTCCCTCTTTGGGGACTTCTCTCCTCTCTCCCTTCCGTCCTCCGTCTCTGGCTCATATTCTCCACAACTTCCTGCACCAGGCTTTCCCTTTCTTCCGCTTTACCTTTCAGCTTGATTACTTCATCCATTGCCATGAACGCTATGTCTCTCATTTCATTCATCGCTTCTACAATCCTTTCACTGCCTGGCCCGTAGAGGCCTTTTCCTCTACTGCTGTGCATTATTCTCTCGATGCGACTCTGGCACTCGAGGAATCTTCTCCTTCTCTCCCCTTCCGTTTCCTCTATTTCCATTTCTACCTCACTTCCTTCATCACTCTTTGGCTGCTTCTTTCTTTTAACCCCAGCCTTCCTTTTCTCCCCGGTTTCACCACTCCTTAGCTTTCTCTTGCCACTCGATCTGTCCCTTTCGCATCCCGACTCGCCCTCAGTCGAGGAGCCTCTTCCTCCACTCGCACTCCTTCCTCTGTCACTCATCGTTTCTGCACTCTGATCCGTTCTCCTCATTCTCACTTTTGCCACCTTCCATTCTTTGCCCAATTCCATGGCACCTTCTTCACTTCTCTCCTCTCTCTTCTCCTCTACACGCTCATTAGATACTTTGGCACAGCATATCAATTTCTCGTTTGTTGTGTCCATAGTAATGAGTAAAATTTAGATCCGGGGGGCCGTCTCTTACATCGGACCGCCCCCTCTGGCATGGATGGTGTGTTGATTTTGGTCGGTCCCCACCAGCATAACACACTTAGCCAAGGGGTTTGCGCACCGTCCTGGGTTCCCCAAGGCTTTCATCCTGGCTCGAGCCTTGGCTCTCCCCTAGACTTATACCTCGGGTGTCCCCTTCGGCAGTCGGTTCTTGTCCGGTTTCAGGGTCTCCTCCGAGCTCGCTTTTGCCGACTTTCTGGAGAGGCGGATGCACCCCTCGTCCTTCGCTCCCTACTACCCCGTGAGCACACAGTTACGCAAAGGACCCACACTTATTCAGGTAATGGGCCCGTCCTCACAGAGTTTCGGCAGTCTGGACCACGCTAGCCTCACCTCCCCAAGGTCACCCCCAAGGAGGCTGTGCAGATCACACGGTCAGCCACAAAGGTTACTCTACTGAGTCCCCTCCGCAGCCTCCCGCGGGCCAGCTCCGGCAAAGCCCGTTATCGACCCATCCCCCATTCTCCTCCCGACTGCCGGAGTCCGATTTTTATGGAGGGACTGACTAAGTCCCCCCAACCCTGGTGTCCTGGTGGGCTAGGGTTGCCTTTTTCACCAGAAGGTCTATTTTCGGCTTGGAGCAGACCAATCTCCCAAGCCTATCTAAGATTTTCAAGATTTGTCCGGGCATTCCTTTTATGGTCGGGTTGACTTCACCCTTCCAACGCTCCTCTTTTATCCGGGCTTGCGACCGGCTGCTCACCCTGGGCCTGACCAGCCCTTGCGATTCATCTTCCGACTCCTCACAGTTGCTGGCCCTGCCCGGGATATCAGGCAGAGTTGGGAAATAGGGACATTCGAATCCTCCGAAGCTCCGAAGAGCTCCCCCCGAAGGGACTTTCAGCTACACTGTACCTGTGCTCAGTGGCCTTCCACAGTGCTACCACTGACCAAGAGAGCATAAGCCCGGGAAAACCCCCCACATACGCTAGCACCCGCATGTGAGAGTTGGAGGCCCCCCGTGCGGTGGGTGTACACCACTAGAGGGAGGTGGGGTTAAGCCGGAAGCGCGACTCACACCAAGCACTTGGCGTGCCTGGCACTCGCCGCCACTCCCGTGGCCCAGTGGGGACCACGAGGAGGTACCCACCACGGTGTTCGAACAGCCTCCCATTTTGTGGCCCAAGTACCGGCCTCTTCACCCTTACACTTCGGGATCCAAGACAGGCATCGGGCCCGCATTACGGTTTTCTCTTTGGCCCAAGTGCCAGCCTCCTCACCCTTACACTTCGGGATCAGAGACAGTCATCGGGCCCTCATTCACGGTTTTCTCACACTCTTTCAGCCCAAGTGCTACCCCCTTTCCCTTTCAGGTCCAGAAGCAGCATCGGGCTATCCATTCCCGGTTTCACTTAGCCCAAGCACCGCTCCCCGTTTCCGGGTCCCAGCGTCGGGCTCTCTTTTACCATCCCTCCAGCACTTCCTTCCCTACCTACCCTCTAATCCTCGCCTGTCCCTTTCTTTCCTCCTACCTATCTCCCCAACCATCCTGGTAAACGCCGCAAAGACCTCTCTACTCTCCACCATACTACGCCTTTCCCATCTCAGCCCTCTCTCTGCTAATATTCGTTCCATCTCTACCCTTGCATACTCGAACCTCTGGCACTCCGCTACCGAGTGCCAGGCGTCCTCGCTCACTCCACATACCTCACACTCTCCTGCCTCAACCAGCGAAAAGCTCCTCAGTTTCTCCGCAAAGTCACCATGACCGCTTAATATCTGCGTCGTATAGTGATCCAGCCTTAACCACTTCTTTCTCAACCTTTCCCTTACATCTGGAAGGTACCGATAGGTTTCTCTACCTTTCTCCGCGTCCTCTGATCTCCTCTGCCACTCCTCCATCACCACCTCTCTTACCCTTACTCTACTCGCTTTCTTATCCACTCCTCTCTCCCTGTCCTCTCTCCTCATCACTCTTTCTCTTACCAATAGATCCACCGGCAGAACCCCCGGAAGGACCGGTAACGCCTCATGCGATACCGTCCTGTACGCCTTGGTAACTGCCAGCAGTATCGTCCTCTGCGCCTTTCTTAATAACCTTACGTGTACCTTCCTCTCCACCTTACTCCACATCTCGCATCCATACGCTATGATCGCCTATACGATACCACGGTACATCACTCTCAGTGTCTCACAGCTATAACCTGAGTTCGCCTTCGCTAGTCTCGCCAGTTTCATATACACCTTTCTTACTCTCTCATTCACCTCATTTACGTATCTAAAGTATTTCATACCTTATCCATCTATGAAGCATAGGTACCCTTGGTCTTCTCAATCGGCTCAACTCCCCTTTCATCAACATCACACAAGTTTTATCATATGAGAAGACCAGTTTATTCCTCTTTCCCCACTCCACCACTTCTCCCATCGCTCTGCCCGCTCGATTCTCCAACTCCTCTCTCGCATCCGCTCTGACTAGTACCAACGCATCATCAGCATACGCTGTAACACTCACACCTTCGCCATAGTCTCTGTTCAGAAATCCATTAATACCACATTCCATAGTAATGGTCCAAGCACTGAACCTTGGGGGCACCCTTTCGTTGGGGTCTTGGTTTTCACCACCCCCTCCATCCTTAGCCTAACCCTTCTATTTCTAAAGTAGTCCTCAATTACTTTCCACAGATTTCTGGGACATCTCGCCTCTCTCAGCACCTCCAGTACTCTCGGCCACCACGCATTATCAAAAGCACCCGAGATGTCTAGGAACATCCCGAGCACATACCTTTCCTCACTCTCCTCGACCTCCCTGCTCACCTGCCTGAGTGCATCCACCTTGCCGAGGCCTTTCCTGAACCCGTATTGCTTCTCGCTAAAGAAGCCAATACCATCCAAATACATACTTAGTCTACTCGCCATCACACTCTCCGCAATCTTTCCTATAACTGGCAGTAGGGTCACTGGCCTATAAGACTTTATCTTATCCGGGGGCTTACTTACACCTTTTAAAAATACCTTCAACTCTCCTCGTTTCCATACCTCAGGAAACACTCCTTCCTCCAGCATACTATTAATGGTATTTACCAGCGCTTCCTTTACCATCTCATACCCCGCCTTCACCATTTCTACCTTAATACCATCCTCTCCTGGCGCCCTTTTGTTCCTCATCCTTCTAACCGCTTTCTTCACCTCCTCCGTTACTCTAATCATGTCCTCTCCCTCGCTTGGGACACCAGCGTTCGTCCGGGTCACCCGGTGGTACTGCCTCTCTCCTTCTACTACATCATCCGGCAACAGCCCTTCGAGAAGCACTTCCACTGTTTCCTCCGCATCCACTGTGTATCCTCCGCCTACCTTCTCTATTCCACTAAGTGTCGTGCTGGGTTTGCACTTCCCAGCAACAACCTTGTATACCTTACCCCACGGTGCCTCCGACTCATTTTCTACCATTCTTTTCCATGCTTTACACTTTTCCTGCCTAACCCTTCTCGTATACTCATTTCTCGCACTCAGATACCTCTCTTCACTCGCCTCCACCTCTCTCTCACCTCTGCCTCTTTCCCTCATTGCTTGCCATGTTCTCCTTAGCCTATACTTAACTTTCTTAAGACCAGTGAGCTCCCTCGTCCACCAGTTATTTACTCTCCTACCTATCTTTGGGATACTCTTCTCACCGGCACGCAGGATCCTCTCCTGCAGGACTCTCGCCTTCTCTTCCGCACCGACAACTCCCACCAGATTCCTGTCCTCCTCTCTTTCCAACAGCTCATTATATCGTACCCAGTTCGCTCTTTTCACATCGTACCTTACATCATCTTGCACTCTCACCACTCTCCTTCCTCTGTCCTTTCTATCGGCTACCCTGAAAGTGACCAGCTTGTGATCGGACTCAACCGCTCCTCCGTGTACAACCCATTCCATTACTCTTACATTCCTAGAGATCAGTGTCAAATCTATATTCGACCGCATACCTCGCACGTTCTCAAAGGTCTCCTCCTGACCTTCCACGTTCACTATCTCTAGGTTACACGCCATGATCAAGTCCTCCACAACCTCACCTCTACCATCTCGCCTTCGATCGTACCAGAGTTGGGATCGTGCATTCACATCCGCACATATCAATAACCTTTCATTTCCAATACCTCTCGCTATTCTCTCAATTATACCCGCATGTATTTCGATGTCCTCATTATGCTTAAAATAACTAGATACCACTACTAAATCTAACGGTGGTCCAACCTTTACGACCGCACACCTTGTGTTTGACCATTGACTTAGTCTAAGTACCTCTAGTTTATCGCACATCACTATTACTACAGCCCAAACCTCTTCACCATCCTCACTCACATTATACACCCTACCTCGCCCAAATCTCACCACACCTCCAACACTGTACGGTTCTTGCACCGTCAACACCTTTATCCCCATCTCTTCCACCACTGTTTCCAGCTCTGCCATTGCCACTTTCGATCTTCCCGCGTTTACCTGTCCTACTTTAATTTCCATAGTCCGTTCTTTGCACTGCCATCTTTAGTGCATTCGCATACGCCACACACTTCCTATCCGTAACTTCATGTTTGTCATTTCTGCCCGCCCTATGGCAGTTGACACAGGGAAATAGGGACAGTCGAATCCAAACTAAACCTCCGAAGAGATCCCCCCCGCAGGGGCTTTCTGCTACACTGTACCTAGGCTCAGTGGCCCCTAACAATGCAACCACTATACGCCATCGGCAACGGAACCTTCTCGCCGGACATGAACCGAAGTTCATGAGTGCCATTCCGGGTACTAGGGCACCCGAAGAATCCAGTACCAGCCCCCCCATGCTGGTCTGCCTTGGGTTACTTGGAAAAATCCCCCGCTCCACTGGGACCGCATGGAGCTAGGAGTTGGCTCCTCCTAGTGACTGCCCCGCCACGAGGAAGTCAGGAGCTCAGCCTCTGCACAGTCGACTCCGCCATTCATCTTTCTGCCCCAGATCGACTTCTGTACACCAACCTTGGCTGCCGCCCCTCAGCACATACTTTATGAGACCAACTGCGCAGAGTTGCCCAGCGGGGACCTCGTGGAGGTGCCCTGACCAGCTATCCCCGCTACACGGGTACGCACTGCCAACCGCTTAGTGCATGTCCAGGGCCTCGCCCCTCACACACAGATGACCTATATCGGGGTCTTTGCTATGTCTGGCCAATTCCAGTACACATTGCCCAGGGCCGCCACGTGGAGGCGCCCCGAAAGGATTTTCGGAGACTTGCCAGTACCGGGAGGTGGCAAAGGCAGTCTAATGCTCGTTTATATGAAACAAGCTCGGGCCCAGATCGCGTCCCGGCCGCCTAACTCGGGCCGGTTCCGTACGACTGAGCACCGTGACCCCAGGGAAATAGGGACATTCCGAATCCTCTGAAAGCTCCGAGGAGCTCCCCCCCCTAGGGGACTTTCCGCTACACTGTTCCTGGGCTCAGAGGCCTTTTACAGTGCTACCACTAGACCTTGGGACCAGTAACCCAGGAAAACCCCCCACATACGTTAGCACCCGCATGTGAGAGTTGGAGGCCCCCCTTGCAGTGGGTGTACACCACTGGGGGAGGTGGGGTTTAGCCGGAATCAGGGCTCACACCAGGGACTCACGTGCCCAGCACTCGCCACCACTCCCGTTGCCCAGCGGGGACCACGAGGAGGTACCCACCACGGTGTTCGAACCGCCTCCCATTTTGGCCCAAGTACCAGCCTCTTCACCCTTACACTTCGGGATCCAAGACAGGCATTGGGCCCGCAATCCGGTTTAAACCAATTCTTGACCCAAGTGCCTGCCTCCTCCCCCTTACACTTCAGGATTGGAGACAGACATCAGGCCCTCATTCCGATTTTAACTCATTCTCTTAGCCCAAGTGCTGCTTCTTTTCCCTAACGGGTCCATCAGCAGCATCGGGCCATCCAATCTCCGGTTCCACTCATCCCAAGCGCCGGTCCCCGTTTCCGGGTTCCAGTGTCAGGCTCTCCTCACCTTCCTCTCCTCACCTCCTTTCCTACCTACCCTCTAATCCTCTCCTGTCCCTTTCCTTTCTCCTACCTATCTCCCCAACCATTCTAGTGAACGCCTCAAAGATCTCTTTACTCTCTACCATGCTCCTTCTTTCCCATCTTAGACCTCTTTCTGCCAACACTTGCACCATCTCTACTCTAGCATACTCGAACCTCTGACACTCCGCTACCGAGTGCCAGGCGTCCTCGCTCACTCCACATTCCTCGCATTCCCCTGCCTCAACCAGCGCAAAGCTCCTCAGTTTCCCTGCAAAATCCCCATGTCCGCTCAGTACCTGCATCGTATAGTGATCAACCCTCAGCCACTTCTTTCTCAACCTCTCTCTTACATCCGGAAGGTACCTATGGGTTTCCCTACCCGTCTCCGCATTCTCCCATCTCTCTTGCCACTCATCTAGTATCACCTCTCTTACTCTAGCTTTACTCTCCCTCTTTCCGATACCTCTTTCCTTATCCTCTCTTCTCATCACTCTTTCTCTTACCAACAGGTCCACTGGCAGTACCCCCGCCAGGACCGGTAGCGCTTCGTGCGATACCGTCCTGTACGCTTTTGTAGTTGCCAGTAGTATTGTTCTCTGTACCCTTCTCAACACCCTCATATGTACCTTCCTCTCCCTTTTACTCCACAGTTCGCATCCATAGGATATGATCGCCTCTACGATACCACGGTACATCACCTCCAGCGTCCTACAGCTAAAACCCGAGTTCGCCTTCGCCAGTCTCGCCAGTTTCATGTACACACTTACCACTCTGTCACTTATTTCCCTTACATGCTTAAAGTACCTCATACCTTCCTCAATCCATACTCCTAGATATTTTACACTCTCCTCGTACTTTACCCATCTCCCTTGCATTGGAACTCTTGGTCTCCTCCTCCGACTCAACTCACCCTTCAACATCATTACACCAGTTTTGTCGTACGAGAAGACTAGTTTGTTCTTCTTGCCCCATTCTAACACCTCTCCCATCACTCTCTCCGCTCTGTTCTCCAGACCCTCTCTCGCATTCGCCCTGATCAGTACCAGCGCATCATCTGCATACGCTGTTACACTCACCCCTTCACCATAATCTCCGTTAAGAAAATCATTGAACACCACATTCCATAGTAGCGGTCCCAGCACCGAACCTTGGGGGCACCCCTTCGTTGGAGTCTTGGTTTTCACCACCCCCTCCATTCTTAGCGTCACCTTCCTATTTCTAAAATAGTCCTCAATCATCTTCCACAGATTTCTGGGACACCTCGCTTCTCTTAGTACTTCGAGTACCCTCGGCCACCACGCATTGTCAAATGCACCCGAGATGTCGAGAAACATCCCAAGTACATACCTCTCCTCCGACTCTTCTACCTCTCTTCCCATCTGCCTGAGAGCATCCACCGTGCTTAAGCCTTTCCTAAACCCGTATTGCTTCTCGCTGAAGAAGCCAATACTGTCTAGATACATACTTAGTCTATTCGCTACCACACTCTCCGCAATCTTACCCATAACTGGCAGTAGGGTCACTGGTCTGTACGACTTTAGCTTACCTGGGGACTTATCGGTCCCCTTTAAAAATACCTTCAATTCACCTCTCTTCCAAACCTTCGGGAATACCCCTTCCTCTAGCATACCGTTTATCGTGTTTACCAACGCTACCTTTATCTTTTCATACCCTGCCTTCACCATTTCAGCCTTAATACCGTCCTCACCCGGCGCCCTCTTATTTCTCATCCTCCTCACTGCTTTCCTCACCTCTTCCTCCGTTACCCTTGCCATGTCCTCACCCTCGCTCGGGATACCAGCGTTTCTCCGGGTATCCCGGTGGTACTGCCTCTCTCCTTCTACCACATCATCCGGCAACAGCCCTTCGAGAAGCAATTCCACCGTTTCCTCCGCATCCACTGTGTATCCTCCGCCTACCTGTTCTAGACCACTAAGTGTCGTACTGGATTTACACTTTCCAGCTACGACCTTGTATACCTTGCCCCATGGCTCTTCAACCTCTCTTTCCACCAACCTTCTCCACGCTCTACCTTTCTCCTGCCTAACCTTCCTCTTATATTCGTCTCTCGCTCTCAGATATCTCTCTTTGCTCACCTCAACCTCTCTCTCCTCGACTCCTCTATACCTTATCGCTTGCCATGTCCTCCTTAGCCTATTCTTCGCTCTCTTAAGACCAGTGAGCTCTCTAGTCCACCAGTTATTCGTTCTCCTTCCTAGCCTAGGTATGCATTCCTCGCCAGCACGGAGGATCCTTTTTTGCAGTACTTCCGCTTTTCTTTCTACACCCACTACCTCTTCCAAATTTTTATCATCCATACCTTCTAATACCCCACAGAAACGCTCCCAGTTCGCTCTCTTCACATCAAACCTCGCAACACCTTCCGCTCTTTCTGCTCTCCCTTCTCTGTCACCTTCATCGGCTACTCTGAAAGTGATCAGCTTGTGATCGGACTCAACCTCTCCTCCGTGTACCGTCCATTCCACCGTTCTCACATTTCTAGAGGTCAGCGTCAGATCTATATTCGACCTCATACCTCTCTCGTTTTCGAAGGTCTCCTCTTGACCTTCCACGTTTACTATGACTAAGTTACACGCCATTATTAAGTCCTCCACAACCTCACCTCTACCATCTCGCCTTCGATCGTACCAGAGTTGGGATCGCGCATTCACATCCGCACTTATCAGCACTCTACCATTGCCAACACCTCTCGATATTCTCTCTATGTTATCTACATGTATACCTATATCCTCATTATACTTAAAATAACTAGATACCACTACCATGTCAAATGGGGGTCCAACCTTTACGACCGCACACCTTGTGTTCGACCATTGACTTAGTCTAAGTACCTCTAGTTCATCATTCACCACTATCACAGCTGCCCACACCTCTTCACCCTCCTCATTCGCATAAAACACCCTTCCACGCCCAAAGCGTACCACTCCTTTCACACTGTACGGTTCCTGAACCGCCAGTATCTCAATACCTCGCTCTTCCACCACCTTCTCCAGCTCCGCCATCGCCACTCTCGATCTCCCTACGTTCACTTGCCCTAGCCTACTCCCCATAATCCGTACGTTGAATAGCCTGTTTCAACGCATTGACATAAGACACACATTTCCTGTCTGTCACCATGTGCCTATCATTTCTGCCTGCTCTCCGGCAGTTCACACATGTACCCGTACCTTTAACATTACACCTTGTCACATCATGTCGTCCACCACATTTCTTACATGCTACCGGCCTCTCACATGTCCTACCTATGTGCCCGTAACCTTGGCACTTAAAACACCTTACAACATCCGTATAGTCACGCACTCTGCAGCTTAGCCAGCCTATATATATCCTGCCTAGGCCCACGAGTCTATTCCTGACTCGTGGACTGCACTCCATCACCCAATTGCATCTATCCTCCCTACCTACCACCTTCATCTCCTTCATCCTAACGAATTCCTTCCTAAAATCTTCCAATCCTACTCCCGAGTCCACCATATTCATGTGGTGGATCTCACCAATCACTGCCTCCGCTGTACCTTCTAATGGAACATCGTATATCAATATTTTGGGCTTCTTCCTGCCCGGCTTCTCTGCTACCAGCCCTCTCTCCGTTAGCACCGTGTTACTCATTAGTTTCTCAACCTGCTCCTCGTTCTCCACCGTCACCACCACACCTTCCTTTATATTCTTGACACTCTTTACTCTCACACCTATCTCTCTCGGTACCACCGCTTCCTCCATCACTTTTCTCACTCCTTCACCCGACTTGGGCTCCCCTACTGCCCTCACTACCACCACACTCTCTTTCTGCCTACCCTTGACTGAGGGCAGCAGCGGGGACCCCTTATTTACCACCTTCCTGACAGTTGGCAGGGGCGGGAAGTCCACCATTTCTGCGGTGGACTTCTCTCCCCTGTCCAACCTCCTCTCTATCGTTGTTGCCCTTATGACATCCACCATTTCTTCCCTCTCCTCTAGCCTACCCCTTAGAGCTATCACCTGGTCCATAGCCGAGAATGTTATATTTCTCATCTCAGCCAGGGCTCCTGCTACCTTGTCGATTGCCGGCTTATATATACCCTTATTTCTGCCTGCCTGCGCCATCACTGTTTCTATTAGACTCTGACACTCAATGAATCTCGCCCTTGGATCCATTACCTTACTCACTGTCTCCAGCGCGCTTGCCACACCTTCCTCCCCAATTTCCTTCTTTGTTTTCTTCACCTTCTCTTTCCCTACCAGTTTCTCACCACTATCACCTCCCTTCCTCTTGCCAGCCCTTTCCTCGACCATCTCGACCTCTGTTTCACTCTCCGTTGACGTCATTCCCTCCTTACCTTTGCCTATGTTTTCACTCCATTTATCCCTTCTTGCCCTGTTCAACCTTCTCGCCACACTTCCATCCTCCCTATCCGTCGACATCTTTCTTACTCTGACCTTAGCGAGTTTCCACTCCCTACTCTCCACCTCTCCTGTCTCACTTCTTTCGCTCTCGATCACTTCCCTGTCTCCTCCATCACACGTATTGGCACAAACAAGATTATCTTTAAATGTAGCCATGACTTGAGATAGAAAAAGTGGGGTTTGGGGGGCCGTCTCTTACATCGGACCGCCCCCTCTGGCATGGATGGAGCGTTAGTTTCAACGACCCCCCACCAGCACAACGCTCGTAGCCAAGGGGTAATCGGTCGTCATGGGTTCTCCTGGGCGTTTCCACCCAAGAGGTCCCCTTCGGTGCAACAGCCACATCAGGTTTCAAGGTCTCTTCCACCACCCGCCGTTCCCGGCAATCCGGAGAGGCGGATGCACCCCTCGCCCTTCGCCTCCTACTTCCCCGAAAGCACACAGTTACGCAAAGGACCCACGCTTAATCAGGCAGTGGGCCCGTCCTCACAGAGTTTCGGTGGTCTGGACCACGTTAGCCTAGCCCCCCCAGAGTTACCCCCAGTGAGGTTGTGCAGACCACCAGGTCGCCACGACAAGCACCCCTTACGGAGCCCTCGCCACAGCTTCCCGAGGGCCGGTCCCACCGAGCGATTTCTGTGACCTCTCCCCCCAATGCGAGCTGTTAAACCTGTGCCAGGTCCCGATTTCCAGCAAGGGAGTCGACCACACTCCCCCACCACCCTATCGAGGGGGAAGTCCACTCTCTGACCGGCGAGCCGGGAACCCAGGGCGAACCCTGGGCTCCGAGTGGACTGTTCCGGATGTTCTGGATGAGTCCCGATTGTTTTGCGGAGAGGGTTGACTCTACCCTCTCCAACCCGATTTGGGGCCCGGATCGCCGGGCATTGTCCACTCCTACCGTTGATTCCGGGAACTCTGAGGCGGGCCCCAGGCTCTGAGTGGACTGCATCCCAGATGTTCGGGATAAGCCCCGTTTGTTTTGCGGGAAGGGCTGGCTCCACCCTTCCCAACCCACCAGGACCCAGATCGCTGGGTATTGTCCGATGTTAATTTTACAGAGGGTTGACTACTCCCATCCAACCACCCTTTGGGGTGGGACCCGGTGCGCCGGGATTTGTCCGGGCGATCTTTTAAGGTCGGGGCGACAAACTCCCTCCCAACGTTCCTCTTTTATCCGGGCTTACGACCGGCTGATCCTCGCGAGCTTGACGAACGGCTGTGGGGCGACTTTACAGCCCCCCCCACAACCGCCAGCCCCGTCCGGGAGTCCAGGCAGAGTTAGGGAAATAGGGACATTCCCGAATCCTCCGAAAGCTCCGAAGGGCTCCCCCCCCGAAGGGGACTTTCCGCTACACTGTTCCTGGGCTCAGAGGCCTTTTACAGTGCTACCACTGGACCCAGGGACCAGTAACCTGGGAAAACCCCCCACATACGTTAGCACCCGCATGTGAGAGTTGGAGGCCCCCCTTGCAGTGGGTGTACACCACTAGGGGGAGGTGGGGTTTAGCCGGAAGCAGGGCTCACACCAGGCACTCACATGCCCGGCACTCGCCACCACTCCCGTTGCCCTGCGGGGACCACGAGGAGGTACCCACCACGGTGTTCGAACCGCCTCCCATTTTGGCCCAAGTACCGGCCTCTTCACCCTTACACTTCGGGATCCAAGACAGGCATTGGGCCCGCAATCCGGTTTAAACCAATTCTTAACCCAAGTGCCTGCCTCCTCCCCCTTACACTTCAGGATTAGAGACAGACATCGGGTCCTCATTCCGATTTTAACTCACTCTTTTAGCCCAAGTGCTGCTTCTTTTCCCTAACGGGTCCATCAGCAGCATCGGGCCATCCAATCTCCGGTTCCACTCATCCCAAGCGCCGGTCCCCGTTTCCGGGTTCCTGCGTCGGGCTCCTCTCACTTTCCTCTCCTCACCTCCTTTCCTACCTACCCTCTAATCCTCTCCTATCCCTTTCCTTTCTCCTACCTATCTCCCCAACCATCCTAGTGAACGCCTCGAAGATCTCTTCACTCTCTACCATACTCCTTCTTTCCCATCTTAGACCTCTTTCTGCTAGCAATCTTACCATTTCTACCCTCGCATACTCAAACCTCTGGCACTCCGCTACCGAGTGCCAGGCGTCTTCACTCACTCCACATACCTCACACTCCCCTGCCTCAACCAGCGTGAAGCTCCTCAATTTCTCCGCAAAGTCACCATGTCCGCTCAGTGCCTGCGTCGTGTAGTGATCCAACTTTATCCACTTCCTACTCATTCTCTCTCTTACGTTCGGAAGGTACCTGTATGTTTCTCTGCCTTTCTCCGCACTCTCCCATCTCCTCTGCCACTCCTCCATTATTATTTCTCTTACCCTTAATTTACTTGCATTCTTATCTATACCTCTTTCCTTGTCCTCTCTCCTCATTACACGTTCCTTTACCAATAGATCCACTGGTAGAACCCCCGCAAGGACCGGTAGCGCTTCGTGCGACACCGTCCTGTACGCCTTTGTAACTGCCAATAGAACCGTCCTCTGCACCTTTCTTAGTAACCTTACATGTACCTTCCTCTCCACCTTGCTCCACATTTCGCATCCATACGTTATGATCGACTCCACGACACCTCGGTACATCACCCTTAGTGTCTCGCAGCTAAATCCTGAGTTTGCTTTCGCTAATCTCGCCAGTTTCATAAACACCTTTCTCACCTTCTCGTTTACCTCATTCACGTGTTTATAATATCTCATTCCTTCCCCGATCCATACTCCCAGATACTTCACGCATTCCTCATACCTTATCCACCTATGGAGCATTGGAACTCTCGGTCTCCTCAGACGACTTAACTCACCCTTCATCATCATTATACACGTTTTGTCATAAGAGAAGACCAGTTTATTCCTCTTACCCCATTCAATTACCTCAGTCATCGCTCTACTCGCTCTGTCTTCCATTTCCTCTCTCGCATTCGCCCTTACCAACACTAACGCATCGTCCGCATATGCCGTTACACTCACACCTACCCCATAGTCTCTGTTCAGAAAGCCATTAAACACCACATTCCACAGCAGCGGTCCAAGCACCGAACCTTGGGGGCACCCCTTTGTTGGGGTCTTGGCTTTAACCACCCCCTCCATCCTTAGCCTAACCCTTCTATTTCTAAAATAATCCTCAATAACCTTCCACAGATTTCTGGGGCACCTCACGTCTCTCAGTACTTCCAACACTCTCGGCCACCACGCGTTATCAAATGCACCCGAGATGTCCAAGAATATCCCGAGTACATACCTCTCACCACTCTCTTCTACTTCTCTGCTCACCTGCCTGAGGGCATCCACCGTGCCGAGACCTTTCCTGAACCCGTATTGCTTCTCATTGAAGAAGCCAATACCATCCAAGTACGCGCTTAGTCTACTTGTTATCACGCTCTCCGCAATCTTACCCATAACTGGCAGTAGGGTCACTGGTCTATATGACTTAATCTTACTCGGGGCTTATCAGCCCCCTTTAGAAATACCCTGAGCTCACCTCGCTTCCATACCTCTGGAAACACTCCCTCCTCCAGCATACTGTTTAGTATGTTTACCATCGCATGTTTCACCATCTCATACCCAGCCTTCACCATTTCAACCTTTATACCGTCCTCTCCAGGCGCTCTCCTATTTCTCATCCTCCTCACCGCTTTCCTCACCTCATCCTCCGTAAACCTCGCCATATTTTCTCCCTCGCTCGGGATACCAGCGTTTCTCCGGGTCTCCTGGTGGTATTGCCTCTCTCCTTCTCCTACATCGTCCGGCAATAGCCCTTCGAGAAGCACTTCCACCGTTTCCTCCGCATCCACTGTGTATCCTCCGCCTGCCTTCTCTAGACCACTAAGCGTCGTATTGGGTTTACACTTCCCAGCTACGACCTTGTACACCTTTCCCCACGGTTCCTCTCTTTCATTCTCCACCAGTTCCTTCCATGCCTTACTCTTTTCCTGCCTAACCCTTCTCTTATACTCGTCCCTCGCTCTTAGGTATCTCTCCTCGCTTGCCTCGACTTCTCTCTCGTCCGCCCTTCTATGCCTCATCACTTGCCATGTCCTCCTCAACCTGTTCTTTACCCTCTTAAGACCAGTGAGTTCCCTAGTCCACCAGTTATTCTTTCTCCTACCTATCCTTGGTATACTACCTTCTCCGGCACGGAGGATCCTCTCCTGCAGTACTCTCGCCTTTTCTTCCGTTCCGACCACCTCATCCAGATTCCTGTCTCCCATTCCTTCGAGTACCTCGTTGTATCTCCCCCAGTTCGCTCTTTTCACATCATACCTTACGCTACCTTCCATTCTTGCCACTCTCCCTTCTCTGTCATTTCCTTCGGCTACCCTGAAAGTGATCAGTTTGTGATCGGACTCAACAGCTCCTCCGTGTACCGCCCACTCCATCGCTCTTACATTCCTAGAGACTAGTGTAAGGTCTATATTTGATCTCATACCTCTGATATTTTCGAAGGTCTCCTCCTGACCTTCCACATTTACTATTTCTAGATTACACGCCATTATCAAGTCCTCCACAACCTCACCTCTGCCATCTCGCCTCCGATCATACCAGAGTTGGGATCGCGCATTTACATCCGCACATATCAGCAGCCTTTCGTTACCAACACCTCTTACAATACGCTCTATTACACCCGCATGTACACCAACCTCCTCATTATGCTTAAAGTAACTAGATACCACTACTAAATCTAATGGTGGTCCAACCTTTACGACCGCACACCGCGTGTTCGACCATTGACTTAGTCTAAGTACCTCTAGCTCTTCGCACATCACAATTATCGCTGCCCACACCTCTTCTCCTTCCTCATTCACATAGAACACCCTGCCTCGCCCAAATCTCACCACACCTCCTACACTATACGGTTCTTGAACCGTTAATACCTTTATCCCTTCTTCTTCCACCACTCTTTCCAGCTCCGCCATCGCAATCCTCGATCTCCCAACGTTCACCTGCCCTATTTTAGTTGCCATAGTCGGTCCTACTTATCGCCGTCTTTAGTGCATTTGCATAGGATACACACTTCCTATCAGTAACCCTATGTTTATCGTTTCTGCCTGCCCTCCTACAGTTTACGCACGTTTCTTTTGCTTTGCTATTACACCTTGTCACATCGTGCCTTCCCCCGCACTTCTTACACGCTAACTCCCTACCGCATGCCCTACCTACATGGCCGTAGCCTTGACACTTGAAGCACCTTAGCACTTCCGTGAAATCTCGTACCCGACAACTCAGCCAACCAATGTATATCCTGCCTAGGCCCACGAGTCTATTTCTGACTCGTGGACTGCATTCCATTACCCAATTACACCTGTCTTCCCTGCCTGCCACTCTCATCTCTTTCACCCTCACAAACTCTTTCCTAAAGTCTTCGATCCCTACCTCCGAGTCCACCATATTCATGTGGTGGATCTCGCCTATCAGAGCCTCAGCTGTGCCTTCTATTGGCACGTCATATATGAAGACTTTCGGTTTTCGCCTGCCCGGTTTTTCCGCAGTTAACCCCTTATCTTTAAGTCCCTGACTCACCATCAACTTTTCCATTTGCTCCGCCGTCTCCGTGGTTACCAACACTCCCTGCCTAACGTTTCTTACGCTTTTGACCTTTACCCCTAAGACTCCTGGAGTCACCGCCTCTTCCAATTCCTTTCTTACCTCTGCCCCTGTTTTGGGCTCCCCAGCTGCCTTCACTATCACCACACTTTCCTGCCTACCCTTACCTATTGAAGGCAGCTGTGGGGCCCTGTTCCCTGCCTTCCTAGCAGCCGGGAGGGGGGGGGAACCCTACCTGTTCTACCCCTTGCTCCTCTCCCCCTTCCGGCCTCCTACCCCACACCTTCTTGGTCGCCTTGATGGCACTTACTAGCTCCTCTCTCTCGTCCAGTCTGCCTCTCACTTCTATTACCTTATCCATAGCCTTAAACGCTATACTCCGCATTTCCGACAGCGCTCCTGCCACCTTATCTATGGCCGGCTTATAAACACCCCTATTCCTCCCTGCCTGTGCCATAACCGCCTCGATCAGGTTCTGGCATTCTATGTACCTCGCCCGTGGGTCCACCTCTCTTTGTATCACTTCCAGCGCGCACGCCACACCTTCCTCGCCCAACTCCTTTCTCGTCTTCTTGATTTTCTCCTTTTCAAGAACCTTCTCCCCGCTGTCTCCACCTTTCCTCTTACCTGCTCTCTCCTCTGTCATTTCTACCTCTTCCTCGCTTTCTGTCGTTGACAGATCACCTTTACCCCTATTCATGGTCTCACTCCAGCTCTCGCGCTTGCCTCTGCTCGCCTTTTCCTCTCTTACTTTTACACCTTTCCCTGCATCGATCTTCCTTACCCTAACCTTGGCAAGTCTCCACTTGCCCTCCCCTTCTCCTATCTCGCTCCTTTCGCTCTCGATCAATTCGCTCTCTTTCCCATCGTAAGCACTGGCACAAGAAACAGTATTCATATTAATTGTAGCCATAGTTTAAGATAGAAAAAGTGGGTTTGGGGGCCGTCTCTTACATCGGACCGCCCCCTCTGGCATGGATGGAGCTTTAGTTTCAACGACCCCCCACCAGCACAACGCTCGTAGCCAAGGGGTAATCGGTCGTCATGGGTTCTCCGGGGCGTTTCCACCCAAGAGGTCCCCTTCGGTACAACAGCCACATCAGGTTTCAAGGTCCCTTCCACCACTCGCCGTTCCCGGCAATCCGGAGAGGCGGATGCACCCCTCGCCCTTCGCCTCCTACTTCCCCGAAAGCACACAGTTACGCAAAGGACCCACGCTTAATCAGGCAATGGGCCCGTCCTCACAGAGTTTCGGTGGTCTGGACCACGCTAGCCTAGCCCCCCCAGAGTTACCCCCAGTGAGGTTGTGCAGACCGCCGGGTCGCCACAGCAGGTGCCCCTTGCGGAGCCCCTGCCACAGCTTCCCGAGGGCCGGTCCCACCGAGCAGTTTCTGTGACCTCTCCCCCCAATGCGAGCTGTTACACCTGTAGTCCCGTATTCCAGCAAGGGAGTCGACCACACTCCCTCACCACCCTATCGAGGGGGAAGTCCACTCTCTGACCGGCGAACCGGGAACCCCGGGCGAACCCTGGGCTCCGAGTGGACTATTCCGGATGTTCTGGGTAAGTCCCGATTGTTTTGCGGAGAGGGTTGACTCTTCCCTCCCCAACCCAACTTGGGGCCCGGATCGCCGGGCATTGCCCACTCCTACCGTCGATTCCGGGAACTCTGGGGCGGGCCCCAGGCTCTGAGTGGACTGTATCCCAGATGTTCGGGATAAGCCCCGCTTGTTTTGCGGGAAGGGCTGGCTCCACCCTTCCCAACCCACCAGGACCCAGTTCGCTGGGTATTGTCCGATGTTAATTTTACAGAGGGTTGACTACTCCCATCCAACCACCCCTAGGGGTGGGACCCGGTGCGCCGGGTGATGTCCGGGCGATCTTTTATGGTTGGGGCGACAAACTCCCTTCCAACGTTCCTCTTTTTTCCGGGCTTACGACCGGCTGATCCTCGCGAACTTGGCGAACCGCTGTGGGACGTCTTTACAGCCACCCCCACAACCGCCAGCCCCGTCCGGGAGTCCAGGCAGAGTTAGGGAAATAGGGACAGAGGAAATATTTGCTTTCTGTCCGTGATCGTATGGGATCGCTGCGGAGGCCTCCTTCTACCCTAAGGTATCGTTAGTTACCCCCGCCGTTTTCCCGCGCTTCTCCCGACGACCGGTACTCTGTCCGTGTTTCACTTTCGGCTACCCGGGCTCTGCTCCTGACGGTGCCCTTTCGTCACTTCCTTAGGTCACAGGGTCCGACCATAGGGGTCGTCGGACCTTCCAACCGATTCGCCGTGGCGACCGGCCGGATCAACGTCTTCGGTTTCGCTACGATTACGATTAAAATATTGATTTTTTTTTTTTTGTGAATATGTCTTTTAAATTTGATACTATTAAAAAAAAAAAAGATAACAAAATCGGGGGATACAGTTTGGGGTTGTAGTTTTGAATCTTTGCTCTACATCTAAAATTAAATTATACCACTGGATAGCTAAAGGATCAAAGAATTCATTACGATAAGCGAGAACAGTGATGCATCGCGCGTGGTGGAGGGGCAAGCGCTGCCATTTTTGATGTTATTTTTCTGCGTATCGAGATTTGCAATTAGTATAACTTTTGACTCGGAGAAGCTACGATGTTCGTTTAAGTTTTAATCGTCAGCTGTCGTCAAAATCAATTGATTGTATATAAAACATTAGTTTAAAGTAGTGACAGTAAATATAATAAGGTATTAAAATAAAATAAATATTATCAAAAATATATAATGTCGGCCTATACGCGTCGAAAAGCCAAAACCAAATACAGAGATCGTATACTGTTGGAAAGGGCTTCTTAAGAACAATCGAATGGTAACAATAAAACACCATATAACCGAGTCAAGCAATGCCGAGAACGTAAAAGAATGAATGCAGGCAAGCGGATCAACGGCGGTGCCACTACATCTGCAGCTGGGGCGGTTGAAATTATGCAAGTGGATGATGAAATCGCTTCTACATCGACAACGGACTGTCAACCGATATGATTATTTGGCAGTCAGCGAAACTTGGATGGAAAATTCCATGCCAGTGAATGTGCCTGGCTTTGATTTGAGATCATATTGTAATACCGCTAAGAACAGACAAATTGCAACTACATCATCGGTAGCGGTATCATCATCATCAAGTCGCAAAGCCAGTGGAGTTGCCATATATCGCAACATCAATAGCTTCACTGATTGTTATAGAGTTAACATTGACATTTCGGAAACTTATTTGGAAATGAAAGACGCAAAAGCTGTCTGTCTAGTAAACGTAAAGGCCAATGGCATCTTCAAATTCTTACTCGGGTGTGTGTATATCCACCCGGGAACAGCGTTAGCAGAAATTAAACTCTTTATGTTACGATCTTTGTTAAAATATTCCAAAAACATCGCTAAAATTATACCCGATTACGAGCCTGATCTTACTACACCAGTTATGATAGTTGGAGACTTTAATGTTGATGTCTCACAAAACCGCTCATTGTCTGACTTCATGCTCAGCGAGTTCAATTTGTCTTATATTGAAACTTCTCCAACAACGTTAGGTAATACCTGTATTGATTTAACGTTTACCAGAAATCTCGATGTATCTTGTATGCCATTTGTGTCGTACTTTTCGTATCGCAGACCTATAATTAATAAAGTTATATTGTAACACAATTATTTGTTTCCTTGCTTTTATCCTAAATACATAAATAAAAATATTTTATTTTAAAAATATAACCCGTTACATAAACGTATTCACTAGGGTGACCGGATCTCATAGAGGGGGAAAAAAATGTTGGAATTTTGTTCGTCTGGACCCCACAAAACGATTCCCCTTTCCAGATATTGAGATAGCCGAAATTTGAGCTCGATTAAACGACGTTAACCCGTGCCGCTCGTCGCTCAAAGTTTGAAAAAATCCAAATTTTTGGCCAAAAAGCTGACATATGGAGCCATAACTCCATAACGGTAAATAATAAAAACACGCTTAATATCTCAAAAGAAAGCTAATGTTGTTCTTCAAAATTTATATTCTATACATAATTGTTGTTATTTTAAATCAAACAGAGTTACAACAGCCTTTGACCCCAAAAACGTGACCTGGTACCATTAGGAGCCAGTTTGGGAGTATTCTAAGAATTCTACGGGTTTTTACATAATGTGTCTCGGAATTCACATTTTTTTTTTGTTAAAAAGTATTTTGGAACTCAATTTTCAAACATAAAGAGCCTTTTGTTTAAATTTAATCTTTTATTATATGACCCGCCTCGGTGGCATAGTTGGCTAGTGCGCTAGTCGTGTTGAGCTCTACCACCGAGGACGGGGAGATCGAGGTTCGAATCTCGGTCGGGTGAACTGGGGGTGGTTTTTCCTAAATGGTTTTCCACTCTCCCTCCACGCCAATGCGGGTTCACTTCCTCTAAATTCAACCCTACCAATTCCTAATCCATTAGCGTAATTAGTACTTAAGCGTATAACCCGAACGGGTAGTAAGACGCGGTGCTAAAAAAAAAAATTATTATATGGGGATTACCTGACTAGTTTACCAAAGAAAGACCCGTTTGACAGGTAAAAAGGAGGCTTTTATTTATTCAGTTTAGTTTCTAAAGTGCCTTTGAGCTGGTTAGATCAAACAATTATCTAGTGAAGATATTTTAACTTTTTTTTTTAAATTTTCCAAGTGTGTGTGTTGTTTTTTTTTTATAAAGTAAACATTCCTGAAAAAGAGCCCGTGGCTGTCCATTGGAACGGTAAACTTTTACCGGGTGTTTTAAAAAATGAACAATGTGAGCGAATAGCTATTCCTATTTCATATGGCGAAAAGGAACAGCTGCTGGGAGTTCCTGTAACAGCAAACAGCTCTGGAGAGGAGCAAGCCGTAGCCGTATATGAATGCCTACATGAATGGGGTCTTCCCAACACCGTCAAGGCGATGTGCTTCGACACTACAGCATCCAACACGGGAAGACTCAAAGGAGCATGCGTCATATTGGAGCAAATGTTAGGAAGAGAATTGTTATACCTAGCTTGCCGTCACCATATCTTGGAAATTCTGTTAAGAGGCGTATTTGACACAAAAATGGGATCAACCACTGGACCTCATCCAGACATTTTTAAGAAATTCCTCACTGCGTGGCCCAAGATAGACAAAGGAAAATACGACACAGGTATCAGTGACAATCTAATACAAAAGCAGCTAACTCCAGAAGTAATTGCAATTGTTACTGCTGAATTCGAGACCAAATTAACTGAGAGCCACCCCAGAGATGACTACAAGGAGCTATTGCAGTTGGTTCTCGTATTTTTTGGATCACTAGACGGCAATGTTGTGGGTTTTAGAACTCCAGTAGCCATTCATCAAGCTAGGTGGATGGCAAAGGCTATTTACTGCTTAAAAATGTTCATTTTTCGTCGTCAATTTAAGATGTCTAAAGAAGAAGAAAGTTCTGTGCGTGCCATTTCTGTTTTCCTAGTTAAAATTTATTGTAAAGCTTGGTTAAATGCTTCAAAAGCTCATCTTGCACCAAAGCAAGATTTAGGTATTTTGCATAGTCTGTTAGACTATAAAGAATGTGACAACGACATTGCAGAAATAGCCCTGACCAAATTTTCAAACCATTTGTGGTATTTGAATGCAGAGTTGGTGGGATTATCTTTTTTTGATCCCACCTTTACAGACGATGAAAAGTTGTTAATGGCTAACAAATTGCTCAGTAGCACAGATGAACCATCAGAGCACGCTAGGGTTGTAAATCCAAAAGTTAGGAAAGAAAAATTAAAAGAAGTAGTTGATGGAGGATTGGTAAATTTACTTACCAAAGAAACGTTTATATTCTTTGACCGATTTAATATAAAAACAGATTTCCTAAGACAACATCCAAACACCTGGCCTCAAAATAATGACTTCCAAGAAGGATTGAAAATTGTCAAAACATTAAAAGTAGTTAATGATATGGCTGAGCGTGGTGTTAAATTAATAACCGACTTTAACAACCTGCTGACAAAAGATGAAGGCCAAAAGCAATATGTCCTGCAAGTTGTAAGCAAATGTCGAGCATTATATCCTGACGTTTCAAAAACTACTTTAACAAAAGCTCTAGAATAGATTAGATAACTATGTAAAATTATCAACTCATGTAGGTACTACGTCTTTATCTTTTCTGTGTCTGTTTTGTGTGTATTATATACCTGATTTTTATATTTTAAAATAAAAAAGTCATTAGACTTATCAGTATTACTTGTTTTTTTTAATTATATTTCTACTTTAAACTCAAAAATATACAACAAAAAAAAAGCAAAATTTATCACTTAACAAAATATACGAAGTATGCTCCTACTGGTACCAGGTCACGTTTTTGGGGCTAAAGGCTGTTGTAACTCAGTTTGACTTAAAATAATAACAATTATGTATAGAATATAAATTTTGAAGAACAATATTAGCTTTCTTTTGAGAGATTAAACGTGTTTTTATTATTTACCGTTCTGGAGTTATGGCTCCATATGTCAGCTTTTTGGCCAAAAATTTGGATTTTTTCAAACTTTGAGCGACGAGCGGCACGGGTTAACGTCGTTTAATCGAGCTCAAATTTCGGCTATCTCAATATCTGGAAAGGGGAATCGTTTTGTGGGGTCCAGACGAACAAAATTCCGACATCGATTTTTTGCGGTCACCCTAGTATTCACGTACAACACACGGCCATGTCTATGACACAGCCACACCCCATTTTTTAAAAGTTGAATGCCCTATAAATTTTGAAAACTGGATTATTCTAGAATTTGAAATTATCTTCCTACTGACATATTTTGAAAGTTGACTACCTCTAGAAGACAACTTAGGTCTCTTTGTAGTTTTGTTTTGTCAGACACAGAAAAAATGTTTGTTATAAAGTGTTTGATCCGAAGCTAGTTAATAGGACTTCTGATAACAGGTTATTTGGTCAAAATAACAAACTTGTGAACCACCTACCCATTAGAGTTATCAACTGAATACATTTTCTTTTATTACAAAACTTTGATGCATCCGATTCATATTTTAGATTATAGTGGCTGAGAAAATAATATAAGAGTTGAAAAGTCTAGTTATTAAAAATAATTTATGTACACCATACAGCAGAAGTTTAATTCAATATTCTTGTTACAATTTTATGCTTAAATTTAAAACATATATAAATTAGTATTTTTATTTTATATACATTCATGTAGGCCTATGTTCGGACCAATCATGGCTTTTTCTTTAGCTTTAATCTCTGTGAATATTGTGTATTAATGAAATATGAGTTTAATTTAATTTTCTTAGATTGACAATTATATTTTCCATAGTAGAGCCCAATTCAATCATTTGAAACTTTGTTAAAAAAAATCATGTTTCAAATCATTACAAAAGGCACATTTCATGTTTTAATAGTTGGCTTTAGATGTTTGTCCTAAAGTTGTATTTGAAATGGTTTCCATTTCAGACTTAGTCAGACTTAAAAGTTGATGCAAAGAAGAAGGCAGGTATAATCGGCGACAATCTGCGGAGGACAGGAGGTGGACCTCCTCCAGAAGACATAATGACCGATGTCCTGAAAAGAATTGTAGGTTTGCTTGGACCAGTGTCTGTAGAGGGCATTGAGTCAGCGGTTGAAGTCGGAGTATGTTGAATGACAAAATAAAATACTTGGCTTACATTGAAATTTAAAGATAAGCATTTTGATTAAAAAAAATAGAGATCAACTATATACTGTTGTCTGATATGACATTATAGACCAATGGTTCCTTTTTGTGATTACAGACACCAACATATTGTCCAATATGTCCCCATATCCAGTTCACCAGATTGTCGAAATCATAACTTGTCCTATTAAGACTAGTATGACTTAAAAAGATGTAAATGGCTTGGTTTAACTTTACATATGGATAGATAACAGAACAGATATATGCTTTGGTAGATGCATGGTCAAAGGAATCACACTCACCATAAACTAGACTGCCGGTAACAGGAAGATTGGGTACGAATCCCATGGGTGTACTGAGGGTGGTTTTCCCTAAATAGTTTTCCATTATTTCTCCTTGTACCCAACACATTAACATAACTAACACATATGTATAACATGAGTGGGTAGCAAGATGTGATGCTAAAAAAAACTGAAAAAAGAAAAGAAAATAGTAATATCTTTTACTGACAGAAAAAACGGCAAATCATAAATACACAAGTTGGCTAAAAATAGTAAAATTTTTGCTCCTCGGTAGTCCCATACCCCTATTAATCTGTACCTACCCGCCCGCATCTTAGTTATAGTAGGTAGGCACACTTTAGGTATTGCTTACAGTATTTAAGATATAATAGGAGCATTCAACATAGAATCAATACCTATAAAATATTATCAATCTATAAATATGATGGCTGCAAATCACATGACTTGACTCCTGTATATATGAAGTAATTGTATTAGCTTTTGTAAATGTATTACAGTTATTCCCCCCAGCGGGACGGGGTTTAGAATAGTCCCGCAGTAACCCCTGCTTGTCGTAAAAGGCGACTAAAAGGGGAGGTTTCTGTGCAGGACGTACCTCGTGCAGGAAAAACCTATCCTAAATCTTTCCTTTCACCTCCTTTTTTCTTCCTTCCCTTTCACCCCTTTTTCATTCTTCTCCCTTCGCTTTTTTTATCCTTACCTCTTTCTTCCCTTCCCCTGCCGTTCAGTCCTGCACAGAGACTTTTGGCCCCTCCGTTGACGACCCTGGCATCTAACACGGCTTTCCTTGGACGATTATTGGACACCACTGCTTTGAGCTCCCGAGTGAAAGTGCGCCGGTTGTAATATCTTAGTAGAAGGGCCTTAGGGATGACAATAACCGGGTACCCTACCTTGAGAAAAGACCGGTTGCGTTCACGAGGGCCCGGACGTAAAATTGGCACTTTCCTACACCCACTTGCTGCGATGACCTCTCTCTCGGCGATGCCCTATGCGAAGGTTGTCATGTCTAGCGTCGTATGGGGCCTCTCGTCGGGAGAGTTAACAGGGCCATATGTGGTAGTACCAACATGGATCACCCTGGGTCTACGATCCGAGTACTGTGTAGGTTGTCCCCAAAAATGGCATGGCCGCTTCTTTTGTCGCTGCTGACAACTTACTGTCCGCTGGCACCGTACTGCCCGCTGGCAACTCACTGCCCGGCCCCTCACAGGGCCGTAATACTGAAAAGCGGCGGAAACGGGTAAGGCCGTCCAGCCCTGAATTGGAAAAAATCCAGGAAGTGGTGAGGCCCCAGCCCCGCTTCCTGGTAATGTCTCGAGTAGAGGAAAACGAAAGTCTTAAGCGAGTAAGCCCATTTATCCTCGAAAGAGTGATAAATGGCGCAGCACAGTCTGACGTATCAATCAGAAAACTGCGTGATGGCACGATTATGATACAAACCATGACAGACATTCAGTCCTCAAAAGTAATGGCAATCTCGGAAATACCGTTGAGCAATACGTCTCATATACCGGTGAAGGTGGAGCCTCACAGGTTCCTCAATGTTTGCAAGGGAGTGGTCACTTGCTATGACCTCGACTGCGTGAGCATTGAGGATATCTGTGAGGAACTTTCCCCTCAGCACGTCACCGAAGTGTACCGCATTGTCACAAAAAAGAACGGACAAGAGAAAAAAACTGACACGTATATCCTTACTTTTGCGACTCCTACCCTTCCAAAGGAGGTCCGAGCAGGTTTCCACGTGCTCAGGGTCCGGCCATATGTCCCTAACCCCCGGCACTGTTTTCAGTGCCAGGAATTTGGGCATACGAAGCTGCGATGCCGTGGGAAGCCAACCTGTGCGGATTGTGGACAGGAGGCTCACGAAACACCATGTGAGTCTCCTAAGTACTGCGTAAATTGCAAGGGTCCGCATTCCGCTTGGTCTCGGGCCTGTCCGAAATGGAAGGTAGAGAAAAAAGTCCTGGAGATACAAACTGAAAAGAAGATCTCATATGCCCAGGCACGTAAGGAATACGCATCTAGTCAGGCTCCGGTATTCCAAACCTCCTACAGCCAAATTGTAAGCCAGAACATTAACTGCCCCAACTGTCACTGCGCAGTTAATCTCGCAAAGACGCCCACCCGACCTGTGCCATCGGTCTCTGCTCGAGACATTCTTAATGTTAACGCGCCAACTAAGGTTGCGCCTAAATTACTTGGAGAGGCGAAACCTAGACAAAGGTCGTCTCCCCCACCTGTACCCCCGAGGAGCCCTCCTCGGGTACCTCCCCCGAGCCCGCCTCGGGGACCTCCCCCGGGCCCGCCTCGGGGACCTCCCCCGGGCCCGCCTCGGGGACCGCCCCCGGGCCCGCCTCGGGGACCTCCCCCGAGCCCACCTCGGGAAACAAAAGAACTTGCGGCCGTTGTTGGTTCGTCCGCTCTGGTTTCTGGGTCACCGGAGGTTAGAGTGGGTGGTAAAACGGGTGAGGCCGCAAAGGCGAGTCCTGCTGGTGCCTGGAGAAAGGTCCAGCGAGGTGTCGCCGACAATAATAATTACAAAAAAGCGTCGAAGGCTGTAACAAAGCCTTCGCGCTCAGATTCAACCCCCAAGTCTCTTCTGGAGAAACAAAAGCCTCTCTTGAAACGAGAGGTCCAGGAGAGACCTGGCAAGGCCAGAGGACCTAAAAAGGTCCTTAACCAATTTTTAGTTTTAAGAGATAGTGATATGGATTGCGTGGATGAATAAATCTATATTTGTACTTAATGTCGCTACTACAATGGAATTGTAGGGGTTTTTATGCTCGTGTAGAGGAAATTAAACTACTAATTTCTTCGCTGCATCCTTCCATCTTGTGTTTGCAGGAGACCCACTTCCGCCCAACTGACAACCCGATGCTTCGTGGGTACGATGTATATCGTACCGACAAGCCCATTTTTGATCGGGCTAGCGGAGGTGTGGCTATATTTGCACGTAGCAATATATATCATAAATCTGTAAATATTATATCCGATCTCCAAGTGATTGCTGTCAGAGTCTCCCTTCCTATTGAAGTAACCGTATGCTGCATCTACCTCCCACCAGGTGAGCGTGTTTCAAAGAGGAGCCTAGAGGCCCTCTTTATACAACTTCCCGCCCCCTATATCATCATGAGGGATTTTAACGCACACAACCTGGTGTGGGGGTCCAATTTTACAGACGCCCGTGGGAGGATGGTAGAGGATATTCTTGTCTTGGGAAGCCTGGTGTTAATGAACACTAGGACCCAGACACACTTCTCCACCTTCAATGGTGTATCCTCTGCCATCGACCTAACTTTGTGTAGCCCCGGGATCGCTGCTCACTTCTTTTGGGCGGTTCACTCGGATCTTTGTGGCAGCGATCACTTTCCCATTCTGCTTTCGCCACTTCACGATCCTCCCGGTATAGCACGGGCACCACACTGGGTTCTTAAACGTGCTGACTGGGATAAATTTCGCGAGCTCGCCGTATTTGATCAACCCCTTTCTCTTGACGTCGATGTGAATATAGACCATTTTACTTCGACGGTCATCATGGCGGCGAGGGAATCCATCCCTAAATCCTCGCCACATCCGCGCCACCGACCTGTTCCTTGGTGGAACGAGGAGTGTCGGTTGGCTATTTATGACCGTCGAAGGGCCCTACGTCTCTTCCATCGACGTCCTACTTTAGAGAATCTGGAGTCTTTCCGGATTCTACGTGCTCGAGCTCGCCGTATCATTCGTGAAAGCAGAAGAGAGTCTTGGAGACAGTTTATTTCTACCCTTACTATTTCCACTCCCACTACTAAGGTTTGGGACAATATTCGTAAATTACGTAGTAGCAAAAATACCTTAAATAATATCCCTGCCCTCATGTCAAACGGTACGCTTGTCTCCTCCCCTGTGGAGGTCGTCAATGTATTGGGCTCTATGTTCACCGCTATTTCTAGCACTGCAAGCTACTCTAATGAGTTTGCAGCGCTTAAGCGGAACATAGAGCGCCATTCTATTGACTTTGGTCAGAGCCGGGGGGAGGATTACAACTCCCCCTTTACAATGGATGAATTGACGTATGCCCTGTCTCAGGCGGGCAACATAGCTTCCGGTCCCGACGACATCCACTACGATATGTTGCGCCAGCTACCTCCTGCTGGACAGACATATCTCTTGGACCTTTATAATAGTGTTTGGGGATCTCATCAATTCCCATCACTATGGAGGCAAGCAACCGTTATACCAATACATAAAAGTGGCAAAGATAAATTAGAACCAACTAGTTATAGACCGATAGCCTTAACTAGTTGTGTATGCAAAATATTGGAAAAAATGATAAATAAACGATTAATATGGTATTTAGAATCCCGCAATCTATTATCAAATATTCAATGTGGTTTTCGGCGTAACCGATCTACGATGGATCATATCGCCCGTCTCGAGACGGCGGTTCGTGACGCCTTTCTCCACAAACATCATCTTTTGGCAGTTTTCTTTGATTTGGAGAAGGCGTACGACACCACATTGCGGTACGGCATTTTAAAAACACTTTTTAATTGGGGGTTCCGAGGGAACCTCCCTGTTTTTATATCTAATTTTATGTCAGATAGACACTTCCGGGTAAGGTTAAACAACACCTTATCCGATGATTTTATTCAAGAAAATGGGGTTCCTCAGGGCAGTACTCTAAGCTGTACGTTGTTCGCCATTGCAATTAATGGCATTGTGGAAAACGTGCGGCTACCTGTCCGTTCATGCCTTTTTGTGGATGACTACGCAATTTATTGCAGTTCGTCGAGTCTCCACAGGGCTGAACGGCAGATACAACTCTCTGTAAATAATCTGTGGTCGTGGGCATCGCGAAATGGCTTTCGCTTCTCTGCAGCCAAGACGACGGTCGTCCACTTCCACAGATTACGTGGAATACAACCTGTCCCCAGTATTTTAATGAACCACATTGTTTTACCAGTCTCAGAGACCGTAAGGTTTCTGGGACTTTTATTTGATTTTAAATTAACTTGGATCCCTCACATCAAAGACCTGAAAGCGAGGTGTATAAAAGCACTCAACCTGCTCAAAGTGGTTAGCGGTCGGTCCTGGGGTGCTGATAGGGAAACCTTGATGCGCCTGTATAGGGCCTTGGTAAGATCAAAACTAGACTACGGCAGCTTCGTTTATGGATCGGCGAGACCCTCGGCGTTAAAGATGCTGGATAGTGTCCACCATGCTGGTATACGACTGGCTACTGGTGCTTTTCGTACCAGTCCAGTCGTCAGCATCTGTGCCGACGCCGGTGAGCCCCCTCTCTCTTACCGGCGGTCCTATCTTCTGGCATCTTACGTGTCGAAACTACACTGCATGCCGGAGCATGTTGCCTACCGTCCTGTGTTTCATCCCCCTAACCGTGTCTTGTATGAAACCAAATGGCGTAGTACAAGGCCGGTTGGGATCAGGATGCTATCGGTTTTCGACACGTGTGGGATAGTCCTGCCAAAGGCTATCCCCACATCCCCAGGTCGAGTTTCTCCCTGGAAGATACGCCTACCTCAATGCCATTTTGATCTTGCCAAGTTCCCTAAAGCGACCACCCCACCAATTATATATGAGAGGACCTTTTATGAGCTCCTCTCCACTCGCTTTCAGGGCTTTAAGCGCGTCTATACGGATGGCTCCAAGTGTGGGGCCTCCGTGGGATGCGCATTTGTTGTGGAGGGAAACCATTTTAAATTTGGTTTACCTGGTGAATCCAGTGTTTTTACGGCTGAATTATACGCCATTTTTAAATCTTTGTGTTTTATTTATCGTAAGTGTCACCGTTCTGTGCTCATCTGCACGGATTCCATGAGTGCTCTGTTGGCATTGTCCACTCTCTACTCCTGGAATCCCCTCGTGCAGATGATACATGAGCAAATTTTAAAAATTGATTCATTAAACACCCGGCTCGCCTTTTGCTGGATTCCTGGTCACGCTGGTCTTTCAGGAAATGAACTTGCTGACCAGGCGGCCAAGGAGGCAGCACGCCTGCCTCCAGAGGCGAGTCTGGGTGTCATGTTTTTAGATCTAAAGGGTTATGTTCGGCGTGGGGTCTTACGCACCTGGCACGAGCAGTGGGTCTCGACCCCTGCTCAGAACAAGCTGCGGTCCATCAGGGACGGTGTGTCGCGATGGCCCTCTTCTATACGAAAGTCTAGAAGAGAGGAGGTCATCGTGACGAGACTCCGCGTCGGGCATACATTACTAACCCACGGATTTTTATTGAGAGGGGATCCACCTCCAGTGTGTGAATTTTGCGATGCTCCCCTTAGTGTGTACCACATTTTGGTGGAGTGTCGCAAATATGCCCCTATCCGCCTGGCTCTTGATTTTAAAGGTGACCTACGTTTTTTATTACGTGATAGCACGGAGGGAGTTATTTGTTTACTCCGTTTTATACGCCAGGCGGATCTTTTTAATGCAATTTGAGTCACTTTTATAAAGTGACTCATCTGGATTTATCTCATATTGAGAACTTTTTAACATTTTAGTACATTTTAATATGTTTGTTCTGTCTTTTTAACGTATTATTTTAACATGTTTTAAGATTTTAATGTGTTTTATTTTAATATGTTTGTTTTGTAATTTTAACGTAGTGTATACACCTGTGGTTTTATTTTAGCAGGTGTATCACTTCTTTTAATCTATTTGCCCATTTGAGCGCTCCTATGGAGTGCCTAAATGGGCTTTTTCTCATATTGAGAATATCTGTTTTTAATTGATATACAAATTTTAATATTGTATATTGTTTTATATTTTATGTTTCCACCTGTTTATTCTAACAGGTGGACTATGTGATGTCTCTTTCCCTAATGGAGATTTTACTGTGTGTGTAAATGTCAAGGCCCTAATGACCTCATTGTGTCGATGGGCCTCTAAACAATAATAATAATAATAATAATAATAATAATTACAGTTATTTCTGCAGTGTTTTTATCTAACAATTACACGTGAAGTGAAACTTTTAAGGTAATATCACTAGTGTCATTCTACTTTACTCACTCATATAAAACACACAGTGTAGAATCTTTTTTAAATGTGTACAAATATGTTTATAATAATAAAATAGAATTCAAGATTTCAATCTTATTTGTTATGACCTCACTCAGTGAGTGTAATGCTGTATTCGATAATCACATTGAAAAAGCATTTATTTATGTCTGAGCCTTTCACTAAAGTTTCATTTTTTTTACAGATTAATTATGATGAGCAAGTAGAAACAAGTATTCCTGAGTATGAAATTGTATACAATATTGACGATGATAGTGATGAACACCTGGAACTTGTAGAAGAAAAAATAAATAAAAAAAATTGGCCAACAATGAAGGTAATAATTTCTACTATGTAATTTTCCTTTTACTTAATGCTAAAACTAATATTGGCTGTCATAATATGTGCAAAAGTTGATTACTATTAAATGTTTGTAAAGAATAGTTAGGCTATATATTTTAGATATGTTTCAAAATTGTGAAAATAATCTAGTTATTTTTATATAACACAACCATTTAATGTTTTCTTCTGCACAAAAATGAACTGTTTACAATGAAACACATTAAACTAAACAAATTTGGATAGCATAATATGTTGTTAACTCATAGATTAGTGTGTAGTTAATCTGATATTTCTCACTCTTTATTTTTTATTTTCAATGCTCCATATATATATATATATATATATATATATATATTTCAATTTTAACTTATCTATAAATAGTGACAATGTCAAGGCAATTTAAACTGCTGAACTTAAATCCCTTGTATGAACAGACATAGGAAAATATTTGTCCTTATTCGTTTTAGGAAGCCTAATAATTGGTATGTAGATAATTTATTAATTGCAACATTTTATTCTTCTACAGACACTCAATCAGGCTCAAATAAAAAATAAATGGTACGGAGCACCGCACAGACTTTCTCTCTCTTTCTATAAACTCCTAAGATTTCTGAACGGAATAATGTACATTGTATCATCACCACTCCACATAAGAACACGCATAAAATAATATACAATGATATAGAATCAATGAGAAAAGAGGCGCATCTTTGTCCACCTAAGAGCATTTCAAACAGTTTAATGTCTTCCACAAGGGTCAACACTTCGTATTAAAATTTCGATTTCTGGTTAAAACTTTAACATTTTATAAGGTGTTGCAGATCTTCAAGTCATCGCATTGATATTTAATTATTCATTTATACATTTTGACCAATAAAAAATGTAAATATTGACTATTGAGTCTAAAATGGAGATAGATCATTGCTATGCAAACATTTCTCCTAAGAGATTTAAGGAAAAATAACATACTTTTTTAGATACTTATATTTAATTACTCTATGGCATTGGAGTATTATTGCGTTAAGACTTTAGTAGTATATGTTTACAACTAAAGCTCACAAAATTGTATTAATATATTTGCAAATATCTCAGAAACTGCTGTTTTTATAAAAATATATGTCAAATAAAAGTTTTTTATTTCTAATAGTCCTACAATTTTGCAATGATAAGTTGTTTAGTTTCTCCAATAGTTGTGGAGATACGGAAATTAACGCTTCTGTAATGTACCCTAAAAATCATTTTCATAGGAAAATGAAAATAGCCAGTTTATTTATAATCTTAATCAACGCCTAGATACGAATTTTAATCAAAATCGTTTGAGTAGATTTTGAGAAAACCAAATTTTTCTCTTTTCGCCCTTCTGTAAACTACCCTTAATTTTAAGTTTTTATAGACACACAGACAGACGGCATTGCAAAGACTATTTTTTAGGGTTCGGGGGGTCATGAGACGTCGACATCCATCTACATTTCAGGTTAGTTTTTTTACGGTCGCAATACTTAAACTTTAATGTCCAAAAAGTTAAAAAAAATTCATGTATAATTGCGTATAGATTGAAAGTTATTGATTTTATAAAAATATGTTTCGGATAAAATATCTGTATTATAAATATATATACATATTTGTAATGCTAAGTAATTTCATATCTCAAATAGTTTCGGAGCTATTTAAAAAAATGTTAATTGACGCATCAGACCGGAGCCCTTAAAGCCATTTTGCCGAAATATTGAGGGTAGCCATTTTGTTTGGAATATTTATTAATGTTTATAAATGAAATTTAATCAAAATCGATAGAGCCGATTTTGAGAAAATCGACTTTTTCTCTTTTTGCCCTTCGGTAAACTACCCTTAATTTTAAGTTTTAATAGACACACAGACAGACGGCATTGTAAAGACTATTTTTTTAGGGTTCGGGGGGTCATGAGACGTCGAAATCCATCAACATTTCAGGTTAGTTTTTTCTACGATCGCAATACTTAAGCTTTAATGTCCAAAAAGCTAAAAATATATATATATAACTGCGTATAGATTAAAAATTATTGATTTTATAAAAATATGTTTCGAATAAAATATTTGTATTATAAATATATATACATATTTGTAATGCTAAGTAATTTCATATCTCAAATAGTTTCGGAGCTATTATAAAAAATGTTAATTTACGCATCAGACCGGAGCCCTTAAAGCGATTTTGCCGAAATATTGAGGGTAGCCATTTTGTTTGGAATATTTATTAATGTCTATAAATGAAATTTAATCAAAATCGTTGGAGCCGATTTTGAGAAAATCGACTTTTTCTCTTTTTGCCCTTCGGTAAACTACCCTTAATTTTAAGTTTTAATAGACACACAGACAGACGGCATTGCAAAGACTATTTTTTAGGGTTCGGGGGGTCATGAGACGTCGAAATCCATCAACATTTCAGGTTAGTTTTTTCTACGATCGCAATACTTAAGCTTTAATATCCAAAAAGCTAAAAATATATATATAATTGCGTATAGATTAAAAATTATTGATTTTATAAAAATATGTTTCGAATAAAATATCTGTATTATAAATATATATACATATTTGTAATGCTAAGTAATTTCATATCTCAAATAGTTTCGGAGCTATTATAAAAAATGTTAATTTACGCATCAGACCGGAGCCCTTAAAGCGATTTTGCCGAAATATTGAGGGTAGCCATTTTGTTTGGAATATTTATTAATGTTCATAAATGAAATTTAATCAAAATCGTTAGAGCCGATTTTGAGAAAATCGACTTTTTCTGTTTTTTCCCTTCAGTAAACTACCCTTAATTTTAGGGGTAGATGTCCAATTCCAAAAACCCCTCGGGGCAACCCTATGAAAACCCAAGATATCAAGTTTCAGCTCAATCGGTAAAATAGTTTAGGCTCTAGTTGGAGGTACAGACAGACAGACAGACAGACAGACAGACAGACAGACAGACGGAAATTCAAAAACCACTTTTTTGGATTCAGGAAGTCATGAAACGTCAAAATTCATCAAAATCTCGAGTTCGAATTTTTTGACGATCACAATACTTTCTCTACCTGTAAGATAGAGAGAAAGTAAAAAAGTGAGAAAGTCACGTGTCCAACAATCTAAAGCACTACTTGAGATAGAAGAAAGGAAAACATCTGCACTTGAAAATATTTCACTTGCTTTAGGAAGAATAGCGGATGCTATCTTGGCTTTTACTAAAATATAATCACGACATGACAATTTACAGTGCAGAGAGTTAGTGTACGGACAGTTGGAACAATTAAACAACTATTTTTTATAATTGTATGTATGTATTTTTTTTTATCTCACCTGAAAGTACCCCAGAGAATACTGTCGACACACTCACAAATACTTCAATATCACATTATAATATCCTGAGAGAGAAGAATACTGTCAAAACATTCACAAATACTTCAATATTACGTTATAACATCCTGAGAGAAAAGAATATTGTCAAAACACTCACAAATACTTCAATATTACGTTATAACATCCTGAGAGAGAAGAATACTGTCAAAACATTCACAAATACTTCAATATCACATTATAATATCCTGAGAGAGAAGAATACTGTCAAAACATTCACAAATACTTCAATATTACGTTATAACATCCTGAGAGAGAAGAATACTGTCAAAACATTCACAAATACTTCAATATTACGTTATAACATCCTGAGAGAAAAGAATATTGTCAAAACACTCACAAATACTTCAATATCACATTATAATATCCTGAGAGAGAAGAATACTGTCAAAACATTCACAAATACTTCAATATTACGTTATAACATCCTGAGAGAAAAGAATACTGTCAAAACATTCACAAATACTTCAATATCACATTATAATATCCTGAGAGAAAAGAATACTGTCAAAAACATTCACAAATACTTCAATATTACGTTATAAACATCCTGAGAGAGAAGAATACTGTCAAAACATTCACAAATACTTCAATATCACATTATAATATCCTGAGAGAGAAGAATACTGTCAAAACATTCACAAATACTTCAATATTACGTTATAACATCCTGAGAGAAAAGAATACTGTCAAAACATTCACAAATACTTCAATATTACGTTATAACATCCTGAGAGAAAAGAATATTGTCAAAACACTCACAAATACTTCAATATTACATTATAACGTCCTGAGAGAAAAGAATACTGTCAAAACATTCACAAATACTTCAATATTACGTTATAACATCCTGAGAGAAAAGAATATTGTCAAAACACTCACAAATACTTCAATATTACATTATAACGTCCTGAGAGAAAAGAATACTGTCAAAACATTCACAAATACTTCAATATTACGTTATAACATCCTGAGAGAAAAGAATATTGTCAAAACATTCACAAATACTTCAATATTACATTATAACGTCCTGAGAGAAAAGAATACTGTCAAAACATTCACAAATACTTCAATATTACGTTATAACATCCTGAGAGAGAAGAATACTGTCAAAACATTCACAAATACTTCAATATTACGTTATAACATCCTGAGAGAGAAGAATATTGTCAAAACATTCACAAATACTTCAATATTACGTTATAACATCCTGAGAGAAAAGAATACTGTCAAAACATTCACAAATACTTCAATATTACGTTATAACATCCTGAGAGAAAAGAATATTGTCAAAACATTCACAAATACTTCAATATTACGTTATAACATCCTGAGAGAAAAGAATACTGTCAAAACATTCACAAATACTTCAATATTACGTTATAACATCCTGAGAGAAAAGAATACTGTCAAAACATTCACAAATACTTCAATATTACGTTATAACATCCTGAGAGAAAAGAATATTGTCAAAACATTCACAAATACTTCAATATTACATTATAACATCCTGAGAGAAAAGAATACTGTCAAAACATTCACAAATACTTCAATAATACATTATAACATCATGAGAGAAAAGAATACTGTCAAAACATTCACAAATACTTCAATAATACATTATAATATCCGTAGAGAAAAGAATACTGTCAAAACATTCACAAATACTTCAATATTACGTTATAACGTCCTGAGAGAAAAAAATACTGTCAAAACACTCACAAACCCAATATATTATCCTGACAAAATCTTTGTCAACCCGTGAAGTGGTTAATAATGAGTCAGCGGTGTATTTGAAGTCCAATGGCCCTTTCACGGCCCCTTATAGTGTTATCAGCATCACCAAAAGGAATGTTTTCCAATCCTTGCTCCATGTCTTCCACATCTTCCTCTAACAAAGGTACATTATTGCGTACACACATGTTGTACAGTGTAGCACAAGTGTTAATTATCTTAGATGCAGTTGGAGGATGGTAGTGAAGAGTGCGCTGCTTTAATAAACATCGCCAACGTGCCTTCAAGAGGCCGATGGTACTCTCCATGATAGACCTAGTAAGGCACTGACGGTCTGTATATTTGCCATCAGGAGTGTTGGCCATGGCATCGAGAATTGTTGTCATTAAGAAAGGCTCTAGCGGATAGCCACGGCCATCAGGAGTGTTGGCCATGGCATCGAGAACTGGTGTCATTAAGAAAGGCTCTAGCGGATAGCCACTATCACCTGCCACATTAATAGTTTAATATCAGAGTATTATAAATTAATAAAATTAATTAATTTAAATTGGTCAATAAATGAAGGCTAGATATGGGAATCAAACCCAGGACCTTTGGCTTAGTGTTCTAGGATTCATCCCGTATCCAGGGTCATACTTCACTCATATTTTAAGGCAGAGTTTGTAATGGAAGTGTGTAATGATCGGCTACTAATAGCTATTGTAATGTAATAGTTAATTACATAAATATTACACTTCAAAAAAGGATGATGTAAAATACTCAAAATACAATAAACACTCGAGTTCTGTTATCCCTGGTCCTTCCCAAACACAGGACACATTTTTACAAATGGTAGGCTGATTGAGAGCTTCAAAATTGCATTCATAATCATAAGTAGGGTTACTTGACCAGATACGATAAGTTTGAACCCCAAGGTAATCTCAGCTGATGACAGAGAACCTGAGATTCTCTACGATAAGAACATAGAAGTGCTGAGTAGTCTCAAGACTGAAAATGGAAAGCAAAATAGTTTTAAAAACAGTTTCCCAAGGCCTACAATCACCAGAGTTGAGTTGGGAGAAAGTTCAAAATTCCATCAAAATTTCTATTGTTAATTGATAATATAAAATTTAATTGTGGAATAACTGTGTTTGTTACATATGACTTTTGTTACAAATAGTTTTAGGTCAGATTAGTTGACTGTATTGTAGATTAATTTTGGGACTTGTGTTTGGATGGTATAGGGCTTACTGTATTTGGAATTTGATTTTCTGATTTAATGAGTCACTGATTTTTTGAAATTATTTGGATGGGAGTACGTAGAAAATTGTCTTGTTTTGTCGATACTAATGATATTCATATTATTTCGCCGGTGTCTCCTCTCTGTAGTGTTATTATCTGTGGTTGAAAAAAGTACAACAATGTGTATGTGATTAAAGTTTATAGTATTTAATATTTTTCGTTATTTTTTTAACTGTAATATTTATGTAGTTAACTGTTACAGTACAGCTTTCTTTGAAACCATTGCCACTGATGACTCTGTAGTTGGCTGCTATGTTGCCAATGTGTACAGTACAAGATTGCACTTATATGCAAATTAATGCAAATCAACACACAAAGGTGTAAATCCTGGATAGCTCTGGTTAGAGCATTGACACACTAAGCCAAGGATCTCAGGTTCAATTCCTGTGTTTAGGTGTCATTTTTCAACTAATTTGAATTGAATTGTGACCCTTTCCATATGGACATGGTGTAACTAACATCCATTTACACCTTTGTGTGTTGATTTGCAGTAAAATAGTTAACCTTATGGGTGTAAACAGGCCACTTTTAAAAGTTATAAACCCCTGCGGGACGGGGTTTAGAATAGTCCCGCAGTAACCCCTGCTTGTCGTAAGAGGCGACTAAAAGGGGAGGCTTCTGTGCAGGACGTACCTCGTGCAGGAAAACCTATCCTAAATCTTTCCTTTCACCTCCTTTTTTCTTACTTCGCTTTCACTCCCTTTTTTTTCATTCTTCTCCCTTCGCTTTCTTTCTCCTCACCTATTTCTTCCCTTCCCCTGCCGTTCAGTCCTGAGCAGAGACTTTTGGCCCCTCCGTTGACGACTTTGGCATCTAACACGGCTTTCTTTGGACGATTATTGGACACCACTGCTTTGAGCTCCTGAGTGGAAAGTGCGCCGGTTGTAATATCTTAGTAGAAGGGCCTTAGGGATGACAATAACCGGGTACCCTACTTTGAGAAAAGACCGGTTGCGTTCATGAGGGCACGGACGTAAAATTGGCACTTTCCTACACCCACTTGCTGCGATGATCTCTCTCTCCGCGATGCCCTATGCGAAGGTTTTCATGTCTAGCGTCGTATGGGGCCTCTCATCGGGACAGTTAACAGGGCCATATGTGGTAGAACCAACTTGGAGCACCCTGGGTTTACGATCCGAGTACTGTGTAGGTTGTCCCCCAATACGGCATGGCCGATAACTTTGTCACCGCTGGCACCGTACTGCCTAATTCTGCTGGCACTTCACTGCCCGGCCCCTCAAAGGGTCGTAATATTGAAAAGAGGCGGAAACGAGTAAGGCCGTCCAGCCCAACAATGGAAATGGTCCAGGAAGTGGGGAGGCCCCAGCCCCGCTTCCTGGTGATGTCTCGAGTCGATGCCAATGAAAACCTTAAGCGCGTCAGCCCATTTATCCTCGAAAGAGCGATAAATGGTGCAGCAAAATCGGACGTTTCAATAAGGAAATTGCATGATGGAACTATTTTGATTCAGACTGCAACTGATGTCCAGTCTTCACAAGTTATGGCTATCACAGAAATACCGTTGAGTAATACGGCTTATATACCGGTGAAGGTGGAACCTCACAGGTTCCTAAATGTTTGCAAGGGAGTGGTCACTTGCTTTGACCTCGACTGCGTGAGCATTGAGTAGATCTGTGAGGAGCTTTCCCCCCAGCATGTCACCGAAGTCTACCGTATCGTCACAAAAAAGAACGGACAAGAAAAAAAAAACCTATACGTATATCCTTACTTTTGCGACCCCTACCCTTCCGAAGGAGGTCCGAGCAGGTTTCCACGTGCTATGGGTCCGGCCGTATGTCCCTAACCCTCGGCGCTGTTTTCAGTGCCAGGAATTTGGGCATACGAAGCTGCGATGCCGTGGTAAGCCGACTTATGCAGATTGTGGACAAGAGGCTCACGACACACCATGTGAGTCTCCGAAATTCTGCGTAAACTGCAAGGGTCCACACTCTGCCTGGTCTCGGGCCTGACCGAAATGGAAGGTAGAGAAAGAAGTCCTGGAGATTCAATCCGAAAAGAAGATCTATTATGCCCAGGCACGCAAGGAATACGTATCCATTCAGGCTCCGGTATTTCAGACCTCATACAGCAAAATTGTAAGTCAGAACATAAACTGCCCCAACTGCCATTGCGCGGTTAATCTTGCAAAGTCGTCTTCTCGATCATTACCACTCGTTCCTACTCGAGACATCCCAACAAAAGCAGCGCCCAATATGATGGCGCCAAAATTAGTACGGGACGTGACACCTCCTATGAGGTCGTCTCCACCACCTGTACCTCCGAGGAACCCTCCTCGGGGAACCCCCCCGAGTCATCCTCGGGGAACCCCCCCGAGTCATCCTCGGGGAACCCCCCCCGAGTCATCCTCGGGGAACCCCCCCCGAGCCCTCCTCGGGGCCAAAAACTACGTGCGGCCGGTGTCGAGCTACTCAATTCCGCCTCTGGGGCTCCGGAGGTTGGGATGGGTGGTAAAACAGGTGAGGCCGCAAAGGCGATCCCCACTGGTGCCTTGGGGAAGGACCATCGAGGGACCGCCGAAAAAACAACAATAAATAAAGCGCCGAAGGCCTTAACAAAGCCTTCGCGCAAAGATCCAACAACCCTGTCTCTCCAGGATAAATCAAAACCTCTCCTGAAGCGAGAGGTCCAGGAGAGATTGGGAAAAGCAAGAGGGCCTAAAAAGGGCACCTATCAATTTCTATTTTTAAAAGATAACGTAATGGATTGCGAGGATAACTAAACTTTATATTTATAAATAATGTCGCTACTACAATGGAATTGTAGGGGTTTCTATGCTCGTGTAGAGGAAATTAAACTACTAATTTCTTCCCTGCATCCTCCCATCTTGTGTTTGCAGGAGACCCACTTCCGCCCAACTGACAACCCGATGCTTCGTGGGTACGATGTATATCGTACTGACAAGCCATACTTTGATCGGGCTAGCGGAGGTGTGGCTATATTCGCACAAAGCAATGTATACCATAAGAATATTAATATCGTATCTGATCTCCAAGTGATCGTTGTCCGAGTCTCGCTTCCTATGGAGGTAACCGTATGCTGCATCTATCTCCCACTAGGTGAACGTGTTTCTAAGAGGACTCTAGAGGCCCTCTTTATACAACTTCCCACCCCCTATATCATCTTGTGGGACTTTAATGCGCATAACCTGGTGTGGGGATCTAATTTTACAGACGCCCTGGGAGGATGGTAGAGGATATTCTTTTCTCGGGAAACCTGGTGCTAATGAACACCGGGACCCAGACACATTTCTCCACCTTTAATGGTGTATCTTCTGCCATCGACCTAACTCTATGTAGGCCCGGGATCGCTGCTCACTTCCTTTTGGAGGTTCACTCGGACCTATGTGGCAGTGATCACTATCCCATTCTGCTTTCACAACTTCAAGACCCACCCAGTACAGCACGGTCACCCCAATGGTTCTTAAACGTGCTAACTGGGATAAATTCCGCGAGCTCGCCGTATTCGACGAACCCCATTCTCCTGACGTCAATGTTAAGGCTGGGCAATTTACTTCGACGGTCATCGCGGCGGCGAGGGCATCCATCCCTAAATCCTCGCCAAATCCGCGCCACCGTCCTGTTCCCTGTTGGAATGAGGATTGTCGGTTAGCTATTTCTAACCGTCGAAGCGCCCTACGTCTCTTTAATCGACGTCCTATTTCAGAGATTCTGGAGTCATTCCGGATTCAACGTGCTAGAGCTCGCCGTATAATTCGAGAAAGCAGAAGAGAGTCTTGGAGAAAGTTTATTTCTACCCTGACTATTTCCACTCCCACAACTAAGGTTTGGGACCATATTCGTAAAGTACGTAGTAGCAAAAATACCATTAATATACCTGCACTCATGTCTAACGGTTCGCTTGTCTCCTCCTCTATGGAGGTCGCCAATGTATTGGGCTCGATGTTTGCCTCTATTTCTAGCACTGCGAGCTATTCAAACGAGTTCGCGGTGCATAAGAGGAGCATCGAGCGCCGTACTATTGATTTTGGCCAAAGTCAAGGGGAGGACTATAACTCCCCTTTTACGCAAGATGAACTGACCTATGCCCTCTCCCAGGCGGGCAACACAGCTTCCGGTCCAGATGATATCCATTATGAAATGGTGCGGCAGCTGCCCCCTACCGGACACGCATATCTGCTGGACCTCTTCAATAGTGTCTGGGAATCTCATCAGTTCCCATCACTGTGGAGGCAAGCAATCGTTATCCCTATATATAAAAATGGTAAAGATAAACTTGAACCAACTAGTTACCGACCGATAGCTCTAACTAGTTGTGTATGTAAAATATTGGAAAAAATAATTAATAAAAGATTTATATGGTATTTAGAATCCCGCAATCTGCTATCCAAATATCAATGTGGTTTTCGCCGGGACCGATCTACGGTGGATCATCTTGTCCGTCTAGAGACGGCTGTTCGTGACGCTTTTCTCCATAAGCAACACCTTCTGGCTGTTTTTTTCGATCTGGAGAAAGCGTACGACACCACCTTGCGGTATGGCATTTTGAAAACTCTTTATAATTGGGGGTTTCGAGGGAACCTCCCTGTTTTTATATCTAATTTTATGTCAGATAGACACTTCCGGGTAAGGTTAAACAACACCTTATCCGATGATTTTATTCAAGAAAATGGGGTGCCTCAGGGCAGTACTCTGAGCTGTACGTTGTTCGCCATTGCAATAAATGGCATTGTGGACAACGTGCGGCTACCTGTCCGTTCATGCCTTTTTGTGGATGACTACACAGTTTATTGCTGTTCGTCGAGTCTCCACAGGGCTGAACGGCAGATACAACTCTCTGTAAATAATCTGTGGTCGTGGGCATCGCGAAATGGCTTTCACTTCTCTGCAGCCAAAACGACGGTTGTCCACTTCCACAGATTACGTGGAATACAACCAGCCCCCAGTATTTTAATGAACCACATTGTTTTACCAGTCTCAGAGACCGTAAGGTTTCTGGGACTTTTATTTGATTTTAAATTAACTTGGATCCCTCACATCAAAGACCTGAAAGCGAGGTGTATAAAAGCACTAAACCTGCTCATAGTGGTTAGCGGTCGGTCCTGGGGTGCTGATAGGGAAACCCTGATGCGCCTGTATAGGACCTTGGTAAGATCTAAACTAGACCACGGCAGTTTCGTTTATGGATCGGCGAGACCCTCGGCGTTAAAGATGCTGGATAGTGTCCACCATGCTGGCATATGACTGGCTACTGGTGCTTTTCGTACCAGTCCAGTCGTCAGCATCTGTGCCGACGCCGGTGAGCCCCCTCTCTCTTACCGGCGGTCCTATCTTCTGGCATCTTACGTGTCGAAACTACACTGCATGCCGGAGCATGTTTCCTACCGTCCTGTGTTTCATCCCCCTAACCGTGTCTTGTATGAAACCAAATGGCGTAGTACAAGGCCGGTTGGGATCCGGATGCTATCGGTTTTTGACACGTGTGGGATAGTCCTGGCACAGGCTATTCCCACATCCCCAGGTCGAGTTTCTCCCTGGAAGATACGCCTACTTCAATGCCATTTTGATCTTGCCAAGTTCCCTAAAGCGACCACCCCACCGATTATATATGAGAGGACCTTTTATGAGCTCCTCTCCACTCGCTTTCAGGGCTTTAAACGCATCTATACAGATGGCTCCAAGTGTGGGGCCTCCGTGGGATGCGCATTTGTTGTGGAGGGAAACAATTTTAAGTTTGGTTTACCTAGTGAATCCAGTGTTTTTACGGCTGAATTATACGCCATTTTTAAATCCTTATGTTTTATTTATAGTAAGTGTCATCGTTCTGTTCTCATCTGCACGGATTCCATGAGTGCTCTGTTGGCATTGTCCACTCTCTACTCTTGGAATCCCCTCGTGCAGATGATACATGAGAAAATTTTAAAAATTGATTCACTAGGCACCCGGCTCGCCTTTTGCTGGGTTCCTGGTCATGCTGGTCTTTCAGGAAATGAACTGGCGGACCAGGCAGCCAGGGAGGCGGTTCATCTCCCTCCTGAGGCGAGTTTGGGTGTCATGTTTTTAGACCTGCAGGGCTAATCTGACCGCTCGGGAACATTTGTCGGCTCTAGTGTCATCAACTGCGCTTCGCGACGTGTTGTCGTGAAAAGTTAGCGAAACAGCGATTCTGTCCGAACGTCGTTTCGTGACGGGAAGCCCAAGGTTGCCATGGCAACCAGTAATCAACAGTATTTAGTTTTCAACACTATTTATCTAAGTTGGCAACATATTTTACCCAGAGCTCATAGCGCTGTGTTTACGTTTCGCTTTATTGGTTAATCAAGCAGACGACAAGCTTGGGATATTAGTTAGATTTTAGATAAATATAGTATTCTGAAGTTAATTTTTGGTAGTCTAGGAAAGTTCATTGTATCGTTTAATATATATTTTGATTTTGGCGTTTGTTATTTTTTTAAGTTTAGATAAGTAATTGTATTAAATTGTAGTTTTTATCTTTTCAAGTTAATTTTGCTAGGCTAGGTTTGTTTGTTATATAGTTATTTAATTTGGCGTGTTATTTTTGGAGTTGACTGTTTTTTTTTATCTTATTATTTCATTATTTTGTGTTAATTAGGCTAGTATTGTGTTTTAGTTAGTTTTTAGGAATTAGTTTGGAACTTTAGCGTAATTGAAAAAAAAAATGTCAACAAATAAAGAAGAAAGGTGAGTACAATAATTTTTTTTATTGTGCAATCTAATTATTGAGTTAATGTAAATACTATATATTGATAACTTTGAATTCTTGATGATTTGTTAATAATAGCAATAATAATGATATTTGTTAATGTTATGTAACAAAGAAAATATGTTTTTGACATCTAGACCAAGCACCCCCCTACGGGACGGGGTTTAGAATAGTCCCGCAGTAACCCCTGCTTGTCGTAAGAGGCGACTAAAAGGGGAGGCTTCTGTGCAGGACGTACCTCGTGCAGGAAAAACCTATCCTTAATCTTTCCTTTCACCTCCTTTTTCTTCCTTCCCTTTCACTCCTTTTTTTTTTCATTCTTCTCCCTTCGCTTTATTTCTCCTTAACTCTTTCTTCCCTTCCCCTGCCGTTCAGTCCTGCACAGAGACTTTTGGCCCTCCCGTTGACGACCCTGGCATCTGACACGGCTTTCCTTGGACGATTATTGAATACCACTGCCTTGAGCTCCTGAGTGAAAGTGCGCCGGTTGTAATATCTTAGTAGAAGGGCCTAGGGATGACAATAACCGGGTACCCTACTTTGAGAAAAGACTGGTTGCGTTCACGAGGGCCCGGACGTAAAATTGGCACTTTCCTACACCCACTTGCTGCGATGACCTCTCTCTCGGCGATGCCCTATGCGAAGGTTGTCATGTCTAGCGTCGTATAGGGCCTCTCGTCGGGACAGTTAACAGGGCCATATGTGGTAGTACCAACATGGATCACCCTGGGTCTACGATCCGAGTACTGTGTAGGTTGTCCCCAAAAATGGCATGGCCACTTCTTTTGTCGCTGCTGACAACATACTGTCCGCTGGCACCGTACTGCCAAACCACGCTGGCAACTCACTGCCCGGCCCCTCACAGGGCCGTAATACTGAAAAGAGGCGGAAACGGGTAAGGCCGTCCAGCCCTTTAATAATAGAAAACCAGGATGTGGTGAGGCCCCAGCCCCGCTTCCTGGTAATGTCTAGAGTCGAGGACGGTGAGACTCTGAAACGTGCCAGCCCATTTATCCTCGAAAGAGTGATAAATGGTGCTGCAAAGTCAGAGGTCTCTATAAGAAAACTGCGAGATGGCACTGTGATGATCCAGACCATAAATGACGTCCAGACGGTAAATGTAATGCAAATAACTAAGATACCGTTGAGCAATACAGCCCATTTAAAGGTAAAGGTGGAGCCACACAGGTTCCTCAATGTTTGCAAGGGAGTGGTCACTTGCTATGACCTCGACTGCGTGAGCATTGAGGATATCTGTGATGAGCTTGCACCTCAACATGTTACCGAAGTTTATAGAATAGTGACAAAAAAGAATGGCCAAGAAAAAAAGACGGATACCTATATCCTTACATTTGCGACTCCTACTCTTCCAAAGGAGGTTCGAGCAGGTTTCCACGTGCTTAGGGTCCGGCCGTATGTCCCCAATCCTCGGCGCTGTTTTCAGTGCCAGGAATTTGGGCATACGAAGCTGAGATGCCGTGGAAAGCCAACCTGTGCGGATTGCGGTAAAGAGGCTCACGACACACCGTGTGAGTCTCCTAAGCTCTGCGTGAACTCCAAGGGTCCGCATTCCGCCTGGTCTCGGGCCTGTCCGAAATGGAAGGTGGAGAAAAAAGTCCTGGAGATTCAAACTGAAAAGAAGATTTCATATGCCCAGGCCCGCAAAGAATACTTATCCAGTCAAGCTCCGGTATTTAAGACGTCATATAGTCAGATAGTCAGCCAAAATATAAATTGTCCCAACTGCCACTGCGCAGTCAACGTTTCAAAGCCATCTTCCCGACCTGTGCCTCTAGTCACTACTCGAGAAACTCCAGGCCAACAAGTGCCAAGATTTTTGCAGGTGGTGACGCCTCCAATGAGATCGTCCCCACCACCTATACCCCCGAGGTCTCCTCCTCGGGGCACTCTACCAATCCCTCCTCGGGGATCACCTCCGATCTCTCCTCAGGGATCACCCACGAGCCCTCCTCGGGGAACACCCCCGAGCCCTCCTCGGGGAACTCCCCCGAGCCCTCCTCGGGGAACCCCCCCGAGCCCTCCTCGGGGAACCCCCCCGAGTCCTCCTCGGGGAACCCCCCCGAGCCCACCTCGGGGCCCAAAATTAAGTGCGGCCGTTGTCGAGCCGCTCAATCTCGCCTCTGTAACTTCGGAGGTAAGGATGAGCGGTGGTACAGGCGAGGCCGCAAAGGCGAATCCCACTGGTACCTTGAAGAAGGACCAGCGAGGGATCGGCGAGAAAACTATTTTGAAGAAAGCGTCGAAGGCTTTAACAAAGCCTTCCCGCAAGGATTCACCAACCCTGTCTCTCCAAGACAAATCAAAACCTCTCCTGAAGCGGGAGGTCCAGGAGAGACTGGGAAAAGCAAGAGGGCCCAAAAAGGGCATCAATCAATTTTTATATTTAAAAGATAACGTTATGGATTGCGAGGATAATTAAACTATATATTGATAAATAATGTCGCTACTACAATGGAATTGTAGGGGTTTTTATGCTCGTGTAGAGGAAATTAAACTACTAATTTCTTCCCTGCATCCTTCCATCTTGTGTTTGCAGGAGACCCACTTCCGCCCAACTGACAACCCGATGCTTCGTGGGTACGATGTATATCGTACCGACAAGCCCATTTTTGATCGGGCTAGCGGAGGTGTGGCTATATTTGCACGTAGCAATATATATCATAAATCTGTAAATATTATATCCGATCTCCAAGTGATTGCTGTCAGAGTCTCCCTTCCTATTGAAGTAACCGTATGCTGCATCTACCTCCACCAGGTGAGCGTGTTTCAAAGAGGAGCCTAGAGGCCCTCTTTATACAACTTCCCGCCCCCTATATCATCATGGGGGATTTTAACGCACACAACCTGGTGTGGGGGTCCAATTTTACAGACGCCCGTGGGAGGATGGTAGAGGATATTCTTGTCTTGGGAAGCCTGGTGTTAATGAACACTGGGACCCAGACACACTTCTCCACCTTCAATGGTGTATCCTCTGCCATCGACCTGACTTTGTGTAGCACCGGGATCGCTGCTCACTTCTTTTGGGAGGTTCACTTGGATCTTTGTGGCAGCGATCACTTTCCCATTCTGCTTTCGCCACTTCACGATCCTCCCGGTATAGCACGGGCACCACACTGGGTTCTTAAACGTGCTGACTGGGATAAATTTCGCGAGCTCGCCGTATTTGATCAACCCCTTTCTCTTGACGTCGATGTGAATATAGACCATTTTACTTCGACGGTCATCATGGCGGCGAGGGAATCCATCCCTAAATCCTCGCCACATCCGCGCCACCGACCTGTTCCTTGGTGGAACGAGGAGTGTCGGTTGGCTATTTATGACCGTCGAAGGGCCCTACGTCTCTTCCATCGACGTCCTAATTTAGAGAATCTGGAGTCTTTCCGGATTCTACGTGCTCGAGCTCGCCGTATCATTCGTGAAAGCAGAAGAGAGTCTTGGAGAAAGTTTATTTCTACCCTTACTATTTCCACTCCCACAACTAAGGTTTGGGACAATATTCGTAAATTACGTAGTAGCAAAAATACCAGTAATAATATACCTGCCCTCATGTCAAACGGTTCGCTTGTCTCCTCCCCTGTGGAGGTCGTCAATGTATTGGGCTCTATGTTCACCGCTATTTCTAGCACTGCAAGCTACTCTAATGAGTTTGCAGCGCTTAAGCGGAACATAGAGCGCCATTCTATTGACTTTGGTCAGAGCCGGGGGGAGGATTACAACTCCCCCTTTACAATGGATGAATTGACCTATGCCCTGTCTCAGGCGGGCAACACAGCTTCCGGTCCCGACGACATCCACTACGATATGTTGCGCCAGCTACCTCCTGCTGGACAGACATATCTCTTGGACCTTTATAATAGTGTTTGGGGATCTCATCAATTCCCATCACTATGGAGGCAAGCAACCGTTATACCAATACATAAAAGTGGCAAAGATAAATTAGAACCAACTAGTTATAGACCGATAGCCTTAACTAGTTGTGTATGCAAAATATTGGAAAAAATGATAAATAAACGATTAATATGGTATTTAGAATCCCGCAATCTATTATCAAATATTCAATGTGGTTTTCGCCGTAACCGATCTACGATGGATCATCTCGCCCGTCTCGAGACGGCGGTTCGTGACGCCTTTCTCCACAAACATCATCTTTTGGCAGTTTTCTTTGATTTGGAGAAGGCTTACGACACCACATGGCGGTACGGCATTTTAAAAACACTTTTTAATTGGGGGTTCCGAGGGAACCTCCCTGTTTTTATATCTAATTTTATGTCAGATAGACACTTTCGGGTAAGGTTAAACAACACCTTATCCGATGATTTTATTCAAGAAAATGGGGTTCCTCAGGGCAGTACTCTAAGCTGTACGTTGTTCGCCATTGCAATTAATGGCATTGTGGACAACGTGCGGCTACCTGTCCGTTCATGCCTTTTTGTGGATGACTACGCAATTTATTGCAGTTCGTCGAGTCTCCACAGGGCTGAACGGCAGATACAACTCTCTGTAAATAATCTGTGGTCGTGGGCATCGCGAAATGGCTTTCGCTTCTCTGCAGCCAAGACGACGGTCGTCCACTTCCACAGATTACGTGGAATACAACCTGTCCCCAGTATTTTAATGAACCACATTGTTTTACCAGTCTCAGAGACCGTAAGGTTTCTGGGACTTTTATTTGATTTTAAATTAACTTGGATCCCTCACATCAAAGACCTGAAAGCGAGGTGTATAAATGCACTCAACCTGCTCAAAGTGGTTAGCGGTCGGTCCTGGGGTGCTGATAGGGAAACCTTGATGCGCCTGTATAGGGCCTTGGTAAGATCAAAACTAGACTACGGCAGTTTCGTTTATGGATCGGCGAGACCCTCGGCGTTAAAGATGCTGGATAGTGTCCACCATGCTGGTATACGACTGGCTACTAGTGCTTTTCGTACCAGTCCAGTCGTCAGCATCTGTGCCGACGCCGGTGAGCCCCCTCTCTCTTACCGGCGGTCCTATCTTCTGGCATCTTACGTGTCGAAACTACACTGCATGCCGGAGCATGTTGCCTACCGTCCTGTGTTTCATCCCCCTAACCGTGTCTTGTATGAAACCAAATGGCGTAGTACAAGGCCGGTTGGGATCAGGATGCTATCGGTTTTCGACACGTGTGGGATAGTCCTGCCAAAGGCTATCCCCACATCCCCAGGTCGAGTTTCTCCCTGGAAGATACGCCTACCTCAATGCCATTTTGATCTTGCCAAGTTCCCTAAAGCGACCACCCCACCAATTATATATGAGAGGACCTTTTATGAGCTCCTCTCCACTCGCTTTCAGGGCTTTAAGCGCGTCTATACGGATGGCTCCAAGTGTGGGGCCTCCGTGGGATGCGCATTTGTTGTGGAGGGAAACCATTTTAAATTTGGTTTACCTGGTGAATCCAGTGTTTTTACGGCTGAATTATACGCCATTTTTAAATCTCTGTGTTTTATTTATCGTAAGTGTCACCGTTCTGTGCTCATCTGCACGGATTCCATGAGTGCTCTGTTGGCATTGTCCACTCTCTACTCCTGGAATCCCCTCGTGCAGATGATTCATGAGCAAATTTTAAAAATTGATTCATTAAACACCCGGCTCGCCTTTTGCTGGATTCCTGGTCACGCTGGTCTTTCAGGAAATGAACTTGCTGACCAGGCGGCCAAGGAGGCAGCACGCCTGCCTCCGGAGGCGAGTCTGGGTGTCATGTTTTTAGATCTAAAGGGTTATGTTCGGCGTGGGGTCTTACGCACCTGGCACGAGCAGTGGGTCTCGACCCCTGCTCAGAACAAGCTGCGGTCCATCAGGGACGGTGTGTCGCGATGGCCCTCTTCTATACGAAAGTCTAGAAGAGAGGAGGTCATCGTGACGAGACTCCGCGTCGGGCATACATTACTAACCCACGGATTTTTATTGAGAGGGGATCCACCTCCAGTGTGTGAACTTTGCGATGCTCCCCTTAGTGTGTACCACATTTTGGTGGAGTGTCGTAAATATGCCCCTATCCGCCTGGCTCTTGATTTTAAAGGTGACCTACGTTTTTTATTACGTGATAGCACGGATGGAGTTATTTGTTTACTCCGTTTTATACGCCAGGCGGATCTTTTTAATGCCATTTGAGTCACTTTTATAAAGTGACTCATCTGGATTTATCTCATATTGAGAACTTTTTAACATTTTAGTACATTTTAATATGTTTGTTCTGTCTTTTTAACGTATTATTTTAACATGTTTTAAGATTTTAATGTGTTATATTTTAATATGTTTGTTTTGTAATTTTAACGTAGTGTATACACCTGTGGTTTTATTTTAGCAGGTGTATCACTTCTTTTAATCTAATTGCCCATTTGAGCGCTCCTATGGAGTGTCTCAAATGGGCTTTTTCTCATATTGAGAATATCTGTTTTTAATTGATATACAAATTTTAATATTGTATATTGTTTTATATTTTATGTTTCCACCTGTTTATTCTAACAGGTGGACTATGTGATGTCTCTCTCCCTAATGGAGATTTTACTGTGTGTGTAAATGTCAAGGCCCTAATGACCTCATTGTGTCGATGGGCCTCTAAACAATAATAATAATAATAATAATAATACTTAATGTCGCTACTACAATGGAATTGTAGGGGTTTTTATGCTCGTGTAGAGGAAATTAAACTACTAATTTCTTCCCTGCATCCTTCCATCTTGTGTTTGCAGGAGACCCACTTCCGCCCAACTGACAACCCGATACTTCGTGGGTACGATGTATATCGTACCGACAAGCCCACTTTTGATCGGGCTAGCGGAGGTGTGGCTATATTTGCACGTAGCAATATATATCATAAATCTGTAAATATTATATCTGATCTCCAAGTGATTGCTGTCAGAGTCTCCCCTCCTATTGAAGTAACCGTATGCTGCATCTACCTCCCACCAGGTGAGCGTGTTTCAAAGAGGAGCCTAGAGGCCCTCTTTATACAACTTCCCGCCCCCTATATCATCTTCGGGGATTTTAACGCTCATAACCTGGTGTGGGGCTCTAATTTTACAGACGCCCGTGGGAGGATGGTAGAGGATATTCTTGTCTCGGGAAACCTGGTGTTAATGAACACCGGGACCCAGACACACTTCTCCACCTTCAATGGTGTATCCTCTGCCATCGACCTTACTCTATGTAGCCCCGGAATTGCTGCCAACTTCCTTTGGGAGGTTCATTCGGACCTATGTGGCAGCGATCACTTTCCCATTCTGCTTTCCTCATTCCAAGATCCTCCAAGTTCAGCACGGATACCCCAATGGGTGCTCAAACGTGCTGACTGGAATAAATTCCGCGAGCTCGCCGTATTTCATGAAACCAATTCTGCTGACGTCGATGTTAATGTTGGCTATTTTACTTCTATGGTAATCATGGCGGCGAGGGAATCCATCCCTAAATCCTCGCCACATCCGCGCCACCGACCTGTTCCCTGGTGGAACGAGGAGTGTCGGTTGGCTATTTATGACCGTCGAAGGGCCCTACATCTCTTCCATCGACGTCCTACTTTGGAGAATCTGGAGTCATTCCGGATTCTACGTGCTCGAGCTCACCGTATCATTCGTGAAAGCAGAAGAGAGTCTTGGAGACAGTTTATTTCTACCCTTAGTATTTCCACTCCCACAACTAAGGTTTGGGACAATATTCGTAAATTACGTAGTAGCAAAAATACCAGTAATAATATACCTGCCCTCATGTCAAACGGTTCGCTTGTCTCCTCCCCTGTGGAGGTCGTCAATGTATTGGGCTCTTTGTTCACCGCTATTTCTAGCACTGCAAGCTACTCTAACGAGTTTGCAGCGCTTAAGCGGAACATTGAGCGCCATTCTATTGACTTTGGTGAGAGCCGGGGGGAGGATTACAACTCCCCCTTTACAATGGATGAATTGACCTATGCCCTGTCTCAGGCGGGCAACACAGCTTCCGGTCCCGACGACATCCACTACGATATGTTGCGCCAGCTACCTCCTGCTGGACAGACATATCTCTTGGACCTTTATAATAGTGTTTGGGGATCTCATCAATTCCCATCACTATGGAGGCAAGCAACCGTTATACCAATACATAAAAGTGGCAAAGATAAATAAGAACCAACTAGTTATAGACCGATAGCCTTAACTAGTTGTGTATGCAAAATATTGGAAAAAATGATAAATAAACGATTAATAAGGTATTTAGAATCCCGCAATCTATTATCAAATATTCAATGTGGTTTTCGCCGTAACCGATCTACGATAGATCATCTCGCCCGTCTCGAGACAGCGGTTCGTGACGCCTTTCTCCACAAACATCATCTTTTGGCAGTTTTCTTTGATTTGGAGAAGGCGTACGACACCACATGGCGGTACGGCATTTTAAAAACCCTTTTTAATTGGGGTTCCGAGGGAACCTTCCTTTTTTTATATCTAATTTTATGTCAGATAGACACTTCCGGGTAAGGTTAAACAACACCTTATCCGATGATTTTATTCAAGAAAATGGGGTGCCTCAGGGTAGTACTCTGAGCTGTACGTTGTTCGCCATCGCAATAAATGGCATTGTGGACAACGTGCGGCTACCTGTCCGTTCATGCCTTTTTGTGGATGACTACGCAATTTATTGCAGTTCGTCAAGTCTCCACAGGGCTGAACGGCAGATACAACTATCTGTAAACAATCTGTGGTCGTGGGCATCGCGAAATGGCTTTCGCTTCTCTAAAGTCAAGACGACGGTCGTCCACTTCCACAGATTACGCGGAATACAACAAGCCCCCAGTATTTTAATGAACCACGTTGTTTTACCAGTCTCAGAGACCGTAAGGTTTCTGGGACTTTTATTTGATTTTAAATTAACTTGGATCCCCCACATCAAAGACCTGAAAGCGAGGTGTATAAAAGCACTAAACCTGCTCAAAGTCGTTAGCGGTCGGTCCTGGGGTGCTGATAGGGAAACCTTGATGCGCCTGTATAGGGCCTTGGTAAGATCTAAACTAGACTACGGCAGTTTCGTTTATGGATCGGCGAGACCCTCGGCGTTAAAGATGCTGGATAGTGTCCACCATGCTGGCATACGACTGGCTACCGGTGCTTTTCGCACTAGTCCAGTCGTCAGCATCTGTGCCGACGCCGGTGAGCCCCCTCTCTCTTACCGGCGGTCCTATCTCCTGGCATCTTATGTGTCGAAACTGCACTGTATGCCAGAGCATGTTGCCTACCGCCCTGTCTTTCATCCCCCTAACCGTGTCTTGTATGAAACCAAATGGCGTAGTGCAAGGCCGGTTGGGATCAGGATGCTATCGGTTTTCGACACGTGTGGGATAGTCCTGCCAAAGGCTATCCCCACATCCCCAGGTCGAGTTTCTCCCTGGAAGATACGCCTACCTCAATGCCATTTTGATCTTGCCAAGTACCCTAAAGCGACGACCCCGCCGATTATATATGAGAGGACATTTAATGAACTCCTCTCCACTCGATTTCAGGGCTTTGAGCGCATCTATACGGATGGTTCCAAGTGTGGGACCTCCGTGGGATGCGCATTTGTTGTGGAGGGAAACAATTTTAAATTTGGTCTACCTGGGGAATCCAGTGTTTTTACGGCTGAATTATACGCCATTTTTAAATCTCTGTGTTTTGTTTATCGTAAGTGTCACCGTTCTGTTCTCATCTGCACGGATTCCATGAGTGCTCTGTTGGCATTGTCCACTCTCTACTCCTGGAATCCCATTGTGCAGATGATACATGAGCATATTTTAAAAATCGATTCATTACACACCCAGCTCGCCTTCTGCTGGATTCCTGGTCATGCCGGCCTCTCAGGGAATGAACTGGCGGACCAGGCGGCCAAGGAGGCAGCACGCCTGCCTCCGGAGGCGAGTTTGGGTGTCATGATTTTAGATCTAAAGGGTTATGTTCGGCGTGGGGTCTTACGCACCTGGCACGAGCAGTGGGTTTCGACTCCTGCTCAGAACAAGCTGAGTTCCATAAGGGACGGTGTGTCGCGATGGCCCTCTTCTATACGAAAGTGTAGAAGAGAGGAGGTCATCGTGACGAGACTCCGCGTCGGCATACATTTCTAACCCATGGATTTTTATTAAAGGGGATCCACCTCCAGTGTGTGAATTTTGCGATGCTCCTTTTAGTGTGTACCACATTTTGGTGGAGTGTCGTAAATATGCCCCTATCCGCCTGGCTCTTGATTTTAAAGGTGACCTACGTTTTTTACTACGCGATAGCGCCGATGGAGTTATTTGTTTACTCCGTTTTATACGCCAGGCGGATCTTTTTAATGCCATCCGAGTCACTTTTATAAAGTGGCTCATTTGGATTTTTTCTCATATTGAGAGTATTTTTAACATTTTTAGTGTACTTTAATATGTTGTTTTGTCTCTTTAACACGTCTTTTAGTACGCTTTAACATGTCTGTTTTGTTTGTTTTATCATTTTATATTTTAATATGTTTGTTTTGTCTTTTTACAAACTTAATATACTTTAAAATGTTTGTTCTGTATTTTTAATTTAGTGCATACACCTGTGGTTTTTTATTAGCAGGTGTATCACTAAAATTTGGGTGTATATCCATTTTTTTTTACTGTATTTTTAAATGTCACGGCCCTAATGACCTCATTGTGTCGATGGGCCTATAAACCACAATAATAATAATAATATTGCACTTTTAAATCATATGGATATATATATATAATATTAATTAATAGAATATTAAATATTTCTTAGTGGAAGTCATGTCCTTAGTTTGTGCTTTTCTATTGTACTATCATTAAGTAAATTTAATATCTTTATAACTCCTAATCACAATATTATCCTTAAGATTATTGGGAAAATATTTTTTGTGTTTTTGTGTATGGAGGGATCTTAAAAGCAAGGCGAGAGCTCGCCTTGTTGATTTGAATAGAACCAGCAAGGCAACAGGGAATAATGCAAAGGCTGTCCCTCCATTAACAGAGTTGGAGCGTAAAGTGCTGGCCATAATTGGCACAATTAGTTCCATTGGTGATCCCAGCACAAGTGAGCGAGGGCTGAACACAGTATGTATTGGATCAAAAATTAATGTTTCTCTCGTCTTGTAACATTAAATCAAAAGCATTTGTACAGGATTAGAAAACATGTTTTAAAACAAGAAAAAAGATATAATAGTATAAAAATATTGGTCCATACAAGGACATAAGAACATAATTGTAAGACAATTTGCCAATATATGAGCAGGGGTGTAGTGGAGCCAGAGTCATAAAGTAACATTTGTGCTTCGTTCGGCTAAAAATTGAGACTAGAAGTGTGCATATTAATTAGACCTACCTACGGTTTAAATGGTCACTTTTGTCATATTTCCTTAACTGGATCAATTGAAGGCTTTATTAATTGCATAAATACATTATCTAAAAGTTTCTTTTGTTGTATATCATAACTTAACAGTGGCTCTATAATATAAACTACATAAGGATTGTTTCTTTGTTGTTAAAGGTGGTGTTAGAAGAACTCACACTTCCGGACCTTTCTTTCCCCCTAACAGCAGAGGTATGTAACCCAGTTTTAACAGTACCTGTATTATTTCAAAGGACCCCATACCACTATGTATAAAACTGTGCTCTATAATAGTTTTCACACAAATAAGTGGCAAATGCTGTTATCATTTAATTGTACAACTAGGCTATATGCTATGATAATTACTATGTTAAGTTTCAGTGGGTAGAAACAGAGGGGGAGCACGATGTAGAGCCTACAGCAGGTCCTTCAATTCGCGCAGAGAGGGATGTGGAACCTGTTGCAGGTCCTTCATGTGTTTCAACACCTCTGGAACTAAACCCGCCATCCCCTTTCGAGAGAGACTCGATCAGAACTCCAGCAAGGCGCTTGTCAACAGACCCTCCAAGTAAGAGGTTTTTACACACCAGCATTGCTAAATTATTTTAATTGGCTTAAATAATTATTGATGTTGATAAATAATAAGTAATTGAACATACAAAACAGAATAGTATGATCATTTATTTATGTTTCATAGTAGCATTTTTATGTTTACTGTATGTGTGTGTATAAAAAGAGAGAGCGTACATATATAAAGTTTTGATTTAGCATATAAATGCCCTCTCAATGAATAATCCTTGTTCTTCCTTTGTCCAAAGATGATTAATCACCCACATTATAAAGATCTTCCATAGATTTTGTAAAATATAGAATACATAATAACAAAATAATTGTACTTGTACAATATTTGTGCTTTTGTGTGTACATCCAATTTAAACTAATTGAACAGAAAACTTATAATTTAAAGCATATTTGGTACATTTTGATATTATAAAAGTTTTGACTTTATATTATACTCTTTCCACCATCTTGCTTGTTTGGATATTTTTCAGTGGCAAAGAGGAGACGCACAGATGTGCAAGAACTCGAAGATACTGTGAAAATCTTCAAGACTATTCAAGAAGACAAAAACAGATCTTACAAGGTGAATAAGCAAAAATGATGCTAAATATGTCTTTTGCATAGAAAAATTAATAAAACGAATTTACTTTATACTGATATTTAATTAATATTTTTTTAGCATATAGGGAAATAATTTAAAAAAATCATATTGAAGTGTTTGAAAGTTATCCGAAATTGTTACACCTTGTAATTATGTTCTACTGGCTGATTAAACAAATTTATACTTAAACTAGGCTCCATAAAATGTTCGGTAAAACGTTCCCGTCCCTCCCCCACCACAACCACCGTAAAAAGAGATTTATAAGCCACAGATATTTAATTATTATTTTCAGGAAATTGCTACTTCGATTAGCAATTTAAGCTCGAGCCTGGCCTCCAACCAACAGGTGCAAGCCTCCAACATATCGCAGCTTGTCGCTGTATAGCAGGAGGCCAACAGGCTTCAGGCGGAGGCCAACAGACTTACTCGAGAATCAATAGCTGCCCAGAGGGAGCAGACTAAACAAATAATGGAGCTATTTGCTCAGTTTATAAATGATCGGTGAGAACACTTCTGAAATATTTAATATACATATCAATATGTCAACGTGTCTGTAGCCTTGATGGGGATTTTAGTTTCAATATTTGTCAAATACACTGGGGATTTCCTAACCATTTTGTATGCATGATAGTGTACAGACTTTTTCTCCTAAATGCCTTCCTCATTCCAATTTCAGCTAATAAAATGTAATTATACCTTTGTCAACTAAGCTATAAAAGAGATCTATAGTTTTTATTAATTGATGAACTGCTTTATATGTTGTTTCAGAGGGGATTAAAAAACTGCAGAAGAGGAAGTATCTATAAATTTTATGAAGGTTTTTGGAAAGAAAATTTTAATGTTCCTTTTTTTAAATAAAGTAAATTTCCACTGGTGCATAGGCTATAATTATTTCCTATCAATCAAACTTTCTTATAATAGTAGTAAAAAATTGTTTGCAACATATTTAAGAACAACAATTAATTATCTCCCTAAGTGTTACAATATAAACCACTAAAATAATGGGTGTCAAGACACGTTCAATAAATAATATGCATTGTTATCAAAATATTTTTTTTCTCTAAGGATAAGTTTCTCAGCCTATTGCAATTAATTGTTTTGCATTAGATATTAAAGTTATTAATATACAATTATAATTTTTGATATTACTTCTAGGATAAAATTAATTAAAATAGTGATTCAATAGGTTGTTAAACATATGATTAATATAATCTTTCATATAAGCCTAACATAGAATTTTATACATGTCTGCATATAAAATCCATTTTATAATATAATAGTCTTGGAGATGTTGTGTTTTGAGGGAAATGTCTTTTAAATGATCACTGAAGAAGGTTAGTATTAAACTTCCTTCCTAGATTTTTAGCGGTAGAAATACCGCCGTACAATGTCAGCCCTCACTTCTCTCTCACCATTGGCATTATTGGCGACATTATTTTCATTTGCTGCAGGAACATGAGGCTCTGCAACCATTGGTTCTTCATCGAAAGGAATTCTGAAAAACAAACCTACCTCTAAGCTTTTATTTGATTTAAACAATAGTCTAAAAGTTCACAATATATATTTATTTTTTTGGTGGAATCTTTTGGTGGTATATTTCTTCAAGAATTATTTCTATTTACTTATAGTGGGGCAAGAAAATACAGTTCAAAAGCTACAATAATAACTGCGGTGCTATAAGGAAAAGTTGTATGATTCTTCTTTGCATAACGTATTATCTTTAATGAATATAGAAAACAAAAGTTAAAAAAAAAGTTGACTAGTTTTATAACTAGTAGCTGGTGGATGTAAACAAAGCAATGCATTTTTTAGTTGATTTACCTGTAATGTATCATCATGTTGTGTAAAACAACACATGTCTTGATGATCTGTGCTGCCTGCGCATGTGCATAGTGCAAGGTCCTATCTCGCAACAGGCAGCGAAATCTTCCCTTGAGCACGCCAAAAAACCTTTCAATAACATTACGGGCACTGCAATGAGTGTGGGTATAGCGTGCTTCAGGGGTCCCCTCAACAGCATGTGTGATGGGAGTGAGCATCCATGGTTCTGGAGCATATCCTGAATCGCCTGTGCAAAGAACAAGTTTGAAATTTTAAAACAATTACCCATTTTTTATAATAAATTAATATATATAGCATAGTGTTATTTATTAAAAATCATTTCAACTATAATTATTTTATCTAACACTAACTGTGCTAGTATAGTGACAACCCTCTTGAATTCTCATAAAATTGGATCCATAATATTTTTTTTTATAATTGCATGAGCCAACCTCTACCAAAATTTTAAATTAGAATAGATTTTGATAGAAAATTTGGAAGAAATTGCCTAGAATGTTTAATAATAATAATAATAATGAATTATATATTTTTTTAAAGTTGATACAACATAAAAGTTAAAAAATGTTAGATATCATTATTTACACCCTACCAAAATAAAAGTGACACACAACATGAAAAAAAATATTTGTAAAGTATGTCAAGGCATTATGATTTTAAAGAAATAAATTGCTTTACAACATAAAACATTATTATTTGAGCAAATACATAGATTTTTATTTACTAAGATAATCAAGGCGGTTCTTATGTAGGTCAACATTATAAGCTCCAAAATTGAAACATACCAAGCAAGTAGAAGTCACCAATTCTCTCCTGGTGTAGACGTTTCATTCCCACCTTGACTGCACTATCACGCCAGATAAACTGATCATGAACTCTCCCAGGAAACCGTGCATTGACATTCAGAGCACGCAAGTCCCGATCGCATATCTGTAACATGTCATACTTTAATTTCATACCTCAAAAAATAAAATAAAAAAATTATTCACCATTCAATACTATAGTATAATGTATTATCTAAAATTAAATTTTGCAGTAAAATGATTTAGGCTATATTAAAGTGGAAAGTCTGCTATTCCGCTTAGAAATATTTAGCCAGAGTAAAATATAGGAGTAATAGTTTTTCTAACGGCATTTATAGTACCGGTTCCCTACTTACCACCTGAACATTAATAGAATGGAACTCATGGTGGTTGTAATATGCCTCCTCATGTTCATGGGGAGTTGTGATGGCAATGTGCGTGCAATCAATTGCCCCAATCACACCGGGAAAGCCCAATACTGGAAGAAATCTGTAGGAAAACATTTTATATAAACATTAATATGACACACAGTATAGAACAGTGTTTCCCAAGCTTTTTTGATCCCCCAAAAGTTCATCAAATGTATACCTTGATTATCTTATAAATGGACATTCTAACAGCTTTTATAAATATTATATTCTCTTTTTTGCAAATATTATTGAAAACATTTATTTATATTATTATTGTTCTTTTATAGGTATTGATATCTATAAAAATAAATGACAGCTGCAAAACACATTATTTAACATGGATGTGAAAGTAGATCTAGTAACATTTAATAGTTGCCAAATAATTTTATGGTTATTCGAATGTTAATTGGGCTATAGTTTTTGCATATTAGTTTCATAAATAGTTTTTATAAATCAATGTCATTATATTAATTTAAATAACTTAAAGAAATTAATTTAAATATATTTTAAACAGCAAGAAAGTAAAACATAGCTTGACAGTCAGTTTTTCTACCCTGCAATTTGAGGGCAAATTGTAAATAAGTTTGCACTACCATCCCACCAACAAGGATATGGAAAATTGTATGAAACTTAAATCATAGCCTAATAATTTGAAAGCTTTAATATTTTTGCAATATTTAAACAGTTCGCTAGGCCTATAATCACAGAGTAACATAAATAATGAAAAACATGTGTTTTTATTCATGCTCCTACCGCCATTAAATTTGTTTATTTAATTAATAGTTTTCAAAATTTAATTTACTTATGCATGAAAGGTTATGTCTATTTGTAAATTTTGTGATACCCCGTGACTTATGATTTAATTGTTTATCAGGGCGATAACGGATATTTTTGATAATTTTCATTAAAGTTTCAATCAATTCTCTGTATCCTTATGAATAGTGTGTAAAATTATAATTTATTTGCTATCTTATATATTTTTTTAATGTCTTATGGATAAAATATTTTGCACACCATCCCTAAGGTATACATAGCCTATATTTAAGGAAACGTGATAAGCAAGTTTACGATTTGTAATCAATTTTATGTTCTAATATAAACTTACCCTTGCTGTACCCTTTCTCTTTGGGCAGCAGTGGTAGGAAATACAATCCATCGATCAGCAAGGAGGTCCGAAACAGCGTTGCATACATTGTGTATGCATCTTCCGGTTGAGGTTTGTGACAGTGCCACAAATGAGTCTTGCCCCACTCCTCGCTGATAACCACCCTCGGCAAAAAAACGCAGTGCAGCAGTTACCTGAACAATAAATACAGATAGTTAGTGTTGGACATAAACTAGTAAAAAGGACAATTCAGTAATTTTAATGGTCAAGTTCAGAATATACATTTACCTGTATGTGCACTGGTATTCCAGACGTCAAGGTTCGTTGGAGCCTGCCTCTTAAAAGACCACAGAGATCACGAGCCAAAATCCTACTCACTCGAAAAAGAGTTTGAAATGCTATCTCCGGAATTTCGAATGGGTTACTCATGTCTCTGATATTTCTTCTTTGAATTCGCATTCTTTGCCTATTAACTCTTCGCCACAAAACAATTAGACGAAGATGCATTATGGCTTTCATTCCAAAGAAATTTATACTTTTTTTCAAAACTATATTTGAATTTAAGACACTTTTGAATTAAAAGGGAAAATTTGGACTATATAAACAAAAATAACCGAGCCAAAATATAATTAAAAACAGTAATTCAAACTTCACTCAATGTCTAACCCTAACCAAAAAATAAACAAATGCTATACACTAAAAACAGGTAGGCCTTGAGAAAGCTTTTAACTATCATCTATAATACAAATACGGATAAATAAACACTTGAAAACTACTAAACTAAAGTTCTAAATAAATATTATAAACGGAAACAAAGCTGTTAATGAACTATAATACAAAAACTCATAGCTTGAACCATATGAATATTATAACCTAAACTTCTAAGTAAAATATATTATAAACTTAAATAAAACGTTTAATGAACAAATATAATTCAAAAACCGATAGCTTGAACCACTTTAAAACTAATAAACGCTTAAATACACCAAACAACGACTTATCTAACTAAAATGAAAAAATATTAAAATCTCAGCAGAAACTAATGGGCGCCAATCGTGAATAGAATCGGGAAGTTCACGAGGGGGTAGAGAGTCTCGTAAATAAGCGACAGATTTCGCGACGATGCAGTCGTGTCGCTAACTAGCCGACCGGACAGACTCGCATATGTCGGCAAGGTCACGGGATCGTCCCAACACGACGTCGTCAACTAGTTCTCGTCCGGTCAGAATAGCCCTGCTGAAGGGTTATGTTCGGCGTGGGGTCTTACGCACCTGGCACGAGCAGTGGGTTTCGACCCCTGCTCAGAACAAGCTGCGGTCCATCAAGGACGGTGTGTCGCGATGGCCCTCTTCTATACGAAAGTGTAGAAGAGAGGAGGTCATCGTGACGAGACTCCGCGTCGGGCATACATTTTTAACCCACGGATTTTTATTAAGAGGGGACCCACCTCCATTGTGTGAATTTTGCGATGCTCCCCTTAGTGTGTACCACATTTTGGTGGAGTGTCGTAAATATGCCCCTATCCGCCTGGCTTTTGATTTTAAAGGTGATCTACGTTTTTTTACTACGCGATAGCGCGGATGGAGTTATATGTTTACTCCGTTTTATAGGCCAGGCGGATCTTTTTGATGCAATTTGAGTCACTTTTATAAAGTGACGCCCCCTGTGGGACGGGGTTTAGAATAGTCCCGCAGTAACCCCTGCTTGTCGTAAAAGGCGACTAAAAGGGGAGGTTTCTGTGCAGGACGTACCTCGTGCAGGAAAAACCTATCCTAAATCTTTCCTTTCACCTCCTTTTTTCTTCCTTCCCTTTCACCCCCTTTTCATTCTTCTCCCTTCTCTTACTCTCTCCTTACCTCTTTCTTCCCTTCCCCTTCCGTTCAGTCCTGCACAGAGACTTTTGGCCCTCCGTTGACGACCTTGGCATCTAACACGGTTTTCCTTGGACGATTATTGGATACCACTGCTTTGAGCTCCTGAGTGAAAGTGCGCCGGTTGTAATACCTTAGTAGAAGGGCTTTAGGGATGACAATAACCGGGTACCCTACTTTGAGAAAAGACCGGTTGCGTTCACGAGGGTCCGGACGTAAAATTGGCACTTTCCTACACCCACTTGCTGCGACGACCTCTCTCTCGGCGATGCCCTATGCGAAGGTTGTCATGTCTAGCGTCGTATGGGGCCTCTCGTCGGGACAGTTAACAGGGCCATATGTGGTAGAACCAACTTGGAGCACCCTGGGTCTACGATCCGAGTATTGTGTAGGTTGTCCCCCAATACGGCATGGCCGATAACCTTGTCACCGCTGGCACTGTACTGCCTAATTCTGCTGGCACCTCACTGCCCGGCCCCTCACAGGGTCGTAATATTGATAAGAGGCGGAAACGGGTAAGGCCGTCCAGCCCAACAATGGAAATGGTCCAGGAAGTGGTGAGGCCCCAGCCCCGCTTCCTGGTGATGTCTCGAGTCGATGCTAGTGAAAACCTTAAGCGCGTCAGCCCATTTATCCTCGAAAGAGCGATAAATGGTGCAGCAAAATCGGACGTTTCGATAAGGAAATTGCGTGATGGCACTATATTGATTCAGACAGCGACTGATGTCCAGTCGTCCAATATAATGGCCATTACTGAAATACCGTCGAGTAATACGGCTTCTATACCGGTGAAGGTGGAACCTCACAGGTTCCTCAATGTTTGCAAGGGAGTGGTCACTTGCTTTGACCTCGACTGCGTGAGCATTGAGGACATCTGTGAGGAGCTCTCCCCACAGCATGTAACCGAAGTATACCGTATTGTGACCAAAAAAAATGGACAAGAAAAAAAGACGGATACGTATATCCTCACATTTGCGACTCCTACCCTTCCGAAGGAGGTCCGAGCAGGTTTCCACGTGCTCAGGGTCCGGCCGTATGTCCCTAACCCTCGGCGCTGTTTTCAGTGCCAGGAATTTGGGCATACGAAGCTGCGATGCCGTGGTAAGCCAACCTGTGCGGATTGTGGACAGGAGGCTCACGATACACCATGTGAGTCTCCGAAGTTCTGCGTAAACTGTAAGGGTCCACACTCTGCCTGGTCTCGGGCCTGTCCGAAATGGAAGGTAGAGAAAAAAGTCCTGGAGATTCAATCCGAAAAGAAGATCTCTTATGTCCAGGCACGCAAGGAATACGTATCTAGTCAGGCTCCGGTATTTCAAACTTCATATAGCCAGATTGTCAGCCAGAACATCAACTGTCCCAACTGCCATTGCGCAGTTAATCTTGCCAAAACGTCTACGCGACCGGTTCCACTAGTATCTGATCGAGACATCAATCGTTTTACTGCGCCAAATAATGTGGCGCCTAAATTTTTAAAAGAGGCGAAACCGCCAAAAAGGTCGTCTCCCCCACCTGTACCACCGAGGAGCCCTCCTCGAGGACCCCCCCCGAGCCCACCTCGGGGAACCCCCCCGAGCCCTCCTCGGGGAACCCCCCCGAGCCCTCCTCGGGGAACACCCCCGAGCCCACCTCGGGGCCCAAAACTACTTGCGGCCGTTGTCGAGCCGCTCAATCCCGCCTCTGGGACTCCGGAGGTTGGGATGAGTGGTAGGACAGGTGAGGCCGCAAAGGCGATTCCCTCTGGTGCCTTGCGAAAGGACCAGCGAGGGAGCGCCGAAAAAATTAATATCAATAAAGCGACGAAGGCCTTAACAAAGCCTTCGCGCAAAGACCCAACGACCCTGTCTCTCCAGGATAAATCAAAACCTCTCCTGAAGCGGGAGGTCCAGGAGAGACTGGGAAAAGCAAGAGGGCCTAAAAAGGGCCTCAATCAATTTTTATTTTTAAAAGATAACGTTATGGATTGCGAGGATTATTAAACTTTATATTTATAAATAATGTCGCTACTACAATGGAATTGTAGGGGTTTCTTTGCTCGTGTAGAAGAAATTAAACAAATAATATCTTCCCTGCATCCCCCCATCTTGTGTTTGCAGGAGACCCACTTCCGCACAACTGACAACCCGAAGCTTCGTGGGTACGATATATATCGTACCGACAAGCCATTCTTTGATCGGGCTAGCGGAGGTGTGGCTATATTCGCACGAAGCAACATATATCATAAACATATTAATATCGTCTCTGAACTCCAAGTGATCGCTGTCCGAATCTCCCTTGCTATGGAAGTGACAGTATGCAGCATCTACCTCCCACCAGGTGAGCGCGTTTCAAAGAGGACTCTAGAGGCCCTCTTTATACAACTTCCCGCCCCTTACATCATCTTGGGGGATTTTAATGCGCATAACCTGGTGTGGGGGTCTAATTTTACAGACGCCCGTGGGAGGATGGTAGAGGATATTCTTGTCTCGGGCAACCTGGTGTTAATGAACACCGGGACCCAGACACACTTCTCCACCTTTAATGGTGTATCCTCTGCCATCGACCTAACTTTATGTAGCCCCGGGATCGCTGCTCACTTCCTTTGGGAGGTTCACTCGGACCTATGTGGCAGCGATCATTTTCCAATTCTGGTTTCACCACTTCAAGATCCTCCCAGTACAGCACGGCTACCCCAGTGGGTTATCAAACGTGCTGACTGGGATAAATTCCGCGAGCTCGCCGTATTTGATGAACCCATTCTCATGACGTCGATGTTAGGGTTGGGCGTTTTACTTCGACAGTAATAGCAGCTGCGAGGGCTTCCATTCCTAAATCCTCGCCTTATCCGCGCCACCGTCCAGTTCCCTGGTGGAACGAGGAATGTCGGTTGGCTATTTCTGACCGTCGAAGGGCCCTACGTCTCTTCAATCGGCGTCCTACCTTGGATAATCTAGAATCATTCCGGATTCTACGTGCTCGAGCTCGCCGTATCATTCGTGAAAGCAGAAAAGAGTCTTGGAGACAATTTATTTCTACCCTTACTATTTCCACTCCCACTACTAAGGTTTGGGACAATATTCGTAAATTACGTAGTAGCAAAAATACCATAAATAATATCCCTGCCCTCATGTCAAACGGTACGCTTGTCTCCTCCCCTGTGGAGGTCGTCAATGTATTGGGCTCTATGTTCACCGCTATTTCTAGCACTGCAAGCTATTCTAATGAGTTTGCAGCACATAAGCGGAGCATAGAGCGCCATTCTATTGACTTTGGTCAGAGCCGGGGGGAGGATTATAACTCCTCCTTTACCTTAGATGAACTGAAGTATGCTCTGTCCCAGGCGGGTAAAACAGCTTCTGGCCCCGACGAAATACATTACGATATGTTGCGCCAGTTGCCCCCTGCTGGATGGGCATACCTGTTGGATCTCTACAATAGTGTTTGGGGATCTCGTCAGTTCCCAACACTCTGGAGGCAAGCTACCGTTATACCAATATATAAAAGTGGCAAGGATAAATTAGAGCCAACTAGTTATAGACCGATAGCCTTAACTAGTTGTGTATGCAAAATATTGGAAAAAATGATAAATAAACGATTAATATGGTATTTAGAATCCCGCAATCTACTATCAAATATCCAATGTGGTTTTCGCCGTAATCGATCCACGGTGGATCATCTCGTCCGTCTCGAGACGGCGGTTCGTGACGCCTTTCTCCACAAACAACATCTTTTGGCAGTTTTCTTTGATTTGGAGAAGGCTTACGATACCACGTGGCGGTACGGCATTTTAAAAACCCTTTTTAATTGGGGGTTCCGAGGGAACCTCCCTGTTTTTATATCTAATTTTATGTCAGATAGACACTTCCGGGTAAGGTTAAACAACACCTTATCCGATGATTTTATTCAAGAAAATGGGGTTCCTCAGGGCAGTACTCTAAGCTGTACGTTGTTCGCCATTGCAATTAATGGCATTGTGGACAACGTGCGGCTACCTGTCCGTTCATGCCTTTTTGTGGATGACTACGCAATTTATTGCAGTTCGTCGAGTCTCCACAGGGCTGAACGGCAGATACAACTCTCTGTAAATAATCTGTGGTCGTGGGCATCGCGAAAAAGGCTTTCGCTTCTCTGCAGCCAAGACGACGGTCGTCCACTTCCACAGATTACGTGGAATACAACCTGTCCCCAGTATTTTAATAAACCACGTTGTTTTACCAGTCTCAGAGACCGTAAGGTTTCTGGGACTTTTATTTGATTTTAAATTAACTTGGATCCCCCACATCAAAGACCTGAAAGCGAGGTGTATAAAAGCACTCAACCTGCTCAAAGTGGTTAGCGGTCGGTCCTGGGGTGCTGATAGGGAAACCTTGATGCGCCTGTATAGGGCCTTGGTAAGATCAAAACTAGACTACGGCAGTTTCGTTTACGGATCGGCGAGACCCTCGGCGTTAAAGATGCTGGATAGTGTCCACCATGCTGGTATACGACTGGCTACTGGTGCTTTTCGTACCAGTCCAGTCGTCAGCATCTGTGCCGACGCCGGTGAGCCCCCTCTCTCTTACCGGCGGTCCTATCTTCTGGCATCTTACGTGTCGAAACTACACTGCATGCCGGAGCATGTTGCCTACCGTCCTGTGTTTCATCCCCCTAACCGTGTCTTGTATGAAACCAAATGGCGTAGTACAAGGCCGGTTGGGATCAGGATGTTATCGGTTTTCGACACGTGTGGGATAGTCCTGCCAAAGGCTATCCCCACATCCCCAGGTCGAGTTTCTCCCTGGAAGATACGCCTACCTCAATGCCATTTTGATCTTGCCAAGTTCCCTAAAGCGACCACCCCACCAATTATATATGAGAGGACCTTTTATGAGCTCCTCTCCACTCGCTTTCAGGGCTTTAAGCGCGTCTATACGGATGGCTCCAAGTGTGGGGCCTCCGTGGGATGCGCATTTGTTGTGGAGGGAAACCATTTTAAGTTTGGTTTACCTGGTGAATCCAGTGTTTTTACGGCTGAATTATACGCCATTTTTAAATCTCTGTGTTTTATTTATCGTAAGTGTCACCGTTCTGTGCTCATCTGCACGGATTCCATGAGTGCTCTGTTGGCATTGTCCACTCTCTACTCCTGGAATCCCCTCGTGCAGATGATACATGAGCAAATTTTAAAAATTGATTCATTAAACACCCGGCTCGCCTTTTGCTGGATTCCTGGTCACGCTGGTCTTTCAGGAAATGAACTTGCTGACCAGGCGGCCAAGGAGGCAGCACGCCTGCCTCCGGAGGCGGGTCTGGGTGTCATGTTTTTAGATCTAAAGGGTTATGTTCGGCGTGGGGTCTTACGCACCTGGCACGAGCAGTGGGTCTCGACCCCTGCTCAGAACAAGCTGCGGTCCATCAGGGACGGTGTGTCGCGATGGCCCTCTTCTATACGAAAGTCTAGAAGAGAGGAGGTCATCGTGACGAGACTCCGCGTCGGGCATACATTACTAACCCACGGATTTTTATTGAGAGGGGATCCACCTCCAGTGTGTGAATTTTGCGATGCTCCCCTTAGTGTGTACCACATTTTGGTGGAGTGTCGCAAATATGCCCCTATCCGCCTGGCTCTTGATTTTAAAGGTGACCTACGTTTTTTATTACGTGATAGCACGGAGGGAGTTATTTGTTTACTCCGTTTTATACGCCAGGCGGATCTTTTTAATGCCATTTGAGTCACTTTTATAAAGTGACTCATCTGGATTTATCTCATATTGAGAACTTTTTAACATTTTAGTACATTTTAATATGTTTGTTCTGTCTTTTTAACGTATTATTTTAACATGTTTTAAGATTTTAATGTGTTATATTTTAATATGTTTGTTATTATAATTTTAACGTAGTGTATACACCTGTGTTTTTATTTTAGCAGGTGTATCACTTCTTTTAATCTAATTGCCCATTTGAGCGCTCCTATGGAGTGTCTCAAATGGGCTTTTTCTCATATTGAGAATATCTGTTTTTAATTGATATACAAATTTTAATATTGTATATTGTTTTATATTTTATGTTTCCACCTGTTTATTCTAACAGGTGGACTATGTGGTGTGTCTCTCCCTAATGGAGATTTTACTGTGTGTGTAAATGTCAAGGCCCTAATGACCTCATTGTGTCGATGGGCCTCTAAACAATAATAATAATAATAATAATATAAAGTGATTCATCTGGATTTATCTCATATTGAGAACTTTTTAACATTTTAGTTAATTTTAATATTTTTTTTCTGTCTTTTTAACGTATTATTTTAACACGTTTTATAATTTTATTGTGTTATATTTTAATATGTTTGTTTTGTAATTTTAACGTAGTGCATACACCTGTGGTTTTATTTTAGCAGGTGTATCACTTCTTTTATTCTAATAGCCCATTTGAGCGCTCCTATGGAGTGTCTCAAATGGGCACTTTCTCATATTGAGAATAATGATTTTTAATTGATATACAAATTTTATATTGTATATTGTTTTATATTTTATGTTTCCACCTGTTTATTCTAACAGTTAGACTATGTGGTGTGTCTCTCCCTAATAGGGATTTTACTGTGTTTTTAAATGTCAAGGTCGTTATGACCTCATTGTGTCGATGGGCCTCTAAACAATAATAATAATAATCCATTTCCCTTTTCATCCTGTTTTCTGCATTATCCCCGTGTATTAGATCATCCGGTAGGAGTGTCTCCAGCAACAGCTGTGCCGACTCCTCCCACCCCGCCGTATAACTCCCATCTGGTCTTCTCAGGGTTGAAATTGACATCGGTGGCCGTATTTTACCCGCCGCTATCTTATAGGGAATCCCCCAGGGATTGGTACGCAACTCCTTTTTCACAAATCTCTCCCAGCTTTCTTCCTTAACCTCCTTCATTCCCCTCTCAAACTCTGCTTTCCTCTCTCTATACGCATTTAGTAGGGATCCCCTCTCTTCCTCCCCCTACTCCTCTGGTAGTTCTTCCTCGCTTTCCTCATATCCTTCCTTAGTTGCGCCAGCCTTGCGTTCCATGGTTTGTTCCCTATTTTAGGTTTGTCTATCATTAGGGGAACCGCCTTTTTTTAGCGCCTCCTGAATCATCCTTGTAAATTCCTTAGCTTTCCTATTCACATCGTCGCCCTCCCTTGTTGTGTCTAGTTCTACCAATTCCTCCCTGTATCTGGTTCAGTTTGCCCTTCTCAAGTCGTATCTTTTTGACTCTTTTTCCTCTCCTCTCTCTCTCACACCTTCCTCCTCCTCCCTTCTCGCCTCCTCATGCACATCAAAGACAATCAAGTTGTGATCGCTCGAGGTCTCGTATTCGAGGACTTGCCACCCTCTGATTTTACTACTTGCCCCTCGATTTTCTAGGGTCACATCAATGTTGGTGCTAGCCCCCCGCCGTCCTACATAGGTTGGCGGATTTTCGTCCTTGTTTACCACATCCAATTGGTTTGCCGCTATGAGTTCCTCTAGCGCTCTGCCCCGTTCATTTGGCTCCGCACGTTTTTCCCTTCGATCTTCTCTCCTCCATTTATTGTTAAACCATAGTGGCGATCTGGCATTTACATCGGCCACTACAACGAGGGGAACATCCTCATAATCCCTTACCACCGCTTCCAGTCTCTCCAGGTATGGTTCAATAGGGTGACGAAACTGGAAATACATGTTTACCAAAATAAGTCTATCCTTTCCAGCGATAAGCTCCACGCATGTGATGTACTCATCACAATGTTGGTTTACTTTCGTCGTCAAGATTTTCCGGTTTACCACAACTATCGCACACATTGGTTTCTCACCTGAGCTAAATAGATTAGCCGTAACTGGCATATGCGGTACTTTGCCCCTAAACGTGTAAGGTTCTTGAATGCAAATAACGTCGAGCTTCTTTTCCTCAGCTGTTTTCCTCACCTCGTGCAGGACTAGGACGCTTCTTGCAGCATTAAGTTGTCCAATCCTTATTTTGTTTTCACCCTCCTCCATCATGGATGATGAGTGAAAACAACATCCCGGCCACTTTTCCCCTGCATTGAAACTCGTCCTACCATGCGCCCTCACGAGGTGTTTATATACGTCATCCAAATCAAACTTCTCTCCTCTCCTCTCCACTACCCTCTTTACCAAATTCCTCAATTCCTCAGCCGTTGTGGGCAGGTTCAAGGACCTCAATTGAAGTCTGTCAACTATTTCTATTATCGGAAAGGCAACTTTCCGACCCTCCTTGTACTCCATCCTTACCAACTGTCTCAGAGCTGCTTGAAAATTGTTAGGTTCTTCCAGCCTTGACAGCTTAAGGATCTCCTCCCATTCATCATAAATACCTCTAGGATGCTCCCCTTCCCGACACTCAATCTCTTCTTTCTCCTCCCTCTCATCACTCTCCCTCTCTTGTCCATCTATCCTTCTAACTTCCCCCTTTCCTTCTTGCGACACTTCTTCTTTACCTTTACCTTCCCCCGAAAAAAGAGTCTCCCCCTTATCCATTTTATCCATCTTAGTCCCTTTATCTCTCTATGAGAACACTTCACCTCCCTATTCCCCTCTCTACTTTCTGCCCCTCTTCATCCTCAGCCTCTTCTACTTCTTCATCTTATTTTCTTTCTCCTCCTCCCTCCCTATGTACCCCTCCCCTTCCTCCTAGCAGTTTCGAGAGTTTCTTCCCCCATCCCTCTCTTTTCTTCCCCGCTCCATCTTCACTCTTTTCCTCTTCCCATCTCTCTTCTTCCCTCTCAGGATCCCTTCCCCCATTGTCCTCCTTACTTCTTTCTTCCCACTTCTTCCGCTGTTTCCTTTCATCGCTCGTTTCATTCTTATCTCCACTATTAAATCTTCCAAATCCTAGCCCCTCTCTTCTTCTTATCAGTCCCCTCTTCTCGTTTACAGCATTCTCAGTTTTACCCACCTCCCCATCCTTATCCGTTTGTGTGGATGTCGTAACTACCTCCCTTTTTATTGTCCTGTAACCTTTTGCTCTTAGACAATCCCTCCTCCTTCTGCACGGGGTTTTCGTCCTTCCTCTCTCTAATTCTCCCTAGCTCCTCCCCCAACTTTTCAATCCCCACAGTTAATTCCTTAATTGCTTCGACTAATTCCTGGTGTGACCTATCCATAATCAATTCGTTCCATTAATCTCTTCAACAACATTTGGTGCGTTTAACATTCCTTCCTGTTGGGGTGCTTGCAAGCTTCCTTTTTATTCTTACCCCCTTCCCTTTTGGCACATGGTATGCACAACTCTTCCCCATTGCAGTCCTTCCTCTCGTGTCCCTCCTTGCCACACCTTGAACAGCTTGCCTCATTCCTGCAATGCCTCTTGATATGCCCAAGGTCTCCACACTGGAAGCACCTAGATACCACCGTGTAGTCTTTGACATTAACGGAGCTGAACCTTATGTACACTCTCTCTCCCAGGAGTAGCCTTCTCACCTCCGAGCTTACTTCTACCACATGGTTGACCACTCTTTTGTCCCTAGGCCCTGTTTTGAAACGAGGGTTAAACCCCTTCTCAAACTCCTCTTTCTCAATCCTACCTCTATAATTTTGCACGAACACCGCATCTTTTAGGTCCCCTTCAGACATGTCCACACTAACATCGTAGATCGTCACTAGTGGATTTCTAAGTCTCGGTTTCTCGCATTTCAACTCTTCTTGGATTGCCTGGTTCTCCAACAGCTTTTCCACATCCCTCACATCTGCTGTCTCAACTACCAGCATTTTTCCTGCTTGCCTTATATATTTAAACCTCACTCCATCCCTCTTTGGATCAATTTTTTCCTTAAGTATTTTTTCCATGTGTCCTACGTCTTTCCCATTCTTGGAGGATATAAAGATCGTGTTATGCTTCTTTGCTTCGTCCAGACTTATATTCCTTGTCTCCTTCTGCCCAACACTCCCTTTTTTCCCATCATTTACAACCGACGCATACGTCAGGGTATGCGCAGATCCTCCAACTGTCCCTACTTGTACCCTCTTCAACCTTTCATTCTCCTCCCTCAACTTTTCATTTTCCTTGCTTACCCATTCCAACTGCGCCCTCGTATGCGCCAACGCATTTGCAATCCCCTTATACCCCATGAAAAGGCTCTTAAGGTCCGCTTTAGAAATTCTAGTCTTATTAATTTCCCACATCATATCAAGATATTGAAACTCCTCCTCTTGCGCTTCAACTGAGGTCAACAACACCCCTTTTTTCACCCCTACTTGTGCAGATGCAGCTGCCTCCATGAACAATGCTTTGGCCATCGGCTCATTCATCTCCTCCCCTCCACCTACTCCTTCCCCTTCCTTCCCCTCTTCTTCTCTTTCGCCTTCGCCTTCCTTTCTGCACCCCGACTCGGACTCCTGGGAATTGGCATTGTCTTCAGCACTTGGCCAGGACCATAAACCACTTACCCTGTCCTCCTCAGCATCCACACTCCCTAGGATGAAGAAATGAAATTCCCTCCTTTTCAATGTCTAATATCGCCACTTGCTTCCCTTGAGGTTTAGGGACCTCAGAAACTCTTTTCCCCAAGCCCCCTGAGCTTCCCCTCACTCTATAACGCACTTTTGAAATTTACCCCTTTTTTGATTTTCCATTGACCACCACTGAAATCTTAAAGATCTTTTAATACTGAGCATTTATATACCTATATTGATATATTTCTCTCCAATAGTTCCCAAGTTATAACACTTTATAGAATTTGCCCCAGACTGCCACTTTGACTCCTACTGGAATGCACTCAGGAAGTCCCAAGTGACCTCCCTTAACCCCATACTTTAACACTTAATAACTTTCGTTTACCACTAGCAGCCTGTTGGCTGCTATTACCTCCTCAACTGCTTCCCCTCTTCTGTCAGGTCTGGTGCGATTTTCTCTCCTATCCGCCCTCCTCCATTTTCCACTGTGCCACAGCGGAGATCGGGCATTTACGTCCGCCACAATAAGCTCTTACTACCCGTTCTATCCTTTCCAGGTAGGGTTCAACATCATAACGGAACTGGAAATAAACATTCAACAGGACCATCCTACCCGCTTCCAGCATTATTTCTATGCATGTTGCATATTCATCACAAAACTGTGTTACCTTAGTGATCATTAGCCCACTGTTAACAACTACTATTGCGCTCATGGGTCGTTCTCCTGAGTGTATAATATTGGCTGTGACTGGCATATGGGGTACCTTATCAAAACGTGTGTAGGGCTCCTGAATGCAGATGACATCTAGACTTTTTTCCCTCCGCTACTTTCCTTATCTCGTGAAGCACCATATTGCTCCTGGCAGCGTTTAGTTGCCCTATTCTCATTATGTTTGTACTAACCATCACTAAGGGTGGTGTGTGTACACATAGCAGTCAGGCCACGGTACTTTTGAGTTGAAACATACCCTCCCATGTGCCTTCACGAAATGCCTGAAAGCCTCCTCCATGTCCAAAACCTCTTCCCTTCTTTCCATAACCTTCTTCATGAGGCCCTCCAACTCTCCTATTCCCGTTGGCAGGTTGACCCCGCGCAGCACCATTCTATCTACCAGGTCCGGGACAGGAAATGCAATCCCCTGCCCGTCTCTGTGACCATTTCTGACTAAATATCTCAGCGCCGACTGAAAAACGCCGGGTTCTTCTAACCTGGACAACTTGAGCACCTCCTCCCACCCCTCTTGCCTTCCACATGTCTCCCTAGTTGTCTTCTTCCTCCCTCTCTAGATGGCCCCCTACTCCCTCTAGTTTCTCCACCCTTCTCATCTAATACTCCTCCTTCCTCCGCCTTCATTATCGGGCCTTTCACCCATTTTATCCACCTGCTCTCTGCCTTCCCTATTTTTCCTGTTCCCTCATCTTCATTCTCATTTGCCTTCACTGACCCTTCCACGTTTTTATCGGTACTCCCCTTCCTATTCCTTTCCTTGAACATCCTACAGAGCTTCCTGCTCCATTCCTTATTACTTTTTCCTTCTACTGACCATCTTTCTTCCTCACTCCCCTCCTTTTCTTTTCCTTTCCGATTTCCTTCTTCTATTACTTCTTCCTCTTTTCCTATTCTTTTTTCCTCCTCCTTTTCTTCATATTCCTCCGTCACTCTTCTTCCCACTGCTTTTAACCTTCTATTTATTCTAGGGTTTTGGACTTGTGCAATTAGGGTGGACGCTGCCGCCGCTGAGTCCCCGGTTGATCCTAGATATCCATTCCATAACTCATTTCCCGGCCACGCATTACCGTCCCATGCATAAATTGATACCAGTAACTCTCCTTCCACATTTTCCCTCTCTTTGTATGGCGCTTCTTCTGTGGCGAATATATTAACCCCATATTTTTCCATAAACATTTCTTTGTCTTTAAACACTTCCATCACTTTACCTAACCATAGAAATTCAATATCTTTAATTTTGTACTTTGCCTTCCTATGAGCATCCAGCACCTTAACAATAGATCTTCTTGCGCTCTGATGGTATCTAGCTTCCTGTTTCCATGCTCCCCTCCATACACCAAGCCCAAACCCGACTAACTGGAGATGAACTGTTTTCTTATTTACCACTGCCTGATGGTAAGCTTCTGATAGTGCCATTTCCATAATCATATCAATCCGTTTATCATACACCTGCTGACATATTTTCCCTCCGTCTATTGCTTCCAAATATACTTTTGTTTCTTCACCGTTTAATAGTGTTTTCCTGATAGTTTCCATTGATCCCTCGTCAGTCCTTTCCTCCATGTACTTCCTGTCACCTTCCCCCGTCCTTCTTAGATTGGGTCCAACCAAGCCAATTATTACGCCCTTCCTCTTCAGCCCCTGCCTCGAGTCTTCTTTCCCCATGTTTTTTCTACTACCGTCATTGATGAATATCGTTTTGGACACTACTCCCAGCATTCCCGACATAATCACCTCATACTCTTCCAGTAGCCTCCCATCCGCGTTCCTCTCTTTAGCCACCTTGGAAAATCCCTTTCCTTCTTCCCCCCACCAAGTGCCATATTTCTGGTCTCTCCCATAAGAGTACACACATCTTTGATTCATTGCTCTCTCTATCCATGACTCCACCGCCTCATTCCAATCAGTCTCTTCATCTATTCCATTTACCTTACTCTTCATATTTTTTAAAACTTCCTTTATAATTCTTTCCCCTTTTGGATGTATTATGACTCTCGCAGACTCAATGATCTCTTCGATTTCTTCACTCGTTATCTTCCCTCTCTCTAGCATCTTTACCACATTTGTGCTCTCCAATGGGTGTTTAGTCTTCCTACAATTTTCCAAAAATCCTTTTATCCCCCATACTTCCTTCCCATCTCCGTTTATCTCCATTTCCTTCAATTTCTCCAAACTCTTTATCTCCATTTCCTCCTCCTTTTCTTTATTCCCGCAGACATCTTCTATCCCTTGAGCCTTTTCTTTTACCTCCACTCCCCTTTCATATCATCCAAATCCCAGTCCTACCCTTTCTCTTCTCCCATCCATAACTGTTTCTTCCTTTTGTTTTCCCCTGCTACCCTTTTCCTCTTCTTCTGTTCTATCTTTTGTCCGATTCGTGCATGCCACTTCCTTCCTCCTCATGAATTCCCTTGCTCTCCAGCTATCTCTCCAGATTCTACTTGGTGACTTCCTTTTCCTTTTATTTGCCAACTTCTTTAATGCTTCACCCGTTTTCCTCAGTTCTTCTGTCAGCTCTTTTATTGCTCCTACTATTCCTTCCTGTTGTCTATTCATACTGGGTTTGCTCCATTAGTCTCCTCACTAGTAACTTATGGGTTTCGCATTCTTTCTTATTCGGGAATTTACATTTCTCTTTTTCCCCCTTGTTTACGCTTCTGTTTAGGCATGGGATACACACCTCCTCACTCTTACATTCCTTCCTCTCGTGTCCTTCTCTTCCGCACCTTGAGCACCTTGCCCCGTTCTTGCAGTACTTCTTTATATGCCCCAGGTCCCCGCACTGGAAGCACCTGGATACAACTACGTAATCCTTAGTGTTAACACTACTAAATCTAATGTACACTCTATCCGCCAGTATGAGCTTCCTTACTTCGGGGCTAACTTCTATCACATGGTTAACTACTCCCCTGTCCCGTTGCCCGGTTTTGAATCTTGGACTGAACCCCTCCATAAACTTCTCTTTTTCTATCATTCCCACGTAGTTTTGCTTAAATACCACGTCTCGCAGTTCTTCTTCAGATATATTAGCGCTCACATCATACATGATAATTAGTGGATTCCTCATTCGCGGTTTCTCGCACTTTAGATCTTCCTTTATCTTCTCGTTTGTCATAATCTTCTCCACTACATTTTGATCCGCCGATTTCACTATTAACATGTTCCCCGCTGGTCTAATATACTTGATTCTTAACTTCTCTTCTTTTGGATCCATATTCTCTTTCAGTATTTTTTCCATTTCTTCTGTACTTTTCCGCTTTTTTGAGGCGATGAACACTGTATTCATCTTGTTCCTCTCTTCCATTCTTATCGCCTCCCCTGCTGTTCCCATTCGTCCTCCTTCTTTCCTTGCAGCTACCATAGCATACGACGGTGTGAAAGATCCCGCTTTTTTACCATCATTTCTTGATAGTTCTTCGTTTTTCTCTCTTAGCCTCTTATTCTCTTTTTCTAGTTCTTCAATTCTTCCCATCGCCTCCGACAGTTGGGCCGCTACTTTGGCGTACGTAATTCTTATTACGCTTTCATCCTTCTTGGATATTCTGTTTTTCTTGTTTATATCGTGCATTATCTCCGTAAATTCATATTCCATCTGTACTCTCTGTACTAACCTATCATTCTGTTCTCGGGTTTCCTCATTCTCTTCTACGAATTGCATCTTATCCATAGGATCTTCTTCCTACCCTTCACTGCTACTGCACACACTTCTCCTCTTCTCTTTCTGCTCATCTCCTTTTTGTTCTTCCCCTTTTGGCAACTTTTCTCACCCCCCTGGTCCGCATTCTTTCCTGTTGGCATCTCTTCTTTTAGCTCTCTTGAATTTACCTTATACCTACCCTCCTTACTCGTTCCAGGGTACCTGAAAAATCTATTATCACAAATACTATGTAATTACCTTTTTCTTCTTTTCCTCGCCTCCGCCACTGAAAATTACTTAAACAGTTGTTCACTGCCTCTTCTCCAAGCTTTAGAAGGTCTTCAGATCACTTTCCACCCTTAATTTAACAAACTTATTTTTTTACCCCTTTTCGACAAATCTGACTGCCGCCACTGAATTCTTATAAATTTTTTCTTTCTGATTATTTATATACCTATTTTCACTATTCTATTCACAATATTTATCAAGTTATTCCCCGACAAAGAAAATTTTCTTGTATGCCACTTTTACCTCTACTATTAAAACACCCAGGAAGTCGAGAGTGACCTCCCTTGACCCTAACTTTAGACCTTAATAACTCCTATATTAATAATGCGATTTTAATGAAAACAAAAACAAAGTCTCCGTAATTTTTTCCTGAATTTTTTGGGTCCTATTCACTTGTTCGAGTTCCCTCTCCTTCCCCCTCAAAAGGAGACCCTTTTATAGGGGTTGAAGTTTTCTCACCACCTTCTCCAAACCACGTCAATTCTCTTCCTCTCTTCTTTCCACACAAGATCTTTACACTTTACACTTTGCTACTACCGATTTAACCGAATTTAATCAGGTTCTCCCGGGAGCTCCACACAACACGTCCACACGGCGTGGCATCTCGAGCGCGACGGGATTAGGGACAACAACAACCCTTAACCGACCTCATTAGGTATTGTTTTAGCTTTCATCAATATAAGTCAGTGACTTCTCTGAAGCAACCACCACCATGGTGCCCAGTCTGCCAGCAGACCAGGCTTAAATTGCTCAGGAAAAACCCCTGTATACGATTTCACCTGCATCCAGGAGTGGGAGGTCTTCGTGCAGTGGGTGTTCACCACGTGGGGGAGGTGGAGTTTAGCCATAGCGGCCGGTCCGGGGATCTGAGCCCGTTTCCGTGCCCATACTTCCCGACCACCGCCACGTTGCCCAGCAGGGACCACGAGGAGGTATCCACCCCGATTTGCATCGCCTCCGTAATTACGATTATGACTAGACTCACTCATTATAAGTATATAAATAGACTCTGTACAATATAAATATATCTCTGTCTACAGGGTAATTACAGGGCCCCATTTAGCCGTGACCTTCCGGTGCACAGCGCCACCTCATTCTAGTACGGGTTCCCCACCACTCGTCCAGCTCCCTTGCATCTTCAGGCTCCAGCGCCCTTTCTATCGCTCTCCTCTCTTCCTCTCTCAGTTTTCCGATTCTCGTGGCTGCGGTCACAAATTTCTGATAAATCTCACTGCTCTCTGTTATATCCTCTGGTCTCCATCTCCTTCCCGACATGACCACTTCTCTATATAGCTCCTGCCTTGCCTGCTCATACTTTACACAGTCATACATCACGTGGCGTGCATCTTCCGCCTGCCCACAGAGGTCACAGTCTGGGCTGTCTCCAATCCCAAAGGAGTGGAGTTTAGCTGCAAAGTCACCGTGTCCGCTTAGGAACTGGGTCGAGTAGTGGTTTCCTATTCTCTTCCGTTTTTTCAACCTTGCTTTCACCTCTCTAAAATAAGCATAAGTCACTCTCCCTTTCGTGGCATTATCCCACCTTACTTGCCACTCTGCCACCGTTTCCTCCCTCCTCATCAACCTGCTTTCCGCTCTTTCAATTCCATTAGCTCTGTCTCTCCACAGTTTCTGTCTCTCACCAATGTACAGATCCATCGGGATTGCTCCCGTGATCACCCTCACAGCTTTATGTGACATCGTTCTATATCCTTTGGCCACCGTGAGCAGGATCTTTCTCTGTGCGCTCCTTACGATCTGCTTGCCTCTCCCTTTCTGGGCTGCCCCGCCCCATACCTCGCATCCGTAGGTTAGGATCGGCTTGATCATTCCCTTGTACATTCTGAACAACGCTTCACAGGTATATCCATAGTTCGCCCTGGCCAGGTTCTGAAGCTTCGTGAAGGTGACCTTCACTCTCCCGCACATCGTGTCTATGTTCCTCCAGTAATTCATTCGTTCTCCTACCAGCACACCCAGATACTTGACTTCATTCACATACCCGATCCACTCTCCATTCATTCTCACCGACGGGTGTCTGGCTAGGCTTCCTTTTAACATCATCATCGCAGACTTGGCACTCGAAAACTTAAGTTTATTCTGCCGGCCCCATTCCTCGACTCTCTCTAGTGCGAACTCAGCTCTCCGTTCCACACTCCTCGTGTCTGCCTCGATCAGTAGCAGCACGTCATCCGCATAGGCCAATGCCTTGCAGTGCTCTCCTAAGTGCCTTTCCAACAGTTTATTCATGAGTATATTCCATAGCAATGGGCCTAGGACTGATCCTTGTGGGCATCCTTTGGTCGGCACTTTTTCCCGTCTTACCCCTTCGATTTCCAGGGTCACAATCCTCCTTTCGAAGTAGTTTCGTATTAGCCTCCATATGTCTTTTGGGCAATCTGCCTCTTTAAGCTCCAACGGTACTTGTGGCCACCACGCATTATCAAAGGCACCCGCTATGTCGAGGAACACTCCGAGGACGTATTTACACCTTGACTCCCTTATTTCGGCTTCCATTTTCATTAGTGCATCTATCGTGCTTTTTCCTCTTACAAATCCGAATTGTCTTGCACTCATATAGCCTGTCTAACTCATATGCCGTTCGATTCTTTTAGCCACCATCCTTTCACCGATCTTTCCCAGCACTGGAAGCAAGGTCACCGGTCTGTATGATTTCACCTGCGTCCTGTCTTTGTCCGGATTCTTAAGAAAGACCTTCAGGTTCCCTCTTATCCACCTATCTGGGAACTCACCCGTTTCCAGGGCTTTATTCTTTATCGTCCTGTATTCCTCGACACAGCTCTCCAGCGCACCCTTGGCCAGTTCCGGTTGGATCCCGTCCACCCCCGGGGCCTTTCTGTTTTTAGTACTCCTTATCGCCATCTTCACCTCTTCAGCTGTGAACTCTGGGGACCTCTCCTCGCCCCTCCATGCAAGCGTATTTTTCCTTACTCTATTGTGGTAGTCCACTTCCATGTCTCTGTTATCGTCCGGGAGGAGCTCCCCCAGTAGCATCTCCACGGTCTCACCGATATCCTTGGTGGATGAGCCATCTGCCTTCCTCAGGCTCGTTAGAGTCAGGTCACATTTCATCTTGCCCATGACTACCCTGTACACCTTGCCCCATGGATTGTCGGTCTCCACCGCCACCAGTTCTTCCCACCTCCTCTTCTCCTCCCGGACCTTCTTTACGTACTCATTTCTCATGCGGTTGTATTCTCGGCTCAGTACCCGGACCAACATCTCACCGGCCTCACCCCTCTGTACACGTCTCCTCATACGATCCATTTCTCGTCTCGCTCTGTTCTTTGCCGCTTTCATTTCCGACAGTTCATCTGTCCACCAAGTTCCACCATCGCCTCCGCACCTTCTCCTCTGGAGGCACTCCTCCCCGGTCTCGACAATTGCCGACTCCAGCGTCTCCGCCATCTCTTCGGCACTGGCTCCTGCCGGCCAGTTGTCCACCACTTTTCTCCGGAGCACCTCCGAGAATTGTTGCCAGTCCACAATCTTGAACTTGTATCTCATGTTATTCTGCCTCTGCCCCCCGAGGCCTCCTTTCCTTCCTTTCTGTACAGTGAAGCCGATGAGTCTGTGATCCGACTCTACCTCGCCTTCTACCACTCTCCAGCTCTTCACCTCTCCCCAAAAGTCCTCCGTCCCCAAAGTCACATCTATATTGGACTTTATACTCCTGGTGTTGCAGAAGGTCTCCGGCTGCCCAGCTCCGTTCAAGATCCGCAACCCACTGGCCAGGATAAAATCCTCCAGCATCTCACCTCTCTCATTTAGTACTACATCATGCCACATCTGTGATCTCGCATTCGCATCCATGCATATCATTGTCCTGGCCCTCCCCAGGTTTCTTAGGGTTTCCTCTAGACCCACAATGTGCACTCCTATCTCTTCCCCACAGTTAAAGTAGCAGTTGACCAGGTAGAAGCCGTCACCGCCACTTCCGATCCGAGCCACAACCCTGCTACTCTCCGTGAGGTTTCCGACCATCAGACACTCTGCTCTTCTCACAGCGATAGCACTCCAGATCTCTCCGTTCTCATTACACTTGAACAGAACTTTGCAACCTTTGATCACAACCTCACACCCCAGGTGGTATGGTTCCTGAATGGCTGCTATTTGTACGTTGTGTTCCCACATGTACTGTTCCACTTCCGCCATCTTCGCCCACATTCACCTGGATCGCACTATAGCCCATAGTCTACTTTTCTATGCGCCTCATCTAAGGCCATTTTATACATCGGACATCTGCGGTCCGCTACATCATGCCTGTCGTCTTTTCTTGCTCTCCAGCAATTTACACACCGTCCTTCACCTCGAGCTCTCCTACATTTCTCGGGCTCGTGCTCATCTCCGCATCTCGGGCATGCTACTCTCTGTTTGCAGTGCTTGGCAATGTGCCCATATGCCTGGCACCTGAAGCACCTTGTGGCTTCTACGAAATCTTTGACTCGGCATCTCCGCCAGCTAACATATACTTTTCCCCTGCTTCTTATCCAATTCCTGACCTTGGGGGAACACTCCACCACCCAGTGGCTCACATCCAGGCTAGGCCTGCCATACTTCTGGACACACCTAAAGTTCTCCACGAATTCGTCCATTTCGATTCCGCTACCTTCCATACTCCTTTTGTGGATCTCCTCCACAATGTCCCGTTCCTCTCTGTCTTTCTCTACGTCATAGATCATGACTTTGGGGTCCCTCATCCCCGCTTCCGTTACCTTCAATCCCGCAGAGCTGAGATCCTTCTCCAGGAGCCGTGCCTTCTGCTGTGGAGTCTCAACCTCCAGGACCACACCTTCCCTTATCCTTCTCAGGTTCCGTACATTTAGGCCCATTTCTGCGGGTTTTAGGTTCTCCTTAAGGATGTCTTTAACTTCTGCCCCATCCTTTTTTCCATCAATTCTTCGCACTATCACTAGATTTGCCTTAGGTCGAATCTCCTTTCCTGTACTCAGGCTGGGCACATCTGGCCTGGTCCTACTCGCCATTTCCGCGTAGCTGAGTCCTTCCCCAGCTTTTTGGCCCCTGTCAGCCACTTCACCTCGCCTTCCCAAGAGTTCTGTAATCTCTTTTCTCTCTGCCTGCCTGGCCTCCAGCCCAATATTCCTGTCTAGCAGGTCCTCTACGAGTCCACCCATCTCTCTAAGGATTATCCTCATCTTATCTTGAGCAAGGAGTGAGAAACTCTTTCTCTTTACTTGGCTGTCTATACCCTCTCTAGCTCAGCCTGAAACTTTCCGTATCGCCTTCTTGTACTAGTCTCTCCTTCGATTCCTTTCATGGCCTCCACAAACTCCTTCTCAAGGGAGTTCCTCCGGTAGTACCGTGGGGGGGTGTACCTCTCCCCCACTACCTCCGCTCCGGCCAATCGGGCACCTTCCCGCTCCATTTCGGACTCGGCCGATTCGCTCTCCACAGCCATTGTCTTAGCCGCTTCTGAGCCTTCACGTTCTCCACCTGAGCTCTCCCTTTCTTCGGGGCTTACCTCCCCTGTCTTTTCCTTTCTTTTCCTTTCTATTTCTAGCTTGCACAGCCTCAGCTGTGGCACTTTCGTCTTGCCTAGGTCCGTATCAGGCCTTTCACTCTCCTTTCTCGTACCGTCCTCCGGTTTCTCCTTGTCCCGCCTTCTCGTTCCACCTTTGGAGCGCCTCTCCTTCCTTCTTGCAACCTCCCACTCAGTGTCCCCCTCACTGGCGGAGTTGCTGTCCCTATCTGCCGGGACTCTTTCCTTGGCCCTTCTCTTTCTCTCGACCTTTTTCACGGTCCCACTGCCTTCCAGTTTGTTTCCAGTATTAGAGTTCATTTTCCGATTTCATTTTAGCCAGCCCATCGTAGACAAGGGAGCGGGCCGGAATAATCAGGAGCGGGTATACCCTCGGGACTCGTCCCTACCCCAGTTCCCCGGGGCCCGACCTCCGTTTGCCAATCCCGGTATTCTCGGACGGACTGGGCTCGCTCGTTGCGGTGCAGGGTCCGACCCCTGCACTCAATGTCCACTTCCTGGTCAGGGTCCGAAGCGGCTGGTCTCCGGCCACCGCCCGCAGCTAACGCCTCGGCAGAGCAAGCTCACATCAGCCTCCCCGGCCACCGACGGAAACATATCAGTGACTCGGTTTGGCACTCCCAGCGCGCCGCAGGTTGGGCCAACCTTCCCCCGTGAGGGGGGGTCCGATTTTGACAGGAGGACTGACCACATCCTCCCAACCCTGGTATCCTGGTGGGCTAGGGTTGCTAGTTCACCAGAAGGTCTCGATTCGGCTTGGGAGCTGACCAGTCTCCCTAGCCTATCTCAGATTGTCAAGATTCGTCCGGGCATTCCTTTTATGGTCGGGTTGACTTCACCCTTCCAACGCTCCTCTTTTATCCGGGCTTGCGACCGACTGCTCACCCTAGGCCTGACCAACCCTTGCGATTCGTCTTCCGACTCCTCACAGTTGCTGGCCCCGCCCGGGATATCAGGCAGAGTTCGGGATTAGGGACATTCCGAATCCTCCGAACACTCCGAAGAGCTCCCCCCCCGAAGGGGATTTTCCCGCTACACTGTTCCTGGGCTCAGAGGCCTTTTACAGTGCTACCACTAGACCTTGGGACCAGTAACCCAGGAAAAACCCCCACATACGTTAGCACCCGTATGTGAGAGTTGGAGGCCCCCCTTGCAGTTGAGATTAGTGACAACAACAACAACAACAACAACACTTATGACCTAATTAGGTATTTCTTCCCAGCTTTCATCATTATAAGTCGTAGACTTCTTTGATGTAACCACCCCCAAGTTGCCCAGCCGGACCTGCCGGCCAAGCTGAAATGACTTGGGAAAACCCCCTGTATGCGATTTCACCTGCATCCAGGAGTGGGAGGGCCCCCTGCAGTGGGTGTTCACCACGTGGGGGAGATGGAGTTTAGCTGTAGTAGCCGGTCCGGGGATCAGGGCCCGTTTCCGGTCCCCAACTCCCCAACCACCACCACGTTGCCCAGCAGGGACCACGGGGAGGTATCCATCCCGATTTTCATCGCCTCCGTAATCCTTAACTTAACCTAATATCACAGCACATATAAGTCTCATATCTTGTATATAAGTATATCTCTTTAAAATAAATCTCTCTGTACAATTCATATATACAACATCAATAGATAAACAAGCTCTCTATACAATTAATATATCACAGATCTCCAGCTTTAGTACGGTTCTAACTCATCTACACGGCTACTCCACTACCCAT